>CM023450.1:91670468-92030468 GCA_013339765.2 Haemaphysalis longicornis
GAAGTCTTCAAAGGATCCATTGAAAATAGCTTTTTAACTAACAGTTCAAGGCTACCGCATCAGTTTCCTCCTGTGGAATACCGACATCGTAGTGAGGGCTAATGTAGACACACTATTAAACACAAACTTTTTTATTCTTTATTCGAACTACTAAAGACTGGAACGCTCTACCGGATAATGTTGTTAATACCAAAGATACAGAAACATTCAAAAAGTTACTAACAACTTTTTCCGAGCCCGAGTGACCATTTGCGTTTATTGTTTTGTGCTCTTTTTTTCGCTTCAGACCATTTCATCTACTGTATGTTGAACTGCAGTACTGATTTCCGTGGTTGGCCTGTTGCTGTTCACTTGTAGTCGCTAATAATTCGCGCCACTGCGATTATGTCTCCCCAAACCGTGTAAAGGATTCTGCTGTGTCACGTAGCATTGCGAGTGTATTTTCATGCTTGTTGTTCACTTGTAGTTGCTAATGATTTTTGCCACTACGACTATATCCCCCCTCCCCCCAACCATGCAAAGAATTCTGCCTGTGTTACGTAACATTCCAAGTGTATTCACACATTTTTGTCTTTGTTTACGCAGACGTTTGTTTGCTGTTTTCACTGTTTTTTCCACATCCGTCTCTGTAATACTCAAACATTTGTATCCCCACCCCTCATGTAATGTCCCGTCCAGGGACCCCTGAGGAAATAAAATAAATAAATAAAAGTCATCGTCTAATGTCTGGAACTTCTTAGTATGCGCGCAATTCCAACCAATAACAAGCATGCCCAACTTCTTACCATTCCGGGATTTGCAGTGTCTTCATACACGCCTATACTCGTCACGATGGCTGCTGCTTTTTAGACCCTTAATAAGCGAAAGTGGCCGCATTGAGCGTCACAAGAAAAGACTGAGGCGCGTGTGACGTGACAGTAAACAACGATGTCAGGTGCATCTCGTATACGGTTTCTTGCACCCCGCTCTGGTAGCAGCGCAACAGCCGTAGAGTACGTCCGCTCCCCCATTTGGCCGCCTTTCTCCGCAATCGACGGAGGCAGACATGAAGGCAGCCTCTCCCTTTCCCTTACCCTCCCACTTTGGCCCCGGATTAATGATCCTGTCGGGCTGCGCGTGCGGCTTAATAAACTCTAGATCGCGGAGGTAAATAAACGAACGGGGAAGAAAGCAAAAACCGCGGAAGTGCTACGCACGCGGGGCGGGCGAAATATCATATCCAAGGCATTGCCTCTTCTTCACACCAAGCTCGCGCAGGAAGCACGATGAATGAGATTAAATTTCTCCCTTAGACGTCCGTTTCTCTTTTATCTTCTGTCAACCGACGGCCGCATGTATACCTCTCGCAGTTTTTGGACACGGTGAGCAAATTAGTTTTGAAGCTCTAAAGTTGTTTTTTTCTGATCCTTTTCTTCTTTATATTTATATTGCATTTTTTTATGGAGGGGAGGGGGTGGCTTGTGCTTTATCTTTTCCCTACCTTGCACGTTCGAATGTCTGCTTGGAATTTATGTATTTCTCTTACGGGCCTAAGTCGGGGTCGTATTTCTGCGTGCGTTTAAGGCGAGCGCCTCCATTTTTCACGTCTTATTTAACAACACGTCGTCCTAATGTACCTGCGCCAGTTCATCAGGCACGCGAGATGACGCTGATGTCTTCTTGCTTTGGCATTTTTACGAAGCTCGTATCAAGCAAGCAGCTTTCGGTATACTGCTGGCTGTTCTTGGGGTGTGTTTGGAATGTCCGTGCTGCTTTTATTCTCGAGCAGTTCGCACTTTAGCAAGTTTCCGCGCTTTCATAATTTCTCCCCGCGTCCCCGCGATGTCGTGAAGTAAAAATACTAATTCTTACTGACTTTAAATTCATACGATCTCTGTTTATCTGCTTTCTGTTCCCGCCACGTGATATTCTCAGCTAAAATTCGTTTAGAAATTGTGTGCGAAGGCTGCATTCTCCATAGCAAAGCGCGTATGTTCTTTGTAGCAACTAAATGAATTGGATACTCTTTGCAACAATATCAGTCGCACCACTGTTGTCCCCTTCCGTTTCTTGACGCATTGCATATTACGTTTATGATGTGTCATTTTTGGCTAGTTTTTGTCTTGTGTGGAGTAGAGTGGTTCACTCAACATATACGGATAAAAAATGTAGCGTAAGTCGGAAATTGGGATATTTCTTCGGCCGACTCTGCTATCTGTTTTTCTTCGGTTTTAATTGCTCCAAAGTATTTTGGTTTTGTGATATGTGCTAGATGAGTTTAAGGAAAATATATTATTTTAGGAATGGAGGTTTAACACGACGACGCTGCACCTGGGCTTCGAGGTGCTACAGTGCAGTGCTACGGATCAATTTAGACAAACCGGGGATCTTCAACGTGCTTCGAAATCTCGACGCACGGGTGTTTTCGTTTGGCGCCTAAATCTGAAAAAAAAAAATAGACGCGGCCCGGGTCTAACCTGCGTCCTTGTGCTCCTCAGCAGAACGCCTTAACCAGTGAACCACCGCTGCTGGCGAAAGAAGAATAACTTGAGCGCGGACTATCCGGTAATAAAGCTGGAACGATAAATTGCGCCCAACAAGGGCCAGTAATCCAATCCACAAATTAAGTTCACCTAACCTGACTATTTAAAGGAACTGTGCAACACATTCTATAAAGGCTTTCATTTTTTTTGCGCCTGAAAGCATTGCAGAAGCTATACTTATCGCCAGCACAAAGCGGCACTGTGGGAGTTGCTCGTCGCAGCAGATGCGGCTTCGGTTTCTGCTTTGCTTTTGTGGCCATTTTCTTAAAGTGGCTATCGAATGCGTTTACTGCTGAAACTAAAAGAAAGCCGGCCAATAGCTGATACACCCCTGCAATGACGTAATTTGAGCACTTAAATAACGCCAAGACCGTGAAAAAGAGAAAGTGTTCTTCAGCAAGTTTCTATGTTATCCTGATGGGCATACAGCAGTGATTTGTGGCTGAGGTACTGTGTGACATCCTATTCTAAGTACTGTATGTGTTTATTGAATACGTTGTGAAAACATTTAGGATTTAAAACAGGTAGAAAAAAGTTTTGCAGGATCTCTTGAATATTACAGCCCGATGCAAGCCTCTCATGTTCAGTCAAAGAACACCGATGAAGGCGCTGCAGTGTACTCAAAATAGACAAGACCACACATGAATGAGACAGAGAGGGGGGAAGAGAGAGAAGGAGTGCGAGAGAGGAAGAGAGAGGGGAACTTTAATGATCTAGACGGAATAGCGTATCAGCGAGCTTGGTTTTGCTACTCTACTCGGGAATGAGAAGGGCGAAACGGAGTGAAACACAGGGGCACACAAAATGCACACCAATACTAAAAACGCCGGAACGGGCACATTACGCACACAGAGATGTATAGTTTAAGCGATTAGAAATTTGGTGCAAGCCGCAGTCACAGAGAAAAAATCCCGGGCCACTCATGGCGAAACATTGGCATTCTAAAAAGCGAAACATTGCATTCTTACCTGTGGGGGCGTAGCCTTCAACTCTCCGAACGGATCACCAGGCACTCGTTTCACTTCTGTCCTTCGCAGGGCTCAGGCCGCCGCCCACTAAGAATTGCACGTGGTGTGCAAGGCTACTACGTTACAATTTTACGGTGAGAGTACCAGAAAGGCTCGTCAAACAGAGTAGCCGATGCTCTTCGCGGTGCCAGTCCATGTCGCAGATTCGGAGCTGACTTTTGAGGAAAGAAATTGTTTTGCATGCGTCCAACCAACTGCCTGACGAGAGAGCAGTTTGAACAAGCAGTTCTTGCTGACGTCACGCTTCAGAAGGTGAAGGCGTACGTAAGGGGTCTTGGCCCTCGCATAAGAAACTTGCGTGAAGAGCTGAACATATTTCAGAGTTCGAGAGGAATTGTCAGTAGGGGGAGAATTTTGTTGCGGGCAGAGAGGCGCGTCGTTCCTTCATCTCTCATGGTTTCAACTGGTAGCAACAGCGCATGAACCCACCAGGGTATCGGACGCACCAAAGCTAGACTTAGGGAGCAGTTTTTGGTGGCCCCCGCATGACAGTCATGTGGAAGAAGCAGTCCACAATTGTACCATCTGTCAAGCAGCGGATAAATCGGCCAAGACGTCCCCTGCCCCTTTGAAACCTGTGGAGCTACCGGAGAGGACCGTGGCAGAAACTTGCGATTGATATCGTTGGTCCCCTGGAGAGGGCGCCTCCAGATTGCAGGTTTGCACTGACGCTCGTGGACTATTTCTCAAAATGGCCTGAAGTGCAGTTGTGCAGAGACGTTTCTACAAGAACCGTGAACGAGTTCCTGCTCAATATCTTTGCGAGGGAAGGGTATCCTGAAGAGATAGTCTGCGATAATGGGCCCCAGTTCACCTCAAAAGAATTTATCGACTTCCTAAAAGAACGAGCGATCCGCCTGTCGCATTCATCTGTTTATTATCCGCAGGCAAATGAACAGATTCGAGCGGTTCAACCGCACATTCAAGACGTACCTCCAACTGGCTCGTCTGGAAACAGCGTTCGCTGCGAACTGCTGTACGGGATTATCTCGCCGTTTACAGGTGTACACCTCACGCCACAACAGGAGTGGCCCTGTGGTACTGCTTCATGGATGGCTGCCAAGGACAAAGCTTGACATCCTCGGCTTATCGCCCGAGTCGTTTGCGAAAGACACCCTATAGGAATGGCCAGGCTTCGACAGCGTGTCAAGCACAGGCAACAGTACAGCAAAGCCTACACCGACAGGAGGCGAGCGGCAAAGCCGACAGTGGTGGCGGTAGGAGACATGGTGCGGTGTGAAGAAACCATCGGTTTCATTCAAGGGTGACACTTCTTTTTCAAAGCCCAGGGAAGTCGTCGAGCAACGTGGTCCAGCATCCTTCCTCTTCGATGACGGCAGAACCTGGAACGCCGCAAAGCTGAGCAAGGTGCCTGCTCGTCGCACGAGCAACAATGGCCTTCAGCAACATCCCGTTTGTCGTGACTCGTCCCTTCATCACGACCCCGGCGATGCGACACTTCTCGCTGCAAACATGGCAGCCAGCGTCGGCAGAGGCAAGTGTTCCTGCAGCGCAACCTGTGCCTAGTGCAGTATGTGATCCTGCTTCGCCAACGAGGTCAGCCACAGAACAGTGTCCTGCATCAGAAACTGTGTCACGGCCTCCCGTGAACACTACAGAACAACCAGTGGTGTCGTGCCCACCCCGGCCGTCGTATTCAACCGCACCGAGACAGACGGCCGCCGGCTAGATATGGACACGAACTGTGAATGTGTTCAAGGATTTCTCAGTGTTGGTGTGCCTATTTTGAGTGTATTCACTGATGTAGTGTTTTGATGTGTATTTGTAATTCGGGGTTATACAATTTCTTTCTTGCGGTTTATTCTCTTGCCATGTAGAAACTAAGCGCGGATTAACCTCTACTAACATACTAACAGATTTACTAAAAGTTGAGGGAGGTAAATATGTTGTATCCTATATATATTGATGTAGTTTCAGTTTCGGTTTCAGTGTTTGGGTTTGCAACACTGTGTCCTTGTGCGTGTATGTATTTTGTGCAACGTCTATTAAAGGGCAGAATGCCACACGTGCGCCTGGTGTAAAGGTCACGTCACTCCATCATTACAAGGTACTGTGTGACATCCTATTCTAAGTACTGTATGTGTTTATTGAATACGGTGTGGAAGCATTTAGGATTTAAAACATGTGGAAAAAGCTTTTCAGGATCTCTGAATATTACAGCCCGATGCAAGCCTCTCATGTTCAGTCTAAGCACACGGATGAAGGCGCTGCAGTGTACTCAAAGTAGACAAGACCACACATGAAGGAGACAGAGAGGGGGGGAAGAGAGAGAAGGAGGGCGAGAGAGGAGAGAGAGAGGGAACTTTATTGATCAGACGAGTTAGCGTATCAGCGAGCTTGGTTTGCTTCTCTGCTCGGAAAAGAGAAGGGCGAAAACGGGTGAAACACAGGGCACACAAAAAATGCACACCAATACTAAAAACGCCGGAACGGGCACATTACGCACAGAGAGATGTATAGTGTAAGCGATTAAAATTTGGTACCAAGCCGCTTGTCGCAGAGAAAAAAAATCCTGGCCATCTCGAATAGCGTGAAACATGGGGAGGGGCGATAGCCGTGCAGTGTATAAGTGTATTCTCAACCAAAGGGGACTGACAGAATCCGCACCCGGGCCCGAGCCAGAGCCCGCGGCGCGAGCGCGCAGGGGTTTGTAACCAGAGCGGACTGACAGATCTGCGAACATAAACTGGCGGCCACCTTGCAGCCGCTCTTTTAGCGGGGAGGGCATTCCTGGTCTGGCAACCATGGTAGCCCCGCAAAAAAATGGCGGGAAAATTTGCCGGGTACGCCAGCCGAAATGCTACCAGTATCTCGGCGCCTTGGCGTTTTCGCCAACGGAGGTGAAACCGTTGACGGGGTTAAGGTATAGAAGCTTTGCTGTAAGTCTTGTCTTTGAAGCACGACGCTCTCTAGCGGGAGACGGTAAACGAGTGTCCCGGCGTTTTAGTAACCGTGACTACATGACACGAACGGCGGATCACGACGATGACGATGACAGGAGACGCCAACAGCCCCAGGGCCCTAAGGGGCTTCGCCCCTAAAGCACCACGCCTGTCGTAAGCCATGTCGCAGAGGCGGCAGCCATGTCGCGCGGTCCAATGCCATCGCCAAATTAGGGGCGTGCATGAGTACACAGTGGGAAAGCCACTTGCGACTTCCGCCCTTTTTTTGCTATATACGACACGGCCCAATTACATTGCTTATTCACTCCGCACAACAGGGTTAGCGTTTTATCTGTATTTTCTCGATAAGTGATGGCCGCGTACAGCCTACAACAATCCGAGGAAAAGTTAATAGGTGGCTGAACATCATGCAGGTTTTAATACGAGTTAAGACATCCTTCTGCAGTTAACTACTTGCTTATTTCAGTCCCCATCTTCTACTAGTTTTCTCTTCGTCTTGCAGCCATCGCGTGCTTGCGCCACCGCCGCAGACGTCGATAGGTTGCCCATGAAAGCGCCTTCATCGGCCATTTTACTCGGAAATTGGACGATCGAAGCGATTGTTTTCGGAGAAACCCCTCGGTACTAAAGCCTCGCGTCGGTGCCTCTCGTTCTTTCGAAACGCGAAGTAAAAACAGAAACTCGGGTCATTGAGTCTACGTGCACGACGTGATGCTGAGGGAGAATCCAAACAAAGAGAAGAACCATTTCCGGGCGCACTGATCGGCGGTGGCAACCGAGAACAAACGTGAGCGCACCACCGCCCCTCGCAAGGCGTCCCCTGCGGCCACCGCGCCGTTTGCTCAGCAAAGCACGCATGCCAGGTCGTCCGCCTATCTCCGCGTGCGAGTCTTCGATAGACGGCCGGCATCTACTGGAACCGCTATTTTTCTGAAACGATCGCATTAAAGCCACTCGAGGGAAAGATGCACGGGGTTGGAAGGAAGAAAACTTAGGAACGGATGCGGGCGAGATAAGGTCGCTAACCAGATCATGACCCTGGTGCGCGCACTGGGTTGAGAGAAAAAAGGCGGAGAGAGTTAATGTTGTAGGAACCACTACGCTGGCTGTCTACGACACGCCAGAGCATCGTGTATGAGACCTATGGCACACTTTTAATATCTAGGAAACTTAATTCATCAACACTCCCGACGTTGCCTTCAGCCGTTGTGAAACGGTCCAAATCGCCGCAATTTTTCTGTATATTGCTGCTCCAACGCAAATTGTGAGGGGAACACTTCATTGGTGAATGCTGTCGATGTAGTAGTCTTGGGGGTTGATAGATGGTATCTATACTAACGGTCCTTGTGGCGGATTGATGACGCAATCATTCAAGTCAGAGCGATGCAAGCGCGAATGATGCGTCGTATTTTAGCAAGTATGTCAGCCATGACCGCAATGTGAATCAAGTAAGGTAGATGCTCATTAGGCCCTTTTTTATGGCTCGAAATGCATTTGCCGTTAGAAGCCGGAATCACATGTTTTTCTCTTTCACATACATAGGCCATTATGAGTGGCGCTTTGTTTATTTGTTTGGTACGTCGTGTGACATATGGTAACCGCTTCAAAGATGAGTCGGATAACTCGTCACTAAAAGTTCACGCTATGTCACCTTATTTGTGTATATAAAATGTACTATTTTCTGAAATATAAGCTTGCTTAGTACCATTGTAAGGGTAACCCGATGCACGGGTTCGCAACCCTGCCATACCAAACCGGGTAGAGTGCACGCGGTGCGCGCTTCTGGTTTAGTATTATCTTTAGTAATATGGCGTAACCTGCACAAGTGGCGCACGGAAATAAGGCATATAAGGCCGGACAGTTTTCCGCAATGTGCAATGTCAGTTAAGCCTTATCACGCTAAAAAAACACGCTGAGAGTACTCACTTAACACACATTTTGCGTTGACACTTTTTTTAGGTGCCTGACTAGCAATAGCTTGAAAAGCATCGTTTGTTTTTCATTATACAAATCTTTTCCTCCTCTGCCGCAAATGTCGGCCAACCACGCTTCTTGACGTACTTCTAGAGCGGTTTAATGATCAAAACAATATCAATTCTTAGGGAGACTGCCGATTTGACTGGTTTTTTCTGGCCACGAACCAGTTTCTCAACCATTTTTTTTTTCACTATCCTTCGAGAGTGCCACATCACTTCTCTTTCTTTTTTGGTCTTCGTTTCCTAACTTCCAGGTAAGAAACGAGAGACATGCATCGCGCAAACGACACTGACAAAATTCCAGCCCCAAACAGGGTCGCTGCGCGTCCTCATGCCATTCCCTTGTCCTGCAACAGCGTTCGAATTTTGGCGGTAGAACAATCTATGAGGGAGTCCCCGTGACCTTGCCGTGACTCCTTCGGAGATATCTTGCTCCTTCGAGGCAACTGGCTAGAGCCTAGGGCACTTGCGCCCGGAAAAGCGGAAAATAAACAAAAATGGGCCCGAACCGCGTCGACCACCGCTTGTGTAAGGATAGGGCTGCGGGCAGCGGGGTGAATTGATGGCGGGAAGAGCGCTGCCACTCGGACCATTCCGCACACCAATATTTGTTCGGGTGGGCCTAAGCCAATACGATTACGGGCCGGACATCCAAGGTCCGTTTCCACCAATATGGATTTCCTCCCAGCTTTGGGCCCAGTGCTCTGTTCCTCTGCCTTTATCTCCGCCATCCCCCTCCCCCCGTCCTCGCGGGCGATCTTTTTGTTGGTCCTTTCCGTGACTTGACTTCTTGCCCGCGGCCTTCTGGCCGTTCTTTGGCCTCATGTGGAGTGAGGACAGCGGCTTCGTAGCTTTCGTCAGGTCCTTTCCCGATTTAGCCTATATGCGTACATGTGGACTTAAGCGCTGTGCGTAGTGCGTGCGTGTGGTAGCTGGATCGTAACTGTGTACCCGTTACTCTGAGTGTCACTCAGTCGCCTGTAGAAGCTACGAAGCTGCACAATCATGGCTGTGAGGCACGCCGTAGAGTGGAAACCGGAGGGTTAATTATAGACTGCTTCGACATTATAGACATTATAACATAAGCAGGGTGTTTCAGGGAAGAGTTAAAGTAATTTTAAGAAATAGGCTTTCGGTGGTAAAATTGTTTTCCTTGGGTGATGTCGTCAGGAGCCGTGACGGGCGCAGTAAAACGAATTCCAATTGCCATTTCGGGTCATAATTGGGTTAGGTAGTACCAATTGCAATGCGTTCGAATTGCCATTTGGGTTAACTAGTACTGCTTAATTAATTTTTAAGTATTGCAGTTAGGCCTGTGATTGTGATGCGGGAACTGTAGAGGATCATCAGTCGACCGGATATCGAGCATTAGATTGGCGAAAGTGTAATTGCCCGAACACCTGTGGGCTGAGTATTTCAGTCTTCCGGACGCCCGCACCTGGAGCTGGGCGGCTGCAAAGCGCCCCAAAGCCATGCTCTGGTGTATACGTCACTCTAGGCTGTAGACGTGCGCGAGTGCGTGACGCGCTCTCGCGGAAATTTCTGCTGTAGCCTGGCCGTAGCTTTTTTTTGCTTCGAACGGGAAGTAGCGCGGCGCACGTGTGACGACTACAGCCTTGAGGGGTGTCAACAAGGGGGCATGACTTTGCGGTGCTTCGCAGCCTTCCCGCACCAGATGCGCTTCTGAAGGACTGAAATGCTCAGTACATAGGTCTGCGGGCAATTACATTTTCGCAAATATAACGCTGGATATCCGGTTGACTGTTGATCCTCTACAGTTCCCGCATTACGGTCGCATGCCTAACTGCAATAATTAAATACTTAATTAACAAGCACTAGGTAATTGTTACCCTAAACGGCAATTGGAACTCGTGTTATGGCGCTCGCCACGGCCCCTGATCACAGGAAAACAATTTTGCCACCGAAAGCCTACTCTTTAAAATTACTCAGAATTCTCTGAAACACCCTGTAGACAGCCTCGACATATGTGGTGTTTCCACGCGTGGTTTTCGTACGGCGGCGACTGTCGATACGCAAGGTTATTAATAGCACGCGGGTGCCACGACGGACGTGTCGACTGACGGTGCGCACGTCTACTAGAGTACCGGCTTCCCCGCAGTTCAGTGAAGCTAGAAGCAAGCCGGCGTGCGTGCCACTAATTGTATTTTGCTTTCATCTAGAGAGTAGTCTGCGCCGACCGGAGTTAAACCCACGTCGTCATGTATAGCAGCCGGGGTGGGTTTGTTTGGGCGGCGCCTCCCGACTTCCCGCGTGGGAAATGATGTGTAACGCTGCTGTTACCTGTGACTGGTGCGATTGTGCAGCTATATCATGTAGTCAGTCATATTTAATCCCCAATGCCGCAGGTATACTTGTTCTGGGACCGGTGTTTTTTTTTTTTTTTTGTTATACGTCAAACATCTCCCCTACATACTAAAATATTCACAAGCACTACTGCATGCTGATTATACAGGTTTATTTTGCACAGGTGACCCTACAGAAGTATTACAAATAACAACAGAGAATGAAATTCCCAGAGTTTGGTACAATTTATTAATAATTAAACCACAGTTACCACTAAAAAATCAAACATACACTGTTTCGTTCGACAACAAGGCAGCTAAATTAGTTGGATATCTACATTGAGTGTGGCATGCACGATAGAAGCCAAATTCTCAAAGCTTGCATCAAGTTAACATACCGCTGCCATACTTTACTGAAAGCTCCCAATTAATTAGGTTCTCTTAATCTCCGTTTACGTTTACACATAACAGTCTAAGTCACTGCATGGAGACAAAGGTCAACACGTACGGGACATATATTCAGCCTGTAACCAGATTGCAGAGACGGGCTCTTAAAAACATAGCATATTCAGCCTTTACTTACTAACGTACCCTTATTTCAATCAACTAGCGTTTTATGTTCTAGTTTCATGCGTTCATTAAAATTAGTTCTAGCAATTTGAAAATTTTGTTACTGGATGCTTGACTCACTTCGAGCGATTTTTGTAACTTCGGAAAATTGTACCAGGGCCGCAGTGAATATAAATACTATTTACCTGTATGTCGGAATACCTAACAAAGATTCAAAGAATTTAATGGCGCTTTAATCCAGAATACCGTTTTTATGGTGCTAAAATGATACCCAATTTTCCACTCTTTTAGCACTTTTGTTTTAGAGATGAAGTAGTAATTACCAGGTACTTTCGCACTCTTACTGTTGTTTTTGTTTCTCATCTGGCGTGACGAAATAGTGCCAAGGCTTGGCTAGAATCGCCTCTTCTATTAAACACATTCTCTCTCTCTCTTTCCATTAGTGTCTCCCTCTCTCATTTCCCATGAAGTGTACCTTCATATGTGTATCTTCCTTCATGTACCGAAATCTCGACGAGAAGTAAATGCGGAGGTGTTTATGCTCGTGGTTTCGCAAGTGCAGTGCAGCACGTAGTTTTCCGTAATACCTAATTAGGTGCTTGTATTTTATTACTGAAGTGAGTATTGGAGAAATGTTTGCAATCATATGTAGCGTACTTCTAAAAAATGGTTTGGCTTTGTGATAAAGGCTCTAGATTTTCAGTCGTTAAATTTTTTCTTCGTTTAGCGGTACTGTTCCCGTCGCGGTTTTTAAAGGCTCATTTTTTTACGCCCGACACTCGCCATGTGACTATCAAGGAAAGGAAGGAATGCAATAAATTAGTGCATTATATATCAGAACAAAATGCATTCGTTGATATTTTATGCCACATTATGATGCTAACAAATGACAACCGAATAAAATCATCCAATCAAGAAAAGTAAACGAAATAATGGAATAAAAAATTGTTACTCCTCTTGTCTGCTACCGAGTTTTCTGGAAATCAGTAACTGATTTTTGGCTATGGCGATCAAATCGGATCGATTGATATTTTTTCTCCTTCCGCAGTTATTTAACCTCTACTTTCGCTTTGTACGTAAAGACCATAAGTCGACGTGAAGCCACAGAAAGCCTATTGAAGGCGATTGCAATGGTAGGAACAACTCGGGGCAAGCGTTAACAGATGTTACCGGGTCATTTGCTTTCCTATGGGCTTCGTTTATTACCGGCCATTCCGACCAGGTTGGTTAATAGCCGCCCGCAGATCCGCCGTATCGCGCCGGCTTTCTGGTTCTGCCTCTCAACTTGGAGCAAATGCATCGAACTTCGATCCTTGCACAAGTATCACCGGGGATACAGAGGATTTGGAAATCGGGCAGGGGACGATGACCCTCACTTAGTCCACTGATAGTGCGGACCGTCTCCTTGCCGGCAATGCGGGCTTTACCTTCCCACTGCACGAGGGGGGTTAGCAAACCACGCACTCGTACCGCTATTTCTTTCAATGCGGGCTTTACCTTCCCACTGCACGAGCGGGGTTAGCACACCACGCACTCGTACCGCTATTTCTTTCACATTACCTTCCGACCGCACTTACTGTAACACATTAGAGGACATACGCCCTGGCTCCTGTAAGCTGCGGTAAAAAGATAATGATCCGCAAACAGCTGGAGGGAAACTGCGCTCTCGTTCCTGTCTCAATGGCCATTTCGGCATCTCTCGACCGGCCGACACGGCGCCATCTGTGGAACTTCTGGGAGCAAATGCTTTTAGCGGACTTTGCGTATTAGACTGCGTTTTTTTCTTTTTCTGGGATATTAGCTCTTCTTTCCTTTGTTTCTATTTGCTTATCGTTTCTACCGTTCCTCCAAATCTTTTTGTTTTATTATATCCAGTTCCACCACTTTGGGCATAATCTAGTTCCACCTCGCTTTCCTTTTCTTCTGTGCTCTCTCCGCCTTGTTCCCTATTCTTCCCCCCGAGGGATATTGAAGTTGGACCTCTCGTCGAAGTTCCGTCGAGAACATTTGAAAAGTTCAGACAGCGAATCACAGTTCCTGTTCTTTGTCGTTGCTGCTGCTCCTGCTACTGCGGTTGTTCGTGGATCTCGCTGACTCTGGCTACTCCCTCTTTTGCTTCTCCCCAACTCCCCTGCTCCTTCATGTGCGTACCCGGTAACGACCCCCGGCAGTAGCTTTCTCTTTACGGACGCCCGGTTGGAGCCCAGTTCCGCTAGGAAATCATTAATGACAGGTAATCCGCCAAGAACGAGGGCTGCAACTTTTGCGTACGATACCGACAGAAAGACAGTAATAACAAGGACAGAAGCCAGAGAGAAAGACAGAGGAGAGAGAAAAGGGAAAGACCAGGAATAAGTGTGAGAAGAGGGCAGGTGATCGAAAGGACGAACGGGAAGCAGGAAACCTCCCTCCCGGCCTCCCTTCTCGCTGTATACGCGAGGGCATGAATCTCGGCTGGGTCCGCAATAAACAACCTCGAGCCCCGAGCATCAGGTGCTATCTGTTCAGCAACAGACAAACAGTTTTTGTCGAGCGAGGACCCACGGGCAAGCGCATTGGGCCGTGCTCTCTCGGAAGGGATAAGTAGTAATACTTCCGGAGCGGAAGTGCACGTACAGCTCCCAGGACTCGTGCTGCAACCTGAGGCGCTGCCTCGGGGGAATTGCTGCTCGGTCTTGAATATAAACGCCGTGTGCATGCTTCCGCGTCCGGAGATTACGGGTCAGAAGCGAGGACCCTAGGACGTGGTCATTAGGGAGAAAGGAAGATAGCGTTTCGCCTAACCATACCAATTACTCCGGGTACTACACTGCGCCGAAAAAACATACGAGGCCAAAATTAGAATAGGCGAGTATGTAGTATCGGGAAGACGCCTAAGAGCGTCAGCAGGGGTAGCGCCGATTAAGACCTTTACCCGATGAGCCGAAGTTGTTATTAGGTGCAGAAGCAGCTAATATGCGATGAATATTTATGACCCATTTGGTGATGCTCGCGAGGCTTTTGCGGCCCCCACGGCTCTACGTCTCTAAGCGTGCTTACGCCTTCCCTAGGCAACGCACAACAAATTCTACCGGGGCCAACGTTTTCTTTTTTAAATGCGAATAACTAATCTTTTACTAAGCCGAGTTTCGTCGTTGTAGTGGGTATGTAAAATCTCTGGGCGCAAAAAAAAAAAATGCGGAAGAGAAAATAGAGAGAAATAAACGCTTATCGGCTGAAACGTTTAGCTAGGACTTGGTCCTTGCCTGTCAGAGGTAGCAGGTCTCCTCAGTCCGAAAAACCTCTGGCAGTGGCTGCCATCTTCGCCGGGCTCAGCAGATTGTTATGGCTTCCGGGTCCTCGTCGACGAGCAGTGCCTCCCACTTTTAACAATGTCGTGTTGACCAGTTGTGTGGGCGCTTGTGGTGCGACAGTCCGTGTTGTTAAGGGTGCTCGGTTATCCACTTGTGGGTCTGGGCGGCAGTCCTTGCAAGGGCACTCCAGCATTATGTGTGGCAAGGTGTCGGGCATGCCGCAGTAAGGGCAGAGATACGCAAATTGCGGGGGTTAGATGCGGTTCATGATTATTACGTGTGTGTATGTGTTTGTTTGGAGGCGACGAAAGATAACGCTTTCCTCCTTGTTGAGATCGCGGTGTTGTGGAAGACATCTCCTCCGCTCAACTCACTAGTGCTGCAGTAATGCTGCGTACTTGTGCTGCGCCCGTTGCAGCGCGGACTTTGTGTGACAGGAAGGCCAGGCAGGTATGTTCTCAGGCTGCAGCGTGCGCTGCTTCGTTTCCTGGCATCCCATCATGCCCCGGGATCCAGGTGACGTAGGTGTCAGGAAGTTTGGAGCGCGCTTACAGGATTTCAAGTGCGTTCGCGGACATGCGTCCTTTTTGGAAGTTCCGACATGCCGCTTGAGAGTCGGTGAATGTAAGTGCTCTGTCGCCGCAGATGGTCATTGCCAAGGCGATGGCTGCTTCTTCCGCCGCTTCGGGGTTACGATCCGGTATTGTTGCCGACGTTACTTCCCTGTCTCCTTGGTCCGTGACGCTTATTGTGAAAGCAGTGGGGTCTGGGAATCTAGCAGCGTCTTTGTAGCTAGTGTTTAAATCTTTTGCATATTTTCGGAGGAGTGCCTTCGATCTTGCCTGTCTTTTTCTTTGTGGTAAGCGGGGTGCATGTTACATCGTGTGCGTGCTGTAGAGATTGTGCCTCAAAGTTCTGATGTAGTCTTGGGATTTTTGTCGGTGTCCGTGATATATGTTTCATTGTAATTGAGATAGCTAGGTACTGCTCTGCCGGTAGGAGTGCGCTTGAGGCGTTCGAGTTGGCTGGCTTTGTGGGCTTCTACAATCTCCTCCCACGTATTATGTACGCCTAATTGAAGCAGCTTCTCCGTGGATTCTATAACAGGAAGGCCCATGGCAGTCTTGTTTGCTTTCTTGATCATTATGTTCAACTTTTTTATTTTTGCGTTTTTTAAGGCTAAGTTGGGGTGCCGTACGTCATCCTACTGGTTATTAATGCTTGAATGATCCGTCATGCGTCTGCTTCTTTGAGCCCCCTTCATTAGATTTGTGATTCTCTTGACATGGTGGGTGACTTTTGTCACTGTTTGGTGTAGCTTGGGAAGATTAGCTGCATCCGATCCGTCCGTGTGTATGGTAAAACCCAGTGCACGAAGGGAGTTACCCTGGGAATTTCCACTGCTTAAAGAGTGACGCTAAGATCCGTATGAAAAAGTTTGAGTGGTCATCCTCCAGTTCAAGCCTTCAACACAAGAAGTTAGCACTCCTCCACAGCGCACTGGAGGTCGCAAAGAGTCAAGTAGGTTGCTATCGTGTCGATAGCCTCCTGCAGAGCGTTTTACTCTTATCCAGTTGTAGGTGCTCTCATCCACAGCGTAAGGACGTCTGCGTAAAGATCATATCTTAGTCCTTCGGTGTTCTGAAGTTTCTTTGGCCGGTGCAACATGGCGATGGTAAAAAGTAGCGGTGATACCAGCGAACCTTGCGGTGTGCCTTTGTTTGGTAGCTGAAATTTTGCGCCTTGAAGGTCACCGGTGCTCACCGTTGCCATGCGATTTTAAATTTTGGGGCCACAATTGGTGCTTTGCAGATTTTCTATATTATTTTCGTGCTTGACATTGTCAAAAGCGCCCTTGACATCGATGGTGAGTATACAAGACTTGTGATGGCGATCCAGGTGGTCTATGATGTCCGTCTTCGGAACAAAAGGGTGTTTTGGGTAGACAGATGCTCTAGGAACCCCAAAAACTCGTGTCAGGAATGTGCCCGTTGTCCTCTAGATATGGGGTGAGCTGGTGGGGGGCCATATGTTCTAGAAATTTACCCGCGCAGGGAGTCAGCGATATAGGAAGAAGATTCTCAATGCGTAGAGGCTTGTTGTCATTGTCACATCCAAATGCTTGCACGTTGCCGGTAGTTTGCCTCGGTAGTTCGCCTGTTCCCAGCATACGTTAAAATACTCTAGGAGCGCTTCGGTTGCGTTTGAAGGTAGTTTACGCCGGAACTTATTGGTAATCTTGCCTTTGCCGGGGAAGTGTTCTTTGTGAGATTTGGCAGGGATGCTTCCATTCCAGTTTTTGTGAAAGGACAAGCGAGGTCGGGATTAGATTAGCCACGGAACGGATCAGTACTTGTATTCGATGAAATGTCACCTGTAAGCTTGCGTTTAATCTCAACTAGTATGTCTTCTTTGGTGCCTGTGTGCGAGTGGAGAATTTTTAGGAATCTTGCTTTTGCTCCAGTTTTGTCCGTGTAGTCACCAGGAGGCCTTTTAAAGTATGGCAGGTCGTTTTCATGCTGAGGGTGCCCTGAAGTTGGTCACACGCTTTGTCTCATTTTACGGGTAGAGTAGGATGCCATGTTGTTCGGCTTTTTTAGGGATGGCAGCGATTTCAAGCATGACTTTTCTGTTGTGCTTTTGTCTTTTCCACTGAATGAGGATGCTTCTTTTTGCTTCCCAAATGTGGGAAAGGTGGAGGTCAACTGCGGGAACATCTGTGTTGAGTTGCATTATTTTTGCGCGCTCTTCTGCTTGCTCGAGCATGTTAGAAAGCCATTCATCAATTTCATTGATGTCTCCGGGAATAAGTCGGTCGGAAGGGTTTCCAATCTGTGAGATTTGCTGTCTCGGACCGAATGGCTCTTTTTCAATAGCTTATCTCAGGTTTAGTATGTGATTATCACTTCCTAAAGTCTCCTACAGACGGGTGTATTCCGCCTGGGGGATACCATGGGTAAAGGCGAGGTCGGGATTACTGTCTCTGGAGACGCTGTTTCCTACTCGGGTATTGCAGCGGATCGTTCCGGAGACTTAAATGATGGGATTGGGGTGCGTCATCGACGCGGGTTTCTTTCTTGGTGGTTGACGGCTACCCCAAGAACAGGTGTGAATCACTAAAGCCACCCACGATAAGGAGTTTGTGAACTTTCGTGATGTTCTTGACTTTCCTTATAAAGTGCTCGAAGTCCTGTAGGTGGTCTCGAGGGGGGCTGTAGACGCTTAAAATGAAGACACTTTACTGAGTCTTTCTGTCAGGTAAGATATCGACAAGTGTGTGGTCCACGCTTTCGTCATTGTGCAATTGAGCCGCAAAGGTGTTTTTGTAAGGACTGCTGTGAACTCTGTTCTTCTGAAGGCGGTTCTGTCCCTTAAGGCGAATTTTAGTGCTGTAGGTTTCCTGGAGGGCTATCATTTCTGGCTGATCTTGTGAAGTAATTTCTCCGAGGTTAGTTATTTTTCGCCTGATAGATCTGCAGTTCCATTCCAAGATTTTATTTTGTAAGGCGTGTGTGGCGCCGTTAGTTTGGACTGCCATCTTCGAAGGATTCCACGTCAGAGTGCTCTTCCCGGCTTAAGGAGCAAGAACGTGAAGCGTCGTGGCTATCCTTTCGTGCCTTTCCCCGCGCCACATCTATAGGGCTCAGGAGTGAATCAAGCGTACGCGACGAACTTGTCAAAGATCGCCGTGTTGTGGGATGCTTGCTGAGCAAAAGGCGCCATGGCTTTCTGGATTTTTGCCACGACGACCTGCTGTATGTTTACCATGATTTGCTGTTCAAGTTGCGCCTATCCTGTCTTCAGTTAGCGGCATTACACACTCCTCTTTGAGTAGCACATGTTTTGGAAAGCGTTTAGCAGCTTCTTGTTCTCGACAGTTTTAGATCAGCTTATAAATGAGAGATTGCTGGCTTTGGATCTTCATCTCTAAGGCTTTAATGGCAGCTGAACCTTCGGGGCTTTTCCAGATTCGCTTGCCACATTGGCGTAGCTAACTTTTTTGGGATGAAACTCGTGAGCCGGATCGGGATAGCGCAAGCGCACTGGATCTGTTTCTGCCGCTTCTCTGCGTGTTTTTACGCTGCTATCTGAGGTGGTGCTGCCTACTGCTTGCAGATACTGGAAGTCTTCTGGGCGGAGCCGCCATCCGCTGTGTGGTTTTTGGCTCTTTACTTCCCTTTTCTATCAAACTTGGTAGGGTGGGGGTCCTGGTTTCAGTTACTGCCTGCAGTCTGTCCCTGTGGTCTCATGCGGTTGTTCGTAGATTTTGCAGCATGGCCGGCAGTCGTGGTGAAATGATTGATTGGTCTGGCCATCATTTGCGGCAGAAGTTTTGATCTGGATGCAGGCAAATTCTTACCGGTGGCACAGCTCCCCGCAGGAATGGCAGTACTGTACTGTCTTGCGATAGGGCCGGCAACGGTAGTCACCACTCTGGTATATCACGTTGAACGGCACGTGGGGGCCATTAAAGTAAATGACGGCTGCAGGCGATTTTCCCAGCATTTGTGCTGCAGCATCCGTATAGCCCTCTGGCACGCCGAGTCCGTCCATGAGTTCTCAGCGGCTGGTAATAATAATGAGTTCTCCGGGACTGGCAAGAATAATATAACTTGTGGCAATCAAACTACAGCTTGTTGTTTAATTAGACAGGTGCTATTTAGCTTTACATTCTATCGGTTTCGTAAACGCGATCAGTCAAAGACCATGTTGTTAAATGCAATAAACAAAAGAAAACAAACTCCAGGGGAAAAGCAACTTGTAGGAATCCAACCATGGGCTCATGAGCGGAAGCCGACTTAATGACTGAGGTACGCACAACATACATACGGACAGCATTGTTGGGAATCCAGTAGACCTTAAAGAAAGATGAAATTTACCGAGGAATGCATTTATTAACGGAAAATCACATTTATTAGATAGGTTCAATGATCCTGCCTGAAAGTCAAGCGATCGGAAAGAAGTACAGCTGTGAGGAAGAGAAAGAAAGAAAAGGAAGTGGAAAAGGATGACTCACACGGTCTCAGCAGCAGTGTGCAACGTCTTCAGAATTGGGCAATAAAAGAAAGGGAAGAAATTTAAATAGACCTTAGAAAATCGTAATGCTCTATACTAATTCCAAATACTTATATAAAAGCATTTATGAATGATTTAATTAAGGTTTTTGATTAAAATAAAACGTCTAAATCGAAGGTTCTTTCGAAAGTAAAAGGAAGGAACTCGCACATCACGAGGCGTGCGTGCGTGCGTGCGTACGTGCGTGCAGGCGTAAGTGTGTATGCGTAGTTGGTGCGTGTGCGCGCGTTGCGTTGCAGCTTCATGCCGGCGGTTCAAGTCAGTAGCGCTCGTACTTCCCGCTCTGCTTGGCAAGGCCGTTACTCTCCTCATTCCACTCAATGCTGCGTCCTTGGGGAGTCGCTAATGTTACCATTATTCAGCCAAACATTATCTCGCTTCTACAGTAGCTCCTTCCGCCTTGACGGTGTATTTTTTGTAGACAGCTGCTGGTCCTTATCAATGTGCCCTGACGGCACCGGTGACGTTATTACTCACGTTTCTAGTGACGTCAGTCATGGTATTAATTACGGTGACAGTAGATACCATGACGATGAGGACAGAGGCCACAACGCTGGATTTGCTAAATGGATGCAGCAATACGCACTTCTACTCTAAAACCTATAGTAGTGCTGGCGAAAATTACTTGAAAATTACTTAATTTTGTTTCCTTCAGCGTCTGGATTCTAGTTACGTTCATTTTGTAGCGTTGCAGACCAGAAAAAGCTGAACGAGTGAAACAGTTAACGTTGATTCGAACAAGCGTACGAGTGGTTGAGAACCGATGCATCCTTTCTGGGAGCGCAGCAGTCGAGCCATGCGCGAGGCTATGGGGATCTCTGCCTTGCAGCAGAAAAAAGAAATCTAGGAAGAATGAGGATGTACATGAGAAAAAGAAGAACGAATGGCCGGGTAGCGAAGAGGAGTTGTACTTCCGGTTCTTCCGGTTCGCTCAAACAGCTCACTTCCGGTCGAGTGCGGGCGAACAGCGCCGCCTGGCTGTGGCCGGGAGAGCGACGTTAGAGCCATTTGACAAATGGCGGCGATCGTGTTCGAAGCTGTTGTGAACAAAGTGTGGAAGAAAGCTCTGCGCCATCGGGACGACTGCCAGCCATATTTCACTCGGCGACGCATCTTTCCTCAAAGATTTATTTGTATCAGAATTGGCTGTGTCGCTTCAAGTGGCCCACTGTGTCCAGGCAAGCGGCTTTGAATTGACCTGCAACGCTGGGTGCATGGACCGTGTCACCGACAACTCCTGAACTTTATACACGAAACTAACTTATTCGTTTTTCTGTAAACGCCTACATCTATTATGCCGCAGGGCAAACTTTCAAATTGAAAAAAGATTGCCCAGGAACAACAGAGGGACCAGAATTCTGCCTGCCGGCACGCCTGAACTTATAAACACCCTCGCAGAACACAAAGCTGATCTAGCTGGTAATTGTACACGTGAGGCACAGCGCCATGCGACAAAACGCTAGAAAGGAATTGGAAAATGGTTGTGGTGGTAGTACGGGTCGGAAGGCTATTGCCCACTCAGGGGGATTGGCCAGGAGAGGGGTGCTCTACCGAGAGAAACTATATATGTGTTTTTGGAAATAGGAGAAGTATTTAGATATTGGAGGGTATCAACAGCAGACGCCTAGAGAAATAAGAGTAAGGAGAGTAAAAACAGAAGTAAAAAAAGGGTAACAAAAACACAATTTCAAAAAAAAAATTAGGAAGTCAATATAAAGGAGAGAGGAAGTGGTGCAGACGTAGAAATGACCAAACGCGTGTTGGTTTGAAAGGGGAAGGAATCCGGCAGGGCCAAATGACAGCTAGCATGGCAGACGACGGGATTTTAGATTGAATGAATGTAACTAACGGCAAAGATCTCCGTGGCAGGTTCCCAGTACTGTCATCCCGAATGATAAAATTTGTGTAGCAGACAGTAGAAGGTTTAGCCGGTTCCATGTGCCTCCTAATCCCTACCATCTCTCATGGAGAACAGTTGGCAGGAGAGGAAAAAATTATCGATCGTTTCTGGTTCGTTACAGAATGCACATAGAGGCAAAGGGGCGAGATTACAGCGATGAAAGTGCAAGTTCCACCAAGACTTTGTCCTCTTCGGACACTCTACCATTTTGGTTTTAACCATGCATGCAAAAGGTGGTTACCTTTCAATGGCGCCATGGTAGATTATAGTTTGAGTATAGCATGGTGTTTAATCCGAACGCGTGCGGGAAGCATTGCGTTCTAACTACGCCTTTCTGTTATTAAGCACATGATTTATTATTGCTTTCGTTGTTACGCGCGGCACAGTACACCCCATTTTATTTATTTTCTCAATATGATCAGAGGTCTGGTAACCCAGCGTCCATGCAGCCATTTTCGAAACTTGCGGAGATCCTGGATTGTTTTTTTTTTTTATTCGTCCGGGCTATTTTACTCTTACGGGCCGGAAGTAGAAGCGAACACAGGATGCGACGGTAAATGAATTGCACTGTTTATTTTGTAATGAGGAACAACACGGTCCCGAAACCTTGGAACTTTTTCTCCTACTCCGTGGTTCGGCGGCAATACACCATGTTACGAATATCCGCTGTTAAGTGTACCCCATTCTGTATTGGCAAGAAGGGAGCGCAACATTTTAGGGCATCGCTTAACTTTTTAACACGAAAGTGTTTCATTCCGGGATTCATGAGCATATCCCTTACCTTAATATCCGTCGCGGAAGGGCCGCCAATACAACGAAGCAAGCGGCCTGTAAAGTGTGCACCCCTGCACACAGGGTCTTCTTGCGGGGAAGCAACCTTTAGTACTAAAGAGTACGTTATACTTCGGGTTGTTCGTTTTCTGGTTTTATATTGTAACATGAAAGTGTTTTATGCCGGGATATACCAAGATTTCACTGACGTGATATCCGTCACGGAAATGATGCCTGTACACCTTTGCCGAAGCGACCCGCCAGCAGGACATCACTCGCCAAGCCCACCCACAAGACAGCCGCTGACCCGCAAATCCCGCATAGCTGCAGGTTTCGCTGCACATGTCACTTTCGTGTTTTACCGATTCCTGGGACAGAGGAATCAACGAGAGTTTTTTTAGTTAATTTCATGGTTCTATATATAATAGTTCGCCCAGGACGGACGGCCACGAGTCCCATAACCGTCGTCACCGATATTGGAGCTGCTTACGACTCTGGCGGCCGTGCCTCTTCGTCCGCTCCTCGCGCGCACCGGCGCGATTGGCGAGGCCTTTTTGGATATATAGAAGACCGGGCGTCTCGAAGTCGTCTCGGGGAGCCGCTTTTCCCGACAACGACGCTGCTGCCGCTGCACTTTCATGCTGACTCAACGGCGGCATTCCGGAAAACTTTCCCCTCTAGAAACGTATACCGCTGTTTGTTTATAGAAATGAATGACTCTGCCACACTGAGTGCCTGTAAGCATGATTCGTGCTAGGTTTGAAAGCGGCGCTGTAAATAATGATCACCGGACGAAGAAATTGGCTCGGAGCAAAACACTGAATAATTTTTCGCCTTTGCACCTTGGCTGTGGCGGCGGGACAAAAAAAAGGGGGCAAATAACTGTTCACCCCGTAATTCGTACGGCGGTGCTGAGTAAAAAGCTATATGGCTAAGGTGCTTTTTCAGCGGTATTGCGCTTTTCGCCAACACTAGCTGTTCCTTCGTTTCAATGCTATGCGTTCATCGCGACCTTTCAGTTAATCGGGAGACATAACTACGGTCGCAAGCTGAGGAATTCGAAATGTAGATTGAACATTTTAGTTGTTGTTTCTTACTGAACATGCTGGATGCTTTTAGTATCGTAGATGTCGAGACGCCCATAATATGTCCAGGATGGTGCTGCAGGTAATTACGCGTGTCCCGAGGTCAAACAGACGTTTCTATTGCTTGAGGACTACCTTTGCTCCCGTTCTGTAATCTAATTAGGCTTGTTTACGTTTGGCCTTGGGGTGACTCCTTGAATACTGAGGTAAAAGCTAAATTATCAAAAATGCCTGTTTGGTTTAACGGCATTCGGCTTTGCCTTAAAGGGACACTGAAGACAACTAGCAAGTTTGGTTCAGACGAAAGTTCAACTTCCCCGTAGCCCTCTCAGTGTTTATTCGGCGGCGAAAGATGCTTCATTAGCAGAGGAATTACCATTTCGAGAACGCGTTTCTCTGTCTCATTTCCTTCACACCATTTAATGTTGTTTCCCGTGACGCAAACAGCGGCCGGAAGCGAGTGAGACAGCGGTGTTGTCTAGCAGGATAACTAAAACCTACCGAGTGAAGCATCGCAGTCGCAGGAGCCACAGTGGCTACGACGAACCTGGGATAACCGCCGCAACCACGAGCAACCCCGCGGCTGGGCAGCTTTTGAATGTCGGCATGGCTTGAATTATACAGGTACAATAATAATTTTTATTACTCATAAAAATTAATGCGCAATGAAAATGTTTACGTGTTTTTTTTTTAGCTTTTGTGTGCGCTTCCCGCTTCGTTGTTCATCGCGTGACTTTTGGCACATTTGGTCAGCCGCTGTAACGTCATCTCTCCTGGCCGACTGATGACTCCATTTTTTATTGTTTACAAGAATATTATAAAGGTACTACTTCAAAGATTCATTTTTTTATTGTGTACGAGATTATTTAAAGGTGCTGCTTCAGAGACTGGTATATTCGTTTTCTGCGTATGCCAATCTATCTAGTAGCAAACGTTGGTTTTGTATTCAGTGTTCATTTAAGTTATAATAGCGTCAACCTTAACAAATCAATAACAGATACCCGGTTGGTACACTTCGAGGACTTCGATAACTTCACTTGGCTCAGTGACAAAAAAAAAAAAACACGAGGAAGTTTCATATTGTGGGCGATCTTGAATCTTGTGAAGATGAGAGAATTGGCAAGCAAATATTTACCGCTAATTAAGTTCGCAGCATGATTAGGCTCCCTGCAAAAAAAAGTGGTACTATACCTGGGCCTGTGCAGTCCGTATTCCCTGCTAGAGCTTGCTTTTTCGCGTGGTTAGCTCGCACTGTTAGAGATATCACCAACCTGCTCATCCATCTTTTATTTTATACAGCTCCAGATAAGCTTTTTGTGAGAAAAAAAGAAACGCTTCCAGTGGAAATAGATCCATTTATCTGTACAAATGACCAATGACAACCCCCTTTGCAATGAAATGTATCTACTGAACACTTGATAAGGTGAACAGCCCGTCTCAACGGCGTTTGCAATGAGTTTTTTTTTAAGACGATAGTCTTTCTAGGGCTACAAAAACCCAGAAATTCTGCGCAGTAGTCTTATATACTCACAGCGAAGTCTAAACGTATATTTCCGGTTTATATTTTCATGCTTGTCATCCTTGTTGAACAAGAACAAGACATTACGCACATATAAGGCATAAAATCCTTAAAGAAAAGATATTTACCGTGTTCCTTTTAACAAGATTCATAGATGCTTGGTTTTTGCCAAATGAAATAGTACATCTACTGCAGAATGTCGCCTGCTGTTGCCCGCGCCACTATAGCTTTTGGCGGCATTTCAAGAATTCAAGCGGCAACAGTTGCGAAAAGTTCCACTAGATAGGTTCCACGTTCTGCCTGGAACGCACGTGAAGTAGGGAAACGCGGTTCTATAAACGTTGAAGTAGGGCGCCTCGATTCACGCGCGTCTCCGCCGTACGGCAGCGCTGGCATCGATGCACCCGGCCTGGAGGAGTAGAACGAGGTAAATTTAAATCGACTTGAGCAAACCTTTAGCGTGTTTATCTTGGGAGAAGCGACGCAAGAGGAACAACATGAAAGGCGAGCGGGAAAGCGAAGGGAGGCATTTACTTTGCAAATGTCGACAAAGACATCGTCTTTTGTGGACATTTGCGAAGAAAGGAGCAGATACGCGGCCAATTTTTCCTTTGCGCCTCTGTATAGTGCCGCCGGTGCGTAGTCGATTTCCCCCTAAAACAGGTATCTGTCGGTCGTAACTCTATTAATGGGCGTCAATGCACGCGCTGTTTGGACAAAAGGAGTAAGGGTGGTTATATCGAAGTATCACGCCGACGATGTTTTAGACCTCTCCCCTCCCCCGCTACCTTGCGCTGCGCTGCTTCAGTACATTTTTGTGGCAAGAACTAGCGTATTTTATCGCACCAAAAGATCCCAGCTCGGTAAATGAGCATGACACCTAGGCCCGAATAACTCCCGCGTATATGTCATGGATATCTTTACCTGTTCACCTACACCGAATTAGCCGATATAAAAAAATAGGTTAACGAAGAGCTGCAGGGAGTATGAGTAGATGAGCGACCTTCATATTAAGTATTTTCTGGTACAATGGCGTTCCATAACGCGCGCAACCTTATTCTCGACCATTATTGAATGGCCGCACGTTCTACAGACCAGACTTTTCTTTCTACATTTCTTTTCTTTCTTCATTTCTTTCTACATTTCTTTCTTTCTTTCTTTCTTTCTTTCTTTCTTTCTTTCTTCTTTCTTCTTTCTTTCTTTCTTTCTTTCTTTCATTAATCGCAAATTCCAATTGCAGTGTAACCCAGTCCGAATGGTGACTGTGCGCCGATTTCTAGACAACGCGGCAGATTGACGTCATGAGCCATCGCTACCAGCTTTCGTTCTATTAGTTTCATCACCTTCCCTCCTTCTATCTTTCTCGCTGTGTTAAGGGATACTGAAGTGAGCTTGTCGAAGCTTTACTTGTGGCTGCATTTGGAAGGCTAACCGACAAAATCAAGTGTTTGACTGTTTAACCACGCCGGTAAATAGTCAAGCATTCCAATCACATATTTGAAGTCACATCGCTGCGTGTCATCTGCAATTACTAGTTTACGATGTCAGGCCTCGAAAACTACCCTAGGTGATATCTCAGGCTGCGTGAACCCCTCCCCCTCCACTCCAACTTTCCTCTCCACATTGAACACTCCAAGTGCCCCACCGGCAGTTGGGGCTGGCTTGCGGGCCTCCCAGCCACTGTGACGCCGCTGCTAAGGCTTCACCTAACACTCGCGAAATTGAGTTAGGTAGGGTAAAAGTTCCTCCGCACTAAGGGCCCCCGCCGGCTTTAGTTGCGGAGCTTAAATACTGGCTCAAGAATAGCTCTCATGGCCGACACTACATATAAATCGTAATCATGCGTACACGCAAGATTACGAATCTTAATTATGTACTATAGTACTCAATATAGTACTATAGGGGGTTCCGCATAAGCTGCAAACTAAGATTACTTAACGTACTCTTCTACACCACAACATCAGGTAGGACTTCAGAAAGCAAGTCTACTAATATGTTTCTAGTTAACTACAAAAGGGTTCAATTAAACAAAGACTGATTTAAACAAAAAAAAGCGCGGAAACGATTATAACTTTCCGTTCATCAAATAGGATGTATATATACACATTCTCTTGTCATTCATCTCCACATAGAGGGATGGCCGGCAACTTTTTAGTGGTTCGTTCATCTTTTCAGGGCGCTGGTTCTGAAGGGCACGGACTCGTGTTGACTCTAACAATTTTAAGGGTGTAATTTGAAGCGTGTGAGCACAAGCGGGTTTACTCACCTGGTACTTAATGTGCATATCCCCGGGTCCAAAGTGGTCACATTTGTTTTTTATGACCATCATTGCCTAAGGGGTGGGCTTTTGTCTGTTTAAAACAGCTAGCTGACGTGTTTGTTGGTGTTCACCTTATTGTTTCATTATTGTTAAAAGTAATCGTACTGTGGGTAAGAAATATTTCGGAATAATACGTTGGCACCTTCGTACACGCTTTTTATTTGAATTTTTCTGCGTTAATTCAAATTGTAACCTTTATTCGAGGTTTCTGTCATCCCACCCACGACAAGCAGTCCCCTAAACCGCTCATCGGACTAAAATGCAAAGAAGGCACGGGAAGCTTTCACTGCTCTCTCAAGTGTTCTGAAGAATGAAAAAAAGATCTGCGCGGTCACCCTGATTTTTGTCCTTTAATGTAGCTGTGCCTATTAATGTTTCTGCTTCTGTAAATATTAGTTGTTATTCACCTGTTTTATGCCCGTTTCTAGTGTGCCCATCTTACCACTCTCCTCGGTGTCCTTTCTTTTGTATTTCTCAGTTTTATTTTCGTCTTTATCTGGTTTTAGTTTCTTTTATATGTAGTCGACTGGAATTATGAGTGTCCAGTTGGGACGGGGAACGCGCGAGGCATTTTATGCGAATTTCAAGAGCTAAGCCCTTCCGAGTAAGCTGATTTTTCTGAGCCATGTAGAGGTTTCCTTATACAATAATCCTGAACCTCTTATGACAAGTTTTACTATAGTGCCCGTTTAAGTGCTTTTTGTGGCCGGATAAGGCTCCTTCAGCTCTTTTTTAGTTTTGCTGTTCTTCTATTGTTTTTAACACGAAAGTGTCTGCTGCCTGGATACAACACAATTTCACTGACGTCATATCCGTCACGGAAATGACGCCAGTACGACGAAGCAAGCGGACAGTAAAGGGTGCATGCACCCGTGCACGCAGGGTCTTCCTGCGGCGAAGCAACCTTTAGTTCTAAAGTGTACGTTATACTTAGGGTTGTTCGTTTTCGGAAATGATGCCAGTACACCTTTGCCGAAGCGACCCGCCAGCAGGACGTGGCAATACAAGCACAGCCACAAGACCGCCGCCGACCCGCAAATCACGCTTATTCCGGTGCAGATTTCGCTGCACATTTCACTTTTGTGTTTTACCGATTTCTATGACAGAAGAATCAACCACAGTTTTTTTCTTCATTCATTCGGAACTTTCTTTCGAGGGGAAAGGAAAGAAACTCAAGAAGGAGGGGCCACCAATTCCTTTGTTGGATCTTCAAACCGCGCATTTTTCGCACAAAAGGAATATCGACGAAAGTTCACTCCTTTTTCATCTCGTCACCTTCCACGCCTACATCTGCGTCAATTATTCCTGCACTGTTTTATTTTTCTATCTTCCGCGTCCTTTTGGTCTGCTTTCTGCTGAGTATTTCCGCGTCTTTCCTTGGGACACTGCGGAACAAGCTTCGGGTTGGCACTCGCTTGGTTTATCCGCTTTTTCAAAATGTCACGAAAAATTCAAATTTTTGTGGTTTCGTACACCAAAGCTACACCTGCGCTATAAGGCGCGCTGTAGCTGAGGGCTCCCAATTAATTTCAACCACCGGGGCATCTTTAACGTGCGTCGAAGTCTCGACCGAACGTGCATTAGTCGGACGAGCATTAGCAGAAAAATGCGCGTGAACCTGGAGTCCCTCCGTTTTTTCTTTAAACAGTACACGTTTAGCGGTGCGCAGATTTTTTATTTTCGTTCCAAAATTCACATAAAAATATGCTTCACTTCTGAATTCTCCGTAATAGTATCTATAAGTAATCGTTTGCCTTTGGTACAAAAAATTATAAAATGTCCGCACATTCGGTGGAAGTTTCTCTCACTGTTTCGTATCTCAGGACCTTGTGCGGACCTGGCCGACGAGGCTTTTTTCTCGCGCTGTAGGCGCGTCAGGAACACAAGGATGCAACATGTTTTTAATGATCATTCATGTACGTGCAAAGGTGAACATCTGGGGAGAATTTAAGCAAAATCGAAGAAGTTCTTTTTCATATATAAGCCACTGAACTTGAAGTGTTTTCGTTTTTTCTTCAAACTTGTGCGCCAGTTACTTTTTAAGCGTAGCTTGCACAGACACGATATTTACGGCCCTTATTTTTTCTTGCTAGGAGCAGCCCGAATTAAAATTTGAACGCTCTAGCTCCAGTAATTACGATAATACTATCCCGCAAAGTACAGAACAAAATGCGCTCTGAGCAATATTTGGAAATTTATTACAAAAAATATGTTTTTCTAGCCAACGATATTCGATATTTCGAAGGGCGAAATGTACACAAGGCGTAGATTAAATTACCATTCGCGCCTGATGAGTATATTTTTAGGTAGACGTCGCTAAATTAGGCCGCGGCGCAGGGGCAGGTAGCGGCTGTGGTCCACGTGCGTGTGTTCCAACTTTTTTTTCAGTCGGCCAAAATTTTTTCCGCCGAAAATATTTGTGAATCCGCACATTACATACATGCGGGAATGAGGTAAAAAAATTTCAGCGAATTGAGGGGTCGACCAGCCATGCTTTGTTCGATCTTATCTGAAATCTTCCGTTTTCGCCTCCGTCAGAAAAACGACCTACTACCAGCCGCATTGCAAAAAGCCGCAGACGCTTCCTACACCAATGTTTACTCCGAAACAACGCGTAAAAATATTTTAAATTAAACTTAGTTGGACTGAGTTGAAATGGAGTTGAATTTAGTTGAATTAGGTTGAATTGAATTGTGTTCTAGTGGTAGACAGCACAACGCTAGGCCCTGCGCAAGCACAGCGGGTTGCCAGACTTTTTAAATTAACACACTTCTCTGTCTACTTGTTCTTTAAACGACAGTCCACTTGCACGAATAGAGACAAAAAGGGCAAATATGGGCACAACCCCTCAGGGCCTACACTTTGCGAATTTTCAGTGTTATAGACTAACAAGCACAGGAAGACAGTCACCTGTATATCTTCTATTAACCACAGGTTTCGTTGCAGTTAGGTGAAGTGTATACGAAGTATGAACGTTTGACGCTGCCAACACAATGGCACAGCAATTTGCCATGCAGGTGTTCTTTCTCTCTCCCGCTGGCATAGCCTACAAACTTGCATGCATGCGTTCGCGTGAATCGATTCTAAGCACACCCAGTTCGCATCCTAATGAACGTACCACTTGGTGCTGTTGATTATGTTGCGACACGAAAGGTTCGTGCGTGGCCTCGGCCGTTTCCAACAAACGTTAATGACGCGCAGAACAACAGAAGAAGGCACGCTCAATCGCTGTACTCCGTGCCGAAACGACGACACGTGCTCGACAGCACGCACGGCTACCTGTGAAGAAACAAATTGTGCTTTGAAACCGCCACGCACGGGCCTCGAATGATCACGGTTTCCGTTTGCGTCGGGTGAAATCAAAGTTGTTATGAATGCCATGTAGTGCATAATATCCAGTATTGAAAGGGAATGAATGAATAATTGCCTGACAACATATGGCTACCGGCGCAGCCGACTATTCTGCGATCTTGCTTTTTATGTCGGTCAACTTTTTTTGCCAGAGATTTTTTGTGTCGTTCTTGTTGTACTTGTTTTGTTCCCGCGAACACTATTTCGTATGCTCACTGCAGACGGGTTGCGTCATTGGCGTGGTCCATGGGCCTTCAGCCACATGGTCATTTTCTAAAAAGCCAGATTTTTTGCGCAACAGAGTGGTATACGCAAGTTCCGAAGGCTTGGGACATCTGTCGGGATCTTTCTCTATATTTAGGTCACAGGCTTTATCAATTACAGCAATTTCTTTCTGAGGTAATCTAACATGCACGCAGGGACGTGAGTGGCGTGAGCAGGCAAACTCCTTTCCTCCTGAAAGGTTCCTGGAAGCGGCGGAAATGATGAGGCAACTGGTTCTGTCTTTCATTAAATAACGACTACCGATGATTACTTGCTCTCGCAACTGACGCACCGCTGGCGAGGTTTCGACGTCCGCTCACACCACAACAACCATTAATTATGCAATGCGGGTGAACAAATTAAAGAACATCAAAAGTACCACGAGGTTATGTAGACTTCGCCCCCTGCGTCCCGAATACTGTATTTTAGGGTTAACTTGATTACTGGTTTCGTTTTTTTGCTTGTATTTATTTTTGTGCACCTCATGTTATTATTTTCCTTTTTTCTGGAGCTATCCCCCCCTTCCTAATTTTCACGCCGGAATGAAAGGAAATCCGGCGTAGGCCGCCATAGTGATGAGTGGGCGGCAGTTTTTGATTAAGATATTCCAGCCTGTCTGAAGAAGCACCACCTGCGGCTGTTTCCGAGGGAGCGGAATTTGTGCCGAATATTCTCTATTATCTGTAAAACAAGAAACAAAGGAACATCCTAAACCCACATAGCAAATAAGAAATAAGTAAAAAGAATACAAAGGGCATTGTGCGCCTCGTTCAAACTTTGGGCATCTGAGGAGGAGAGAGAGAGAGATAGAGAGAGAGAGAGAGAGAGAGAGAGAGAGAGAGAGAGAGAGAGAGAGAGAGAGAGAGAGAGAGAACCTTTAATGAAAGCTGAAGAGGTCAGCCCCACTAACGGTAGGGCTTGCTACTCCAGATGGGGTGAATACAGTGATATGACAGCTGAAAATAGAGAGAGCAAAAAAAAAGGAAAAAAAAGAAAGAGGAGGAGGAGGGGAGATGCACACTTATATAAAATGTATAAATTCAGAGGTTTTCCAGAACCTCTTCTAGCCCTGTTTCCGCAAGAAAAGTAAGAAGAGTTTTTGTTCTCAGCACTGCCTCATCACGATTTCGACTGAGTCCAAGGAAGTGTGAGAGTTGTAGAGGACCTCCACGTCGGAGTAGCACAAGCGCCTTCGATGCTGTTGCCAGCTGACTAGCATATCGCGCGCATCTGAGGAGTTTCACATAGGGGCTGGCCGTCGCCCCATAGCGTCCCGTTCTTCAAGCCACCCCAGTTGACAGGATTTTCTGCCGCTTTGCGTAGCTTTTTTCAAAATCTAAGAAAGCCTTGTCCTTTCAGTGAATTTTTAACCCTTTGCCTACCGTAAACTAGCTCAGCTCATTTACACGGGTTGTACCGCTCCCATCGAAGACGAGCTACACTCGTCCACGCTACAAGATCTTGCAGGCTACCGCAGTCAAGCTACCCTAAACTATTTTGCTTAGTTTAAATTGACTTCAATAGAAGGCGCTGTAAATTTTCAAAAACGCGCTCAAAGCTCTTAAAATACGTATTTTGGTTGACAAACTCTTTGATGCTGGCAACAATGATTTAAAAACGGCTTCCTCCTCTGTGCGTACGCGTTCCGGCAACATCCGCGCTTTGAAGAAAAGAAACCGCGTGCTTGCGAATGTTTCCTCCGACTCAGGTAGTGAAGAACCTCAATTCTCATTCGAGAGTGGAAGCGACGACACAGCGCGGCACATACTTTCAGAATCATCGGATTCAGACAACGACAGCGTCTCAATGCGTCGGCTGTGGACGCCGGTAGGTGTAAACAAACCACCACCGGCACCTGCAAGGTTTGTTTTTACGGCACAGGACGGATATTGTGCGTGGTATATTGAATTGTTTATGAAATAGCTGGTTTGATTGTCAGCGAAACCAACCGATACGCTGAACAGTTTCTCGCTCGGCACAACTTGAGCCAAGCGACCTGGAAAGAGTTCACATTGGAAGAACTAAATGTTTTTCTGGCAATAATTATTCTTCAGGGGATAGTTCAAAAACCAGAAATTTCTGCGTATTGGTCGAAAAGAGAAATTCTCCGAACGCCAACCTCCACAGTCCACGCACCTCGTGTGAGGACTGTGGAGAAGCGCTCTTCGCTTTTCCGTGCTTGGAAATTTACCATAACATGTCTTCTACCTAGAAATCTGGTCCCTGCCACAAGCATGTTGCTTGCTTCTTATTGTGATTTTATTTTTAATTTTGAAGTGACATTTTCTGCACCGAAGGATCCAGAGACTCAGGAACTCTCCATGGTGCAGTACAGTGAACCTAAGGTTCTCTTCATGTTTCGAAAAATAGTTTGCATGTTTCGTAGTAATAAAGTGCCGTTTACTATTTTTTTCGGTTGTTTCAAGATGCGTAGAATGGGTTAGGCAAATAAAAAAAACGTAATTTTGACATCCTATTTCGCAAAAATACTCGGTAGACAAGGGATTAAGGAGTCTTTGGACTCTGTTCTGTGCCGTGATCCCTTTTCGGCGACTCTCTGTGTAGTTGAAAGCCACGCCATGGCGACCGATTGCCTCACGTTGAACCAAGCGTATTCTGTTTGCGCGGGAAAACGAGGCACAGTGTTGTCATTTCATCGTTCACAAATATCGTAATGATGCCCGCCTTTCAATGTCGGATGGAGTAAGCCTTGTTTGTGCATCGGTCCCGCTTATCACAAGTTATAAAACTGCCGGTAGCAGTAGGGTTTCGCTACGCATGCGTCTACTTTCGGGCACTTCTCGTTTGAACACAACCGGAAATCACATTTCAAACTTTCTTATTTCCCTCGATAGTTCGCTTTAGTTGCACCACGCCGAAGACAGCTGTCCGGCGAGAACTTACAAACAAATCCACCTTGCTCAATATATACGTTTGACTACGTTATATTGCGGGTTCAACGTGCAGTAGTGGACCACTCGGCTCCGAGCCCTTTCACACCTTCGCCACGATCCTAAACGCCGGTCGTTGAGACATGATTCATTTGAGTTATGGGGCAGACAATGACTCAGTGCAGTAAGCGTTTTTTGGCAAAGTGAAGAACCCATCGACATGCATGGAAACGACATCGCCTGCACTTGTGTGCCTATGCGCCGTAGACAAATTGCGCGGAGCAACATGGTCGAAAATCGACCAGGTACGAAAAAACGCGGTGTGTGTACAAAGCTCGCAATCGTGAGCTGCTGGTAGTTGTTGCCTGCAGAGTGAGGTTTCCAGAGTGCTTCCAACCCGTTCATCGCCTTTGTTGAGGGGGCCATGGCTACTAGAATAAAGTTTCGTTCAGTTTGAAAGAGTCAGCCTTTTGTAATTAACCTAGCTTCATTATATCAGCGAACTTAACTGCAAATAAATTACCACCCCTTCCTAAAGAAGCGCGGAAGCTTTCTCACATCAAAAATGCGTCGAGAGGGCGTCAAAATGTTTGTTAAAAATGCGTTCAATCGATCGTCAACCCTTGAAAGAGCCAAATCGCAAACAAAAATTGAACCCATGCGACGAGTTTTTGAGCCCAACAAAACCCATCTACGAACGGTCTTAATGTATACCGATACGAGAATGGTTTATGATAAAAATGTTAGTATTGTACTGCTTCTTAATGATCGGTACGCGCATTTTCTTCGCTAGAACCGCGCCTTCTTCGCGGTTTTCAAGTAACTGTTTTGACAGAATAGAATCCCGGTTTCACGCACGCACCGTGTGTCCGCACATCTTATCAGAGCTTTTCGGTCAACCAAGCGGTCTATGGGGAAATGCATTAGTATTTTGACGAGACGCCATCAGCCCAGCTAAGAAAGCTTTCGATTTAAAAGCTTGCAAATTTTACGTTGAGCATGCTTGGCATCGCGCCAATTTTCCTCCAAATTCGCTGCTGAGAAGCCGCTCGTGCTCAAAAAGGCATGTTTTTTTTTTGTTGTTGCTGCGGAAAATTTCCAAATTCCAAGTGGTGTTTCCAGGGGATGTTATACCGTTTCGAACAATTTATAATTTCCCGCAGGTACGAAAATAGATCTCTTCACCGCACGAGCGGCGCGGCAGCTAACAAATTCGGCTGGAAATTCGCACCATGTAGAACGGGCTTGCGGTGACGTAATGTGGGAAGGAGTATTGGTGTTCACAATAAACATGGTCATCAGTGTGCTAACCGCACGTCTGTATTCAAGTGATACGATCAAACGGAACTGCAAGCCCCACTAGAATCGCCCGGTCATGTTTCGTGGCGGTAGTTTAGTTCTGCAGCCGCCAATCACAAGAACGAGGTTCTCTGATGTCATTGAGAAACCGCCGAAAAATAGTTGCGGAGTCGCCAATACTTCATATACTTTCATTATTATCCCTATTATGGGTTCGAAGATTCCGATAAAATTGATATCATTGCTATCGGGACGAAGCAGTCTTCTTAAAGACTCGAACTTGTATTTTGTGTTCGTGGCCCCTGTAACATTATCCGATATTCCTCCCCGAATATTCCCAGCTCTGGTGTCCATTGCCTCCGACCTGCTCCCACTGCCGCACTCCCACATCCCTCCCATCACGTTTTCTCGTATGATTGAAAGCTTTTCATCTAGTATAAGTTCACTAGAGCAGCTTGTTACACATTGTGTGCGGATTGCTTGCTCTTCTGGGACTTAAGAATATGAAATAAATATGACCAATTTTCCTAATATGAGATCTATCTTTTAAATAAATGCGGTTGGAACTCTGTTTTCAGTCTTTCGATCGCCACGTTTCCGTGGGTTATGATGTTTCATTTCTGAATTGCTTTTTTTTTCCCTTTACCTGTCAAAGTCGATTCTGCTCCGTTTTTTATAAAACAATTTATTTCATACTCGAGACCCGTTGCTGTCAGCTTGCTACTCCTTTAAAACACCTGCGCGCAATATTTCCTTACCTCTGGCAAAAGCGTGCTTACGCAGCGTAGCTGCGACACAAACTTCTTCCCAATGTTACATCTCTTTGTCCAACAAGTGCCGCGAACGATTCGGTCTTCCGCCAACAACGTTTCTCCGGCATGTTTTCGATGGCACTGACCTTGTAATACGCGTTCTTGGTAGCATCCTGCGCTGTTCAACGCCTGAAAACGTAATAAACAGCATACACGCTCGCCCCCACGCACTGTCGGTTTAATACCTGCCAGATTGTAACAAACTTTCCTTCACTTCAATTGATTTCTTCGGATCGTGAGCGCGCCCTCGATCGCATTTTATATACATGACGGGCAAGACACGTACCATCTCATTTATTCCATTCATTTTTGTTGTTATTTGTCGTGCCCCATATTCTATGCTTACATTGCTTAATACCGAAGGCAGCGCAATGTATTGCCGGGGAAACGCGAAGCCTCGCAAGCATGTACACGAACTCTTCGGGCTTGTCTACGCGTCGTTAGACGCGCTGGCCGAGCGCTTCGCTTTAATCGTTTACGCACTGTTCGTTCCGGGGGCGGGCTACAGCGACTCGCTGCGGGCCCCCCTACCGTGCAGCTCGCACATCCGCGCCGTTTCAACTAAAACTAAAGGTCTGCCAGAACTCGGGCTCTGCTGACCGGAGAAAGCACGCATTTCTTATGCGTGGCCGCTCGATGTAGACTCGTCGCACTGCGACGTAGGAAACAAATTAAACCATCTTCTTCCGAATCTGGGCAATAGAGGGGAACGGCATGCACGGGTACTGGGCCAGGGATAAAGACAAGTGCTGGCGGCGGCGTGACGTGGTAAAGAGAAGGGTTGAGATGGAGGAAGTTCTGGGATTCGCGGGAGAGTTTAAAACGACGAGTGGAGGGCGCTTCCCCGTCATACGTTCATTCAGCCGCAACAACTCCTCGTCGCTTCTTCTGAAGGGAGCGACATGAAAAAGACAGTGAGCGCACCGCCAGCGTCGTCGTTTTAAATAACGGCGGCCTTCTTCCGCGCCGATTGCTCCGGAGATTGCGCATCGTTCTTCCATGCTTTTTGTTTGTGCGTAAATGTGAATGGTATACTGATTCGGTTGGTGTTGGGCGTCCCGCAGGGTGCGCGGTCCGCTCCGCTTGGATTTCTTTCACTGTGTTTGCATTTGAGGCGTCAGTTTCTGTTCGTGCACGCGGTGTGTCCGCATTTGTCTGGTTGACTCCTGTCGTAAGTCTGCCTCGACTGCGGGGTCCCCGCGTCTTGGCCGGCGGGAAGCCATCCTTTGTGCGCCCGTTCGGCGCATCTCACCAAGCAGCGCATAAGGATAGGAAGGTTCGCGAGGGCTATTCGGTTTCATTCGTTCGCGTGGTGTCCAAAAGCAATGTCAAGAGGTGGATTTAGAAGCCGTATCCTTGTTTGGAGCAACAGTGCCAGCGAAGCGATCCCCCCTTACCCCCAACTCTTCACTTGCCCCTGACGCTTTTTCGTTCCGTTCTACAGCCCTAACCCACATGTGTTAGACTTCAAGGGGCTTGCAGAAAGAGGTACTACATAACTGCGCCTGTCTTTGAATTTCCTCTTGCGATACTTGTCTGACCTGCTCTGATGAGACCACAGCAGAGTTTTGAAGAGAAATCAAGTGAACGCTATACACGACGAGCCCTGTATGAAAATATACAGTTCCCCAAATCATGAGTAATTCCACTCTGTGAAGGTGGATGGTGGAGTGACATAGAATTTTGAACAAGGGTACAAACTTGAGCGATAGTAGATTTCTTGACAGTAGCCCACGTTTGGCAGGTAGCCCGTAAATCCGGCAATGCCAAACGAAATGCTTCCGGGAGCCCAACGCTTTCTGAGCGGATCCTCCTCGCTCTCAGTCGCCTTCACAAAGTAAAGTTCTATACATCGAAGCTGCTGCTGACAAAGGGGAACTTCATGAAGGGTAGCAAGAAGTACAAAAATGCCCGGCTGGTAAAACCTCGTTAACTTGAACCCAGCCGCTTCAAGTTAGTGTCAAATCTAAACCCTGCACAGTCACTACCGGGATTCACAACTGAGGAATCAATACGCGTCTAACTAGATAAGTTTAGTTGCACTCGTGTTTTTCAGTTATGTCGAACAAAAACTCTGGAAAAGGCAGGATCCCGGAAACTACGCACGGCAAATCATTGGGAAGGAACAAGCACCTGCACATGATATATGGCCCTCTGAAAGCGAAATTAACGAAGGACACAAAGTATAATATCGTGACCAACATCGCGACCTTATTTTCTTTACAGGTGGATCAAACTTTAACGTAAGCAAGAGGCATTGCTCACTTAGCCACTCCTACTACCACCTACACAGGGTAGATTCGTCAGGGGCTTGCAAAAAGCTGAGAAAGCCCCGAATAGACGTCTGAGGTACCGTAGAAGGCATTGTTAAATGGCAAAGTCTCATCTGGACACCTTACATATTGCCGCGACCATGGATTGGGTTTGTTTGTTTGTTTTGTTTTTGCCGACCGGCTGCGCCGGGCTTTGTTATCTGTTTTAACTGTGTGCCAAGGGAAGCGCGTGTTCCATTCTTTATTTCTATGCCGCACGTGTTATCTCTTTTGACAGGGAGAGCGTTTCGAACTAACGTCAACAGCCTAGAATAATCTTCTTTGATCTACAGTGTTCTCGATGTACTTCGACGGTTCGAGAAACACTCGCGCCCAGAGATAAATGACTGCGGAGCAGACGCCGCGGCATTCGTATCGTCGACAGTCGCCTTCGCACGTCACTTTGTTGACTGCTGCTTCCCCGCCTGTGTATTCTCTGAGTTGTTAGGGGAGCACAAGTTCGCTCCAAGAAACTTGTTTTCCTTGCAGACAACTGCGTCGTCTTTGGCTTCGTGAGAATATTTACACGTTCCTTGAACATTCAACTTAAGTATTAAGTTTGTCTCGACGTCAATGGGAGTCCCGCGAGCACTCATTAGAGAAATATAAAGTGTTTGATGAAATAGTATAGAGCCTTGCCCCGAACCGAAATTATTCCGATATTAACAAGGCGGCTTCGGGTGGTTGTTGCGACGCCCGTGAACCACTTCTCCGTGTCAAGTCTGGCATTTAAAGAATGGTTTCCCGTTGACACCGCAGTTAATTAGGCTTCATTGACATCGGTATAAAGAGGGGAGGGGCGACTGTGGACCTTTCCATTTTTCCCATATGCACTGCAGGGTTGTCCAGGCGAAGGAATGTCTCTAAAAGATTCCATGCACCACTGCCGATAAACACTTTTACTCTTTCTTGCATGAATGAAGGCAGTTCGGAAGCTTTATGGTTATAGCTGGAGCCACTATATTTAGTAACAGCTAAGCCTCTATTTAGTGACACTAGTTATAGCCAGCACAGAGCCGCACTGTGGGACCTCCTCGTGGCAGAAAATGCCGCTTCTTGTTTCTGATTCGCTTTTGTCGTTATTTTCTCTCAATTGACTACAGAATGCGTTTGCTGCTGCAAATGAAGGAAATATAATTAGGAGGATATTGCTTGCGTGACGTCACTGAAGTCCGCAAACCATACCCAGATGGAGGGGAAGAGAAAAAAATGTTTGAGAGAGTTTCAAGTTCTCCCATGAACGTAGGGCAAAGATATACGGTTTGGGTACTTCGTGGCCATGTCATTTGAGTACTGGAAAAGCTTTTCACTTCGTTCTAAAAGCACTAAACATTTTGAAACAGCCGAAAAAGGCGTTGCAGGGCACCTTAAGCTCGTCCACGAAGGCGCATTCTTGCATTTTCTGTCTGTAACCTCAATGCGAGGTGTTGATGCCGTAAACAGAGGTGAAAGTGGCTTGAAGTAGGCGCAGGTGTCCACTTTCAAAGGATTCGTTTCGAATCGGCCTAGCACACTCCGGTCACGTTCAGTTGTATGCATACCGTGCTACTTGTGATTACAATACGCACACGCGCACCCATTAACACACAGCTGTGTGTCGTGTGTGTTTACGTATGCCAGTTAATCTGTGTGAGTGTACGTGAGTGGGCGTGTGTGTGTGTGTACGCGTGCGAGGTTGTTGCTGCTGTTTTATTTTCATGTCTTCCTTGCTTGCCTCGGTATTTATTTCGACCTCCTCGTGGAAGCACTTCAAGGAGAGAGAAAGAGAGCGTCCCTCTTTTCGCGCGCATTGCGCAGGAGCTTCTCCAGCGCCCGCCGCATCCTTCTGATCCTCCTCCTCCTCCCTCCTTCCAGGGACAAGCTTCTGATTTCGATGGCGCACCGGGCACCGTCTCATTGGTAGAGCGGAAGAGCCGCGAGGAAAGCGCAATTTACATAACGGCCGCAATCGTCGTATGGAATTACCATAATGGGAACTGCAAGTAGCCTCGAGGCTCGTGGCTGCGATTTTCATAACATGCCAGATATGGCGGGATGACGTTGCGGCTGCGAACTGCGCCGGGCTTTTGGAAACCGACTGCTTTTTCCTCTCCCGGCCGTTTCTCTCCCTTTTTTTAATTTGCATTCATTTTCCTCTTCCTTGATATCCGTGCGGTGTAACCTAAGTAAAGGCTGATTCCCCATTTGCCGCACCCGCTTCGCGGTGACTGCGGAATCTTTAAGCACGAATGATTCTGTAGCTTTGTCGGCGCGTTATTTTCTCATCTTCCCTTCAACGTTGATGACGTATAGCTGCACGGTCCCTGCGTCTCTCTGTGTGTGTGCTTGAGTTGGTGTGCGTGTGCAGGTGTGCATCCGCATGTGCGTGCGTGTGCGTGTGCGTGCGTGCGTGTCTGTGTTAGAGAGAGAGAGTGGTAAATAGATAGATAGATAGATAGATAGATAGATAGATAGATAGATGAGATAGATAGATAGATAGATAGATAGATAGATAGATAGATAGAGTAGATAGAGAAGAGAGAAGAGAGAGAGAGAGAGAGAGAGAGAGAGAGAGAGAGAGAGAGAGAGAGAGAGAGAGAGAGAGAGAGAGAGACGACGATACCATGCACCAGGTAAACAGCTCACCCTCGTTTTCCCACAATGTACTTCCGGAAAGTGTTCCGCGCGAGGCTGTCTTAATGACACACTGAAATTTTCGTAGACTCCCTTCTGTGTTATGATAAAGTGCCGGTCATACCGAGCGCAGAATCAATATCTCATCTTGCGAGAGTCATGGCCTGGAATGTTGGATTTGCTGCGTACTTTCGTGTATTTCTTTTAAGGCGATTGTGCCTACAACAACATTCCCGCCGCGTAGGAAACGAGGGCTCTTGACTACTAGTGAGTCCACTAACTGCCCCCTCCCAAGAATTCAGGCCTCCTCCTGTTTTCAGCTTTTGCCACCCCGTAAAAAGAAAAAGGGCTGTGGTGTCACTAAACAAACCCACCTATTTTCACTCAGAAGTGGCACAAAAAGTTCATGTAAAACCAGACAAAATGATTTTCATTCCTGAATCAAAGAAAGGCGTACGTATCTCACAACGAGTGCGTTTTTAGCGTCCCTAGGCATGGACTAGGAACGCTTCACCACCATCCTCTTCGCTTTTCCTTTTGCTGCAACAATCTTTTTCTACAACTACAACATAAAACGTCTCCGCCACTCACCCAACCCCTTCTTGGTACGCGGTACATGGCTCCTCTTCCTGGAGGAGTAAGTTCAATCTAATACAGTTCAATTCATTTGAGTGGATTATATTTTTTATACTGAATTGGACTATCGCTATTATTTTACGAGCGTGTCGGCCTGGAATCTGCCCAAGCGAGTTCGACAACCTAAGCTAAACAAGATTCCTTTGGGCCAATGATATTGCTTACTTCAAAGCGAACTTGCGCAATGAAACTTCGTACGAATATACTTTTATCTGAGCAGACAAATATAGAGATATTAAACTTCATTCCATACTGGTTCCGCCTAACCTTGTGAGGCTGCTGATACGGCTACATTTTAATCTTGTTTAAACTGCACCTTTTAATTATGAATGATACTGACGCAGATAAAGTCTCCACGGCTCTCAGCAGTCAAACTGCCGAGAAGCGAAACAGTAAAGCAGTCAAACAGTCAGTCACCGCCGAAGTCAAACTCACTGCATGTTTGGATGAGGGCGTAGTTTATTGGGTTGTATTAAATTGGATCGAAGTAGCAAATGTTATAATGTCGCTGGAAAGACAAAGGTCCCAACAGTTCAGGCTGGATGTGATATCGTGATTGTTCTGTGTAGCATACGTTTCTCATATTCCACACGTGCCTCGGGGCCATTTGCCATTTTTCTTGTACCATGAGACTCTAGGTGCTACGTTTCGTAACATCTGGAGAGTTATTTCTAGTTATTTCAGCGGGTGCGGTGGCTGCATGCTGCTACGACAAAGCATGAGTTCGCAGTCTTGGTTGCAACTCCCAAGCATACGGCAGTGCTTTGACGGTATCTTTTATTAGATGCCGGGTTAGGTCACTCGAAGTTCAACCGAAAATGGTTTCACGAGATAGCGGCAAGCGAGTCTTTTTTTTCGGTGTCAGCTGTAATGTAAGAGCCTGTTAAAAAAAAACCTGGAGTGCCCTACGTCTAATTGTGGACTAAGAGAACAAAAACACTAGTCGCCCTAACTGGCCCTAACGAGGCTATATCCACGGCTGCAATGGCGGATGGCTTCGTTCTCGCAACTCATTGTTGCGAGGACAAAGAAACAAACAAACGAGAGGAATTCTTAGGTGGGAAGAACAGGTTACACCAATAGAGTAGCCAAAAGTGTCAGCTCTGTAAACTTTGTGTCTTTTACAGCGAAGCTGTCTTTGGCTACGATCCAGCAGATCATCTCCGACAGCAAAGTGATGTAGACAAATGAGGTGTATCTCCTTTGTAGCGGGGTGATAACGTGTCATCTTACCAAAAAAGTTATATACCTATGTTTTATACCTTTGTTTAATACTAGCGCTGTTTTTATGGCCGGCACAAAAAACGTAATAGGCGCAGAATACTTATTTTTTCTGTTACAGGTGGTAGCTGTCCTAGGCAATATTCCCCTCTCTGATTTTCTTCGACCAGCATTCTAATCTTCTTTTCGTCGCCTCGACAGCCTTGAAGTAAACTCCCTCTGTGCTACCCTCAAATTCTAGGGCTTCTGGAAGCCGGATATTTCCCTCATGCAGATTTGGATGGATATCCTCACATTCTAAAACTAAGTGCTGCATAGTTTATGAGTGCACGCGAGCGTAGCGCCACCTTGCGACGCCCACCGAAATCATCGAGATTGTAACACACCTTCAGGAGAAGGAGGGATAAACGTCTCTCTAAAGAAGTGAGCCCCGGGGAACTGTGCTTATTCCAGGACCCCTTGTGTCCGTCTGGCTTTTTGGCTCTCTGCACCAGCCAAAGCTGGTCGTCGGGGCCTGAGATGGACAGTGCGCTCTCCCAGTGCTCGAGGGAGGGAATTGGCAGGAGAAGGAGGGGGTAGGTGGGGGAATTCTTATCACAGCCCTACATGATATGGTAGAGTGTGCCCGGAGCCTCGCAGAGTGGGTATTGCGAGGAATACAGGGTTTGGGAATGTGGGTTCTAGTGGGGTGGGGAAATGTGTTCGTTTGGATCCCTCGGAGGTGTTGTCTATTTTATTTAGTGAGGATTGTGTGCGCATGGGGATATAGTGTTCGTTCCAGAAGGTAATGCTGGGCAATATCGTGGAACAAGTGGGGGCAAACTTGTCACTGCTCGCCGAACTTCTGGCTTGCCCGGTGGGTCACCTACCGGGCACGCTGATAGGCGGCTTCGTTGCCAGACACGGCGGAGTGGACTGGAGCCCAAATACTCCTTACGGGATGTCGAGGAGGATGCTGGAGAAGATTTGTTCTGGCAGGTCGTGATATGAAACCGCTGGAGAAGTTTGTCACATTCGTTAGCTGTCTGTGATTATTATTTCTGCAGAGGTTTGTGCAATTGCTAGGGAGATAGCCTCTTCTTCCGCCTGTAAAGATGGGAATTGATGCATATGTAAGGAGGTCTTCGGTTGTAGAAACCACAGCTGTCATGGCTCTTCGCCCGGGATACGAAGCGGTGTTTGTATGGACCGTGGCAGAGTTTTGGCCGTATTGTTTAAGGATCTCTTTCGCTTGGGCTTCCCTACCAGCCTCGTGATGTGTCGGATGCATGTTGCGTGGCAGTGGGGCCATATCAATGGACTTGCGAATATCATGGGAAGCTGAGTCGCATCGGCATGTGGGTGCTGCGGCGGAGAGTTCAGGTGCAGTTGAGACAGAATGGCTCTACCGGTAGGGGTGGAGCTGAGACGTAAGGATTTGCTCCAATGATGGGACTAGAGGTATCTAAGGTATTTTGAACTCCCAACCTCAAGGGTTTCTGCATTGAGGTGGTAATAGGTAGTCCTAATGCTAGTTGGTACGCCTTGTGTATCAGGGCTTCGACCTCATCATTTTCGGTCTAGGAGAGTATGACGTACGGTATGTAGTAAGTGACCCTAGAAACGACAAAGGCTTGAACCAACCTGAGTACATCCTCCTCTCGCATACCCTTGTGTGGCCACTAATCCGGCGGACCACGTGGGAGACTTGCTCTGGTGTGTGCTTAGGTCTGTTGAGCAGTTGGATGTTCGAGCAATCCGCTTGAAAAAGCATGCCCAAAATTCTCACTCGTGTAGTCGGAACAATTACATGGTCATCCATATGTAGGGAGATGGTTGACGCTAGAGTAGAGAGCTTCTTCCTTGCTGAAACGATCAGCAGCTCCTATTTCTGCGGCGAACTTCTATTCAAAACTGCTGTGCGTATGGAATGACTATGTCAACTGCTTGTTGTGGATTGTTCTCCATGTCGCCTACTGACCCGTGAATGGCCTATATCGTAGGTACGTTGCCCACCGTTTAGGCCATTTAGCTGTTTTAGTATGGCTGCGTGGCTGCCATTATCAAATGACCCTTTTAAATCTAGGGCCAGTATGGCTTTTGGGTGGTCCCGGAAGCCAGTAAGAATGACCTCTTCTTTAAGTTGAAGAAGGATGTCCTGGGTACAAAGATGACTGCGAAATCCACACACGGTATGAGAAAACATGTTGTGCTGTTCGAGCTAGTTCGGTAGCTTTTTGGTGATAATGTGTTCCCATGGCTTCCCCAAACACGAGGTTGGGGAGATGGGACATAAATTTTCTGTGCTCGGCGGCCTTCCAGGCTTTGGAATAAGGCGAACATCTGCAATCTCTCATTCTTCCAGGAGTCGACCTGATTTGCACAAAATGTTGAGATGGGCCGTGAGGTCAATAACAGACTCGTTATCTAAATTCGTCAGCAGCGTATGTGTTATGCCATCCCCTCCTGGAGCCGCCTTGCGCCTGATAATGTGAAGTGCCGCTTTGACTTCGTGAATGTAAATATCCTCATCCAGTTTAAATTTGGCTGCCCTGTATATGGAGGTAGTAAGGCTTTGGAATAGACGGGGAGGTATTTATCTTCATGAGGTCAGCGGAATCTCCTGGGTGGAAGCAAATTACCTTTCGCATGGTGTGATTCGATTCTGTCTTGCGCTTGGAAGGGTCGATTAGATATCGTAGCAGTCTCCAGGTCTTTTGATGTAGTTAGTGTTTTCTGCAGACTGTCAAAAAGGTCTAATTAGCTTTCTTTGCATAGGAGAGCCACGTAACGGGCTGCTTGCTCCGTCAGCAGAGCTATCGTTTTTTTCAGGCGACGATTGAGGCGCTGGCGTTTCCAACGTTGGATTAGGATTCTTCCTGGTTCCCGTAAGTAAAAAAGGCGTGGATCTGCAATGGGAGCTGTCGTGGTAATGTGAATCTTGTTCGGGACGCGATTGATGTCCTTGCGAATTTGGGCGGTCCGCTCCTCTAGCGTGATGGACTGAGTGGCTACACCATCAAGCCGGGCTAGGTCCCTTTTTTGCGAAATTTCGGCCACTCTGTTAGCTTGGCTGTACCTAGCTGGGCAACGTATATATTTCCAAGTATTGTGGTGGCAAGGATCGAGTGGTCGCTTTCCAGGGTTCCGCCTTGACGTTCCCTGTGGTAATCATGAGATCCGGGGACGTGTCTCTGGAGACACTATTGCCCAAATGCCTGGAAGTATGCGGGTTCGATAACAGAACTTTTCCTCTTCGAGGATGGAGTACAAGGCCGTCCTCTTTTGCTAGTGTAGCTGTATCCCCATGAGGGGTGTGCGGCGTTAAAATCTCCCTTGATGACAAGTGGACTAGAGGAAGCAATGTGCTTTGCTTGTTTGATGACACGAGAAAGGTTACTTTCTTCGTGTCTGGGCGACAATATATGTTTAACACGTATAAGCTCTGTGCCACTTTAACTTTGCTCGGTACGATTGATGTGAGTATTCCAATCTTCTCCGATTGCTGGAAGGTATGCTGTGTGGCTGTGAGTCGTTTGCGTATTAGCGTAGAGAGAGAGCTCGTGGGTCCATCTTCACAGGTAACGATGCCAGGAAGTTTCGCAGGAGAGTTTATTTCCTGAGGTGCAATAATATCGGGTGAATCCTCAGCCGGGGCAATGTACTGAGCTAATGAGCTGGACTTCTTCTTGTAGCCCTTACAGTTCCATTGTCATGTGGTATGTTTTGATTCCTGCTGAGATGTGCGCCTATTCTTCGGAAGTGCCATTTTGAGAGGCGGCGTCGTCTGTCAGGGCTTGAAGTCTCGGCGAGGGCGACGAACACTGTCCGCCTGCTCCTGTTCTTCTCATTTGTCTAACCGTTGAATGATTTGTATTAACGTGGTCCACATTTTCTGTAAGGCTTCGGAAATTTCGCTATTCTGCTGAGCAAGCTGGAATTCTATCGTATTGGAGGGTTGGGAAGTTGAACTGGAAGGAGGTATTTGTGCGGGCTCTAATGTGGTGGTTCAGATTTTGTGCGTCTCCCTGGGGTAGGGTTTATCGCTTGCCTGATTCGGCCTTGAGCGCGAGCAACTCATTACAAAGTTGTCTGTTTTCCTCGCGTTGTTTAATCTGCTGAGCGTTTATTCGCGTTAGCTCCGCCAGCTTGTCACGCTTTGTGGGATTAGAGGGAGGAGGAGAAGGGTCTCATCACGTGGAGAGAGCATCTGAGCCCAGGTCACCTGCACTGCTGTGGCGTCTTCAGCGTATCTTCGCTTGGCGCTTCGTGTTCTCCCTCGGGACCCGGGCCTGGACCGGCCTTTGTTTTTCTCCCTCAGCGTATGAAAAAAATTTTACATCCTAGTAAAGAAAATGTCCCAGGGACCTGATACTTTGACATAAGACGGCTTACACTGCCCATGAAAGAATATCTTCCCAGTAATTAATTTTCATTGAGAGGTGAAGCCGACTGGAAGGGGAGTAATGCAACTTTGGTCTTGGTAAGCTGGCTTTTTTCTACATTGTGTATTGCAAGGTAAAGCAAGGCTATCTATGGAGGCTATATAGTTACAGAAAACGGCTGTAACTCTTGTGTTATTGAAAGTATCCCGATAAAAAATCATATGACAATAACCCACTAAGAGCACTCTACTATACTATGCCCAGTTTCATTTACTTGTCTTGGTTACTTGAAAGTGAAGTTGTAAACGTTGCAGAATTTCTGTCTGCTGCCAGTGGATGGCCATCAACGGAGTGAGGGGTAGGGTCATTTTAATCAATTGAAGGAAAACACAGAGAGGTCGGCCTGATCGTATAGGCTCTGGCCTGTTAGTCTGTGTGAGGGAGGGGAAAGGAGAAAAGAGCGAAAGTAGAGGGTTACACGTATGAGTATAAAGATAGAGGTGAGGATATAACTATACACAAAAATGCTAAACCCATATCGAGCACATGTTCAATAGTTCGCCACAACGGGCTTTGGCCCAACATTTGCCCCGGGTTTTTTGAAACCAGCACTCCCAGCAGGACGTTCTCAGACAATGCCTGACTGTCTAACCAGGCCAATGACCGAGGGAGTATGGTTACACAAAACGGCTGTAGCCGTTGTTTTACCGGAGCTATTCGAAAACAAATTGTGCGATATTTAGCCGCTAAGAGGACTCTAAGATTACGCACCGCAGCTTCGCTGGTCATCGTTCTTCCCAGAGTGGATGGCCACTGAATTAATTTTTTAAGCATACCTGTTTAGGCATACACAAATCCGTCCGGCGTAGGCAAGAAAACCCCAAGCGTACGTGAGCGCGTGCGTCGCGGCGACCGCCCGGCGACCCGAGGCGCCGGCCCGACCTTCGCACACTGGCTTTAGCAAAAAAAAACCAATACCGAGCGTATACGTGAGCGTGTGTCTCGCGGCAATCGCCCGGCTTCGTCAAAGCTTGCGCGTGTGCTTACGCCGCATGAGGAGCTCGGGTCATTCGTCGTTTCATCGTATACCGACTGGCGCGCCATGGGTCCGCTGCGTCGAAGACGATGACGACTAATCTGTCAAGCCATCCCTTCACAATCCACACGTGGAGATGGCCACCGGACCAGCTGACGCAGAAATGGAGGTCTACCGAGGCAAGGACGGGCTACACGAGGATTTTCCCAACGCGGCCGTGCCGTCGTCGGTAGACGAAAGGGACGACGATGATTGCTGCTGAATAAAATACTGTGCATACTTTAATGGTCGTTATTACATACTGTGCATACTTTAACGGTCGTTTTATTCTTGCCACTGCTTGGGTCCGGCTGCTCCCACTCTCCTGTAATCCGCTCTCAGTGTGGGCAGAAGCTAGGTCGATCCCGAGCTCTGCTGTCTCTACAGGTGTGCACCACTAGTGTAAGCTGCGCCAACTTTTAAATGCAAAAGCATTACTTAAATTGGTAGGTGAAAAATTGGGCATCGGGGCCAGGAGGTGGCGCAAAAACTGGCCGGTGGCCCAGAAAAGAAAGCTGGTGTAATAATGCTCAAAACGATGTCAAATTTTTCTAGGAAATTCCGATAAACCCTGTAGAGTAACTGATTTACCAGAAATATGCCGAAACTGGTCTGGAAATCCAAACCCGGGTCTCCACAGTTCCAGATGAGCGGGCCTCTCCAACACTACTGAGGATTCGTTGCTCTAGCTTTCTAAAGGTGGACTCAGTAAACACGCCTTGACCTTTGACTTAGAAACGTATGTCATCTAAAGAGCTTACGTAATTTGAGCACGATAATTATAGAAGTCGCAATTGAGCGAGTCGTAATGTACGTTTCAACAAAATGTCCGCTTCGCTGGTCGTGCCAAGTAGCGCCATCATGCAGTATCCGCTGAAGCCTCCAATCGCATGGCGCTGTCACGGCAGATGGCACGAGGGCAGTGCTACCCCTGGAAAATTGATTGATTGATTGATTGATTGATTTTGGAGTTTAACGCGCCGAAGCTACACCTGCGCAATGAGGTGCGCGGTAATGGAGGGCTCCTCAGAATTACTTTTGTCCACCCTGGAATCTTTAACGTGCGCCGAAGTCTCGACGTACGGGGGTTTTCGCTTTTAAACTCCTTCAGAAAAGTTGCCACCGCTGCCGGAATGGAACTAGCGTCCTTAGGCTCAGCAGCAGTTGTGAAACGGAATCGAATGGAACAAACTTTATAACAAAAACGATGTCCTATGGCCAAAGAGGTGGGAAAGGAGGGTGAAATAAGAGGGCGTCTGAATGTCGGGTAGAAAATATGCGCAAAAGGAAAAAAAGGTGGTGATGCTGGTGATGCTGATGGTGCGAGGACATGTTCAGCAGTTGGACACTAAAAAGAAACTAAGAAAGAAACTAAGAACTTTTCAAAGAACAAGTCTCAATAAAATTACCATAACATTTAAAACAGTTTCCAATCCGGCCTTACACCTAGCAGCTAATGTCCCACCCATTCACTTAACGATCGAAACGAAAAAGAAATCGACACATTTAACGTACTGCTTGCTGGAATAATCTTCTCCCGGAAAACCGCGGTTTTACAGGAGACCAAATAACCAATAATGTCGATATATGGCAGCCGCATCCAGGGGATAACAAATCATTCACGTATTTTACTCAACCGATTTCGCATACAGACTTGACAGTTTTTATAGGCGGATCGCAAGATAACACTGAAATAGGAGTAACTTTCATATTTTAGATAAAGCCGGCAAAATAATAGTAATCAAACCATACCAAACCAAACTTTCGGAGTACCGCAATAACTTTGAGGCAGAAGGAATTCGTATTTTAAAAGCAATTGCATACCTCCAAACTAACTATAAGGAAGGGAACGTACAGTTGGATGGTGATAGCCCCTCAACCCTAAAAACAATTAGCAATCCAAATACTCGAAACCCAAATATATTGAAATTAAAGAAATGCTAAACAATTTAGAAGACCAGTTAAAATAACGTTAACTTGCATTAAATGTCTTAGTGGGAATGTCTGCAACGAAGTAGCGGATGAAATGGCAAAGAAAGCTGCAAAATATGGCGAAAAAATAGACTGGCATATTACACTACACAATTTATCAATAAACAGCTCGATATTAACGTTACAAAACAGTGGAATGTTGAGTGGCAAGAAGAAAGAAACAAAAGTCACACATTACAATAGAGAAAACATGTTCACACAATATTTCGGTCCACTTCCCGATAAACTATTACACCTCGCAGGTTATCACTGGACACAGTAGATTTACATTTTACTTTCACAGGTTGGCGATGACAAATAACAACACATGTAAATTTAATCTAGCAGCCGACTGCTTCGACCACTATTTACAGGACTGACCCCCAACAAAAGAACACAGAGAAGAGCTTTTTACCGTCTATAGAAATATTCTCGCAAGAAGGAAACCTAAGCTAATAAAAATACCGAAACCTAAATTTTTTTATAAGAATGACAATTCTAATTAACCATAATATACAATAATACTTACCCGTCAAATATTTTGTCCTAATTTCAGACACACGCTGATACAAAATCAGCGTCAAATAACGCGATAATAACTTTTAGATCGTGTGTATTTATCTCGTGTTCTACTTTTTTTCTGTGTAATTATCTGATGTAATTACATTTTTTTACATTCGTTCGATTTAAATCTAAACATACAATATCAATGTACTTTTCTTTACCCGTTATACCTTGGTGGTACGGTAAGGGTAAGGCCCGTTTATAAATAAGTTGGACACTAATGTTTTCCCGTTCACTACATCGTAATGAAGGTTTAGGTGACCTAGTAATATTTATTTCACAACCTTTCGCTTTGACTGAGTCAACTGCCGTTGATTACAGGTGATTACAGGTCGCTGGCGTCAAAACGTGGTACGTGTTGTCTCGCTGATTGAAAACCCTCTAGTTACGCCAGGCAGTGAGAGGATCGGGACAAATGGCGAGGGGAGAGGACCTCTATAGGACCTCTATAGCGCCATGGAGCGCGCGCCATCTCTATAAACAATCTCTTTACGCGCAAAGATGCTTTTAATCCAAGAGCGCAGCAGTTTGCTCCGACCGACTAGTGTAACAGGGGAAGGCGACGGCCGCACTGTCGTTTGCAGTTCTCTGCAGAGATCCAGTTTACTGCAGCCGTTTAGAAGACTCTGCTTCAGTGCACGCATGGCCGCAGGGGAACATTTTCTGCGGCCGTGAGGGGGAAGAGGGTTGCCTTTAGGGGTGGGTGGAGCCGAGAGAGCAGAGAAGCTAAATCAGAGAGTGGCACAGGGAAGAGACGGGGAGTTATGGCGAAAGAGATGAAAACTGCTATTATAAGGCGAAGACGGCCGGCGGCAGATTTCGGGAGCCGTTAGACTCAAGAGAGAGAGAGCTTCGCGGAGCCTTGTACCACGCTAGACAGAATTGCAGCTCACACAACGGTTCATCCTTTCCTATTCCCTCCCTGTTCTTGTCCTCCTCCGTAAACGTTGAAGGAAAAACGGAATCGCTGGGGCTGGCTTTTTTCCGCCCGTCCCGAGCGCTCGCCCAACGGCTTCAACAGCAACGGCTCCCATCTCGGCCGATTACTCAACGTTAATGGGGCCCGCGGAACACGCCGCCGAGGTTTTTGTGCGCGCGGGCGCGTAAAACGTCGTCCAGCTCTTTCGCTTGATGCCACGACAAACCCGGCCATAAGTGGCGGAACCCGGGAGGCTCTTGATTACGACCGGCCGGGGGCGCCACCTACCACGCTGCTTTTCCCTGGGGGGAAAAGTGTCGCTTCACTGTTTGAGCTTGTCGGATCTGATCTCGTAAGTGGCCGCGTATAACGGCCGTTCCGCTCCAGAAACAGTAGACTCAGGAGTAGACGAAGTTAGAGGGTGCCGGACGAAAGTGACGAAACTGGATCTAAGTGCCCTGCGGCGTCCGATGCTTGCACGAAGTTGGACGGGGTTTGCACTGTCGAACGACTGATTTCATTGTTGTTCTCAGTGCTGTTTGTTTTGGTTCGTTGATAGTATTGTCTGCTGGCGTATTTTCTAAGCGCTTGCTGTCTTTGTACCGGGTCGCTTTCTCAAGCCTGAGGATAAACCGCACCACGACAGCGAAAGAAAAATAATAAAAAAAGGGGCAAACGACTGGATATTCAATAAAGCTATACTCTGATTGAGTTGAGTCTGCTTGGAGCTGTCAAAGAAAGGCCTCGTGTACGAGAAACAGGGCCTGGCTGATATTAGACAGTTTGGCGGACACAATTCAGCCGCTGATGAGAATCCAAACCGCCGCTGAACTAAGCAATTGTATCCAGACTGGACAATTTTCCTTTTAGGGTTACGACACGGGTGTTCTGCTCAATCCCATTCCAATAAAAATGAAACAAAACTTATTGCCTCTCAGAATTTTCAGATGGAAGCTTTAGCAATCATTTTTATGTCATAAAAAATTGTTTTGGTTCTTGTGCTCGGCCTTTTATACCTTGTCGGTATCACCACTTGTCGAGGAAAAAGTAAAGACGATCATATGAATCCGCCGCCGTCAGTTTTCGCGCCGTTTCTGAAATCAGCTGTTTAAACAACCCACTTCTCTTATTTTTTTGACAAACGCTTTTTGGGCCGCATTCTAAACCCGCTGCCACTGACAACTGACTTCAAGGATTTCACACTACGCGTCCAAGAGCCTTACGTAATCCACGAAAAGCGTTGATTGTGTAAGGCAGTGTGATTTTATAGTAGAATACGATTCACGCGCTGCTCCGAGCAAAAATTTCTTTTCCCGTTACACTTGTCCTCCGTGTATAATGCAGATTTTGCTAGCCTTTATCTTTTACAGTGGGGAAACCAGGACCTGGAACGCTATTTTACCGCTTTAAACGGAACACGAACGCGTGACCGAACACCTAAGGCTCTTTGTCAAGGGCTGTGATAAATAAGATTTCGCCCCCCCCCCCAAAAAAAAAAAAAAAATACCGTGTTTGCATTTGGCTTCCGTCCCGTCCGTCGAGAATAAAGGAATGAAATGTTCATACGGCGCCCTGGCTCCATTCCTTGGAATTAGGACGTGAACGTCATTCGCGGAATTCAACCTATATGTCATGTAAAGTGCGATGTAGCACTTAAAAGTGCTACGTCGTACTACTCAAAGTGCGACTCAATAGCACCGGTGGCATCACTTGCACACTGTACTTACGGAGCGATGTGTTGTTAAAGCTTCCCTTAAAAAAGTGGCAGCGTTTTTCTTGTTAAGTGCCTGCATGCACACAAGAATTGTGGTTAGTGGCACACGGCCCTCTAACACCACGCTGTTATAGTTTGAAATGGGGTGACCAGTGATCAATGGAGCAAAAAATTGGTTGCCGTTACTGGCCGGATCACGCGTTTATGACTGGCCAAAAAGCTTCGCCTGCCTTTCGGCTGCTAGTACATATACGCAGCGCTCCTCCCCCCATTACTTGCCGCTAAGGCGGGTGGCATAGCTCGGCCGTGTCGCTGCGTGCGGTTAAGGCTTAAACTGCTATCGCACACCAGCAACGGTGTTGGTGGTGTGTAAACTATACTGTAAAAAAAAAACTCTAGGCTCCTGGGAGCCATCTGCCTAACAAACATCATTAACGCCATGAAGCTGCGTAGAGAGGAAGTGCAATCCCACTCATCTGTAGTGTGGTAACTCCTCACCACAAATTCCACCCTTCGCTGGCGTGAGAAGAAGAACACCATGGCTCTCATCTCAGCAGAAGATTCCGAACACGCAGACGGGCACCTAACATTCTTCCACAAGTGTCGTAATGCTTCAAAGTTTAAAACGCCCGACATTGACCTGCTTTGATCCGCGCAGTTATAAATAAAGGAAAGGACATCCTTTATTCAATTGTTCGCAAACTTGTAGTGCTGCTTTCTTCTCTACATTTCTTTTGTTATTCTATCCCGGTGGCCGGCGCATAATATGTACGAAGGCTTTCATCTACGGGCGTCATTGAATGAATAATACATGCACGGAAGAACGTTAGCTCTCTTCCGCTTTGGTAATGCTCGCAAGATATGCCAAACGATCTCAGCCCAATACGGTGGATCCGCCGTGAGAATGTACAAAAGAAAACGGCAATGAGAAACAGATGGCAGACCTAACCGATTGATCATTATTACTCGCGTACACGGTGGATGTCGAGTCATTCTGGAGTCTTAATCGGGTCCTATGACGTTCCGTCCACTCCATAGATCGCCCATGGCGCAACTATTGTTCAAATCCCTCCTCGTTCCCGGCGACGTTAGGCTTTGGTCGCCGCCAGGCCCGCATCGCCGCTGTCATCCCACCGATGCTGCTTCTGTTCCGGCCTCGTGTGCTATCGCGAAAGAAACTCCGTGGGCCGCTCAGGAACGCAAGGACGCAGTGGCGTATGTATAAGGAACGCTGCCTGCGCAGATCCCCTTTGTTTCTTGTGCACCGCAGTCTCTCTCGAGCGCTCGTTATGGCAGGTATGGTGAGCGCCGTTTATAATTTTTTCTTGCTTTTTTCAAGCCGTCTGAGGCTCCCTGCCGTCATTTAGCATGCCGTGTTCCTGGTCTTCCTGAAAGAGCTCCGGATTTCGCCAGTGAAAAAAAAAAAAAAAAAAACTCGGCTCACGTGTTTTTCTTCTCGTTACTCGATTACGCAGATAAAATGCTTTTTTGTAAATGAAAAGTAAGGACGAAAAAAATGGCTGCGGCTTAGCTCAGCTTACCCTGGATATGCAAAGCAAAAGCTTGGTTTAGTCTGTTTGAGTCTTGGTTTCGCTTGGTTAATCTTTGATGTAGCTGTATTGCCGACCACGGCTCAACGCCGTTCGGTCCCGTGCAACGCTCACAAAAGGAGGCCCGCCTCGCTTTCATGTTTCGCATGTTTCGACCACATGTTTCGCTCTCCACCGTGTTTCATTCTTTAAAAACTGCATCTCTTTCAAGTATATTAAGTGAGTTACCACATTTTAAAGCAAATTACAGGCGCAACTTCCCCGATATCAGTGTTTTTGTGGAAATGCAGGGTGTTACGCGGTGCTTGCCTGCGGGGGTACTCGGCAAAGAATGCTACGCATTAAAACTTGAATATAGACTCCGGTATCACTCCAGTGTCACAAGCACCCAACAGTTGACGAACGCTGCCCGGCTCTCCCTGGAGGCCTGCTAAAAACGGCGAGGGTTTCGCACCTAGATCTGGCAACACCGCCAGAAACAAAATGCCCGCCCCGACTCATCTGAGGGCATGGAAAAAGCTTATTTACTTCCTGTACGTGTCAGGTATGAGTCGCTGTAGCGTACTTAATCCTAAAAAGCGGCAAGCGGCTGAAAATGACGCAAACTTTAAAGATGAGCCTCTGTGAAGGAGAGTTGCAAAAGGCGCTACATTTTTCATGTTATCGGGTGCCAATTTAGGTAGAACTTCGCCAAAACCAATCAAAATGAAAGTTCGCTTTCAGCGAGGTATGGAAAGGCCGAGCTACCACCTTATCCTTCGGCATATAAGACAATTAGGTTCCTCTTACGAAAACGGCACCTATTGATGAAAGGGCTGATATGAATTTCAGGAGCAGCAAGTTTTCGAGGGCACAAGTAGTCGATTCGAGGAGTTTAAAAAATAATGGCGTGGGTGCACAATGTTACACGGCAGCAGTACACGGGAAATGAAGTACACGGGACGGGGAAGGTGCGAACAATGTGCTTACACTATTCAGAATTTGTCCATCAAAGATCCCGCGCAGGATGTGCTCCCCACACAGCTTCTTCTTCGCCCGAATTTGGTCCCACAGCTCTACGCTGCACTGCTCTTTTCTTTGTGTTCCTGTGAAAATATTCAGCCCATAAATAGATTTCCAGCTGATATTCCAAGCGTCGATTCGCCAGTGCAATAAGGAGTAGATTTAGAGTGTACCGTGGCACCAAGGTGTCGAGTATGCCGCGTAATCATGGGCGTGAAAGCAAGTGGAATAAAGAGAACGGATGCGGTTGTGTCTTTCCTACGCTGTACACAAAAAGAGATGGGGCCAGAAAGTTAGCGAAAGCAGACAACCATGCGGATCGTCGGTCGTTCGGACAATTGGACAAAGAAGCCGGAATTTACAACAACAAAAAAAATGCGCCCAAATCCACCCTGTGAATGGGATTATAAAGCAGAGCTGTAAACGACACCCACAACGATTACCCCTGCGGCGTCACTCGAATTCACACACGTGGCTCTAAAAATAGTGAAATCAGACACAACTGAAATGCACTCAACAACACCCTTTATTACTTCAAAGAGATAGTTCTTTGCTAAGGTTAAATATATGCATGATTCATGAACGGTGTTTGGTTGAGTTGTATTGGTGAAGCAAATTAATAGTAATTCTGTCGTTTATAAAATTAAAGGGAGCTAAAATTCGGTGTTAGACGATATCACTTCTCCGCCGTCTCTGCCGCCGATGTTGGAGGCGATGAGATCGGCGGCACGGCAGAGACGGAGGAGAAGTGAGATGCCATGCGTTGGTGGTTGCTTCCTCTCATTTATTTATAACTCCTAGCGCATGCGCATGCAAGGCGCGCACACGGCTGCTACACGGGCCGTGGGCGGAGAGCACAGCGGCCGGAGAGGTCGCGTGAAGCTATCACGTGGCATTCAGCGAGAACGCTGGGGGTAAACCCGAAAATGTGCTTGGTGAGTGCACCGTCTGTCTCCCCCGTCTCCGCGTGGTCTCGTACCTCAATCAGTAGGCAACGAGTTCTCGCTACGTTTCTCTATTTCGTCCCAGGTTCGATTCCTGGCGGTGCCAGTAACTTCTTTTATTTGTTCGAGGGAGTTTTCTGTTGACCCCAACGGTTGCGACAGAACGCTTGGAGGTTAGAGGAGAAAAGCTTCGCTGTAATATAGTGGTTCGCAGATGAAGCTGAAAGGAGCATCGATAAGACAACGCCCCACGAACGAGCGTTCAAACCAGATACGTCGCCAGCTCACAACAGGCCGTATACTGGCCAGCACGTATGTTACGATGTTTCACTTTGCATAAGGGCGAGCGTTTTTTTAAATGCAGAGCATTTCTTTAACTCACGATGTCACCCGTTCTTGGCGTCCGTAGTTGTCCGCGTCGATCGCCTCGACATGCCCGGCTGAGACGTTTCGCTATCGGCGCGATCAACATTCGATAGCGCGCCCACGCACGTTTCAAGGACACTCTCTCCCCTCTCTCGGACTCAACGTGCGCCGAGGCTGCCAATTTTACTGCTGACGAGCGCTCTCTCGTCAGCAGTTGCCACAAGTGCAACACATTAACGTAAGGCAAACTACTTAACGTCGTGCGCCCCCGGAAATGCTCTGCATTTGATAGTGCCCCTCGCGAGGGGGATGTTTCACTGCGTCGCCATGCGAACAGTTTGCCACGCTTTAGTTTCAGTTCCGTATCTCCCCGCCGCGGCCGTGGAGAGAAGGCGGCCGGCCGCGACTCTCGCCACCGCGGCGCTGCGGTAGCGAGTTGCGCTAGGAAAGCGAGCGTCGTCTGCTAGCGGGGAGCGGAACGCGTTCCGCTCGGCATCTCCGGTCTTCACCACTTCTGGCTGCGCACTGCAAAAGAAATAACTTCGGACATCACGACGCCCTCATCCTTGAACCAAGATAACGTGAGCCTTAAAATTCTGATGGAGCCCTGCAACAACTCCAAGGTGCCGGTGAAAGACCACATTCCGCTTACCGCTACGGGTAACGTGAACTACCCCAGGAAGAGAATCTTGTGCCGACCAGAAGGCAAAAAGACAACCGAGAACAACATCTTGGGAAACTGATCCGCAAACGTTTATGAAGAATCCATTGAGGATTAGGACATCGTTTCGGCTTTTCAGTACGGCGCAGTGTTGGCTGCAAAGATCATGACAGGGCTCACAATTCTTTTTCTTCCTGAGACCTGCTGGAGTGCCACTTTCTTTTGCCCGCATTAATTTGATTTATTGATCGTGAGGTTGAACACGCCGACGCTTCACAAGCGATGAGGCGCAGCGTAGTGGAGGGCTCCGGATTAATTTTGATCACCTGGGGGACTATTACATGCGCCGAAATTTCGCACACGTGGGCGTTTTTGATTTTCGCCTCCATCAGAAAAGTGGCTGCCGCGTCGGGGAATCAAACCCGCGTCCCCGTGGTCAGCAGCACAACGCCTTGGCCACGGAGCCACCGCGGCGGATCCTTTGTCCGCCATTCGTGGAGTCAAGATGAAGGCGCGCAGTACCCCCGTCCAGTTTCAAGGCATGTCCATTTGGGCGCTCCCTAATGGCGTACGGCGGGTCCCGCTGTTGTTAGTAAGGCTGATTTTTTTTGGTTCTCCTCTTGATTCTCCCGCCCTGCTCTTCAGTATTTATGCCGATCGCGTTTAAGGCAGCCGCTTCCCTTCCTTCCCTTGCGCAGCCCCCGCCTCGCGTCGGGCGTTAATGCATACATGTGTCTTAGAGACGAGTGTCTGCCGGGTCCAGAGAAGCCCCGGCCTAATCGTATCATCTGGCAGGCTCATTTGCTCGCTCTCCAACCCTTGCTGCGCGCTACTCTGTTTTTGACGCAGAGCGAGAGTGCCTGGCCCCCACTGCGCTTTGAGAGCCCTGCGCTGCCGCCTCCATATTTCTTCCTTACAATTTGCGCTTCTTAGTCTTCCGAGCATACAACGCTGTCATGATCCCTGGGAGGACTCACGCGCTGATGATGTTCGCGCACGCCGTCTTCAAAGCACTCTGCTATAACACCCTCTCATTATATTCGCGGGCAGAAAATGCTGGAGGCGTGCACGGCGATGGTGCAGAACTTTGTTGCACACCGTTCGGGTAGGACTTCCGTGTTGGACCGAGGATAATGGCTGATAATGAGAATAACTCAAACTCGGAATTCGACGTCTGTGGAGTGCGTCGTTGTGGAGCGGTGCGGCGACGTTGTATCGGCAAGCTGCGGTTCTTTAGCACCAACCGATGTTTCCTTTTAGGAGTAAGAGGAGGAGGCATACCTTTAATGATGAGCAGAAGCAGTCCGGAAGCGAGCTTGGCGGGTCTTTGGACATGAGAAAGGCAAAAATGGGAGAAACAAGCGAAGACCTCAAAACGAAGAGAAACGCTAACAAACGCAGATAAGCACACAAAAACTGATAAACGAACGAACGCACACACTGCACACGTACAGGAGTACGGTTAAGGCTAACGCTCAGGAAAGTTTTAGTCAGTTCAGAGTCGCGGAGAAATGATACCAAGGCCACTGTATAGTCCACGTGACATTTGTACTTCACTCATACTGATGCCACTACGACCGCGATTTAAAGGAAGGGCCTCGCACAGAGCTATAGAACGCGTTTACCATTCCAGTATTAGCGTCCATTTAGAAGCATCTTCTTAAACATCCGTGTAATGATCATGTAGAAACAAAATTTCTTTGAAACAAAATTTTTACCAGCAGTTTTTTTTTTCTGCATGGGGAATTTACAGGTTCCCTGCGTCGCGTTTTACTTTTTCTCGTTTTTGCTCAGGTTTAAGCAAACAAACTTTATTTCGGGACCTGCTGATCGCAGGTAATTACGCTGTACGTGGACTTCTATGCATTTCGTGCTCGTCATGTTAAACCAGAACGCAATGGCTTGCACATATGCCTTCCATCTCTAATGGCGCGGGACAACTTGCCCGACTACTCCATCCACCGTGGCTATTCCCAACACTGTTCGGTTTTTCGTGTTTTCACGAGAGCCGCGATTACACATTGTGAAGTAGTAATTTTGAGCAAAGCTGTTTAGATAATTTGACTTTACTATACTGTGCTCCAAATAATAGAGACAAGCCTAAATGTACAATCACCGACCACTCTTTGCGTCTGCTTCGGCGCCTCGCACCACTTCATCGGGGCGGCGACAGCGTTGTGCCTCTTGTCGAGCAGCGCGTTTGACAGAAGCGGCAGACTTCTATTGACTGCATCGCTCATTGTCGAGAAAGAACTGTGTCAGGCTATGCTTAATTACGATTGCATGGGTAGGCCGTTTATTAATGACGCCCACTAGCTTGTGTTCTGCATGACAGCCTTTATAATGAGCAGGACTCAGGGGGCCTGCTCGCACTTCCACCGCTGAGCCTTGTTCTTGGCTGCGCGTTTCCCAGCAACCGCCACAGACAGCACCGGTGCGCGGCATGATCTACCCTACGCCGACTCTGCAGCTTTCCTTGTTTCAAATTCTTCTTCTTTTCTCTTTCGCTTTCCTTATCGCGCTTCTCTATTGCCGTACATGTATACTCGACTATGCTCTTCATCCGGTCCTGCTGGGTGGTGGCGCCGACATCAAGTAAGCCAAGAAAAGGCGCCTAGGAATCGCGCCCTGAAACCATTATGCGTCTATGTTGTAAAAAATCACTGTAGGCTTCTTCTTTTCATGTGCTGTTGACCACCATTCGACTCTTTTCATTTTGTGCTACCCCAATCTTTCACTAGTGCTGCTCAGGGCAATCTGGACAGCTCTGGAGTGAAACTTGCCTCAACCTTCCTTTTGGCCAGCTTACCGTATATGTCGGAGCGCAAAGTGCAGCTGTGTCACTCCAGGTACACATGAAATTGATGGCAATGACAGTGACATATCGCTTTTCTCGCTCCTCAAACACGCAATAGCCAGAAAGGCAAGTCTTTGATGCAACCCCGTACTGTCCGGATTAACATGATACCACGTGTGATTATGCTGTCACAGTACTCTCCCGTAACTCCTCGCTTGCACGTGGTTCTGCGCAGAGACTCCGTGGGCGAGGGCCCCTTGGCCGCTGAGGCTGGACAGCGTCGTGCCCTGCAGGCTGGTCAAGTGGGTGCCCGCGCAACAATAGCAGGTCGGCTACGGGGGCTCTCCGGACTACTGGGCGTTCGTGGGCCACGCGGCGCCGTCGTTGGACCCGGCCACGCCGCAGAACGTCCCCATGCAGCTGGGGCAGTCTGTGTATATACCTGTACTGCATCGCCAATAACCTCGGAGACAAAACGGCGAGAACGCGTTTCTTGAAAATCGCTTATTTCCACCTTAACCGATTGCACTGCCCGCATACACAAGTAGGGACCCAGCCTGAATTACGTATAATGAACTCTCCACTTTGTTTGTGCGGCTCTGTATATTAGCGGAATCAGCGTAGCCGCAGCGTGCGGGCGTCACTACTACGTTTCTAAGGCAAAAATCATAAGTGTCTCGTCAACGGAGAAAACAGGCCGTAGTTGTTGTCGTAGTTAACACTAATGGTACCAAAAGCGCCGCCGCTCTAAAGAGAAAATAAATTGGGTTCGTGTATGATTTGGGCTCGCTTCGCCAGAGAAGCGGCCATATGCGTTAACCATAGCGCTAACCCGGCCCCCGCCCAGAATGGAACAAGAATAAGCCTGATGCGTGTGCCCTGACATGTGCACGTTGCGGCGCGTGCGTACAACTGGCGCATGTAGAGCAGCGCTTTGACTTTGAAAAGACTGCAGCGTCAAGTACGGCCGCCCTCCCTGTCGAAGGAATTCTATTTAGAAGACGAACAAATTGAAAGAGACGCACAAGCGATGTGTCAGTACAGAAGTATTTATTTTCGCTAGGCTTTCGTCTTCAAACCACGATAGCAGACTGATGTGCACGATGAATTGTTCTTCCGAACGTAGCTGTTTAAGCTTGAGCTCTGGCCGCGCGGATCGTTGACAGGAAATTATCACCCCCGGCAAAGGGGGAGGGGGAAAATGCTATGCCGAGAAAGTGTGAGGAAAAGTGGCGAGGAGGCGAGGAGCCCACGAGTGCCCGCCTCAAGGTAATGAGGTGGTTAGGGAGGTCGTGGGAAACTAACCAGGACCTTTACGGCGTGAAACCTGCAACCGTTGGCTCAACCCAAAGGCCCGAGCGGTACGAGGTTCGCAGAGGGGAGGAACAATAAAATGGGCTGCAGATAGGAAATAAAAAAGGAACGCTTCCCGTAGTCGGAATCGAAATTCGGTTTCTCGCGTTATGAAACTTCGGTCTATCCGATTTCCATATCATCGCATTCGGGGTGCTCAGCAGCATTTCTTTTGGGTTCGTTGCGCGGGCGTTGGCGGGACTTTGGCTGAATTTAAATGGACTTTGGCTTCGGATTTTGGCAGTTGGATTTTGGAGTTTTGGAGGGTGGATTGTGGACTTTGATTTAACTCAGTTTGTATGAAGATGCCTTCGCTTTTTAGCCATTTTTCTCTTAAGAAAGGGGCAAACCCAAGAAAAAATAAATTAAAAGCAAGTTTTGACCACCTGCTTCACGGTTTCCCCAGTTTTCGTATCTGAATTGCAGAGGTGGACAAATGTTTTTCATTTAGTGGCTTTCCCTAGTTTCGTGTTAGGTGTTCCACTCTGGCCGGGAAGCACAGTGTTTGCGCCAAGAACCTTATCCAGACTCCGATAAAGAGTGCGAGAAAAGCTTTTAAGGGCCGCAAGTACATCAACGACCATCAACCATGTCGCCTTCGCCTTCTGGGAAACCATTCGTGTTCGAATAAACCTGTGTCCAAAATTTGGTCGTCTCAATCCTCACGTTGGCCATCATGATGGCCTTGTAATCACGCTCTTTAGAGTTGCGTGTTTTTATTATTTGTTTTATCTTCCCAGCAGCACTTACCGCCTTCTGGTCCAATTGCTTCCCACCTTTTCATAACTGACGTGTACTCCTGATGTGCCATAATTTTCACGTGCGTTGCATTGTGCATGGCGCGTTTTGCTGTCTAGAGGTGTGTGGGTTCGCGTGTCCCAGGGCGTGACTACATTCCTACGGGGCTTGATGAATGGGATATTGCTTCGTCTTTTTCTGTTTGTTTGTTGTCTTCACACAAAAACGTTTCTGTGTGACGGTAAACAGCAGAAACAGTGTTTCCGCATTTGTGCAGTCGCCATAAGTATGAGCATCGCCAAGAAAAAAAAAATGCGTGAAACACACGATCTCCTCCAGGAAATAAACTGCACTTGGCTGTCTTGGCCACAGAACTCGGTGATGGCCGATAACTGTCATCCAAGAAAAAAATTTTGTGAATGTCGAGGTTGAGCAAATGATTACGTTAAAAGAAAAGAAACAAAATACTGGAACAAAATGCAACGCAAGACGTCAGGGTCAAATAGAACGCCGGGCCTCGACAGCGACCAGATTTCCGCCGGTGGAAGCACTGATTGGTCATTCTGAAGCGTTCGGGTGAAGATCCGTAGGAACTTTTTAAATTGAAATGCTCATTTTTTTTATAAGTCAGCTTTGAACCAGGCTGCTTTCTAATGATTAGCTGCTGTATTAGCATCCCTTAAACCTGATGTTGTGGCCAACAACGGACTAAACCTTCAATAGTGCGTCTTCTACTTCATATTTGCGTCTTCGTGCTTCATTTGTTTCTTAGTGTACATGAAAACTAGGGATAGACAATTCAGAAAAAGGCCTATATTCATATGTATCTGAAAAACTAGACACGAAAAGCGCAGCAAATTTTCTCAAACGGATTAAACCAGCGGTATTGCCAAATGGATGAAACAGAGCCACCAAAAAATAAATGTCCCTGCACGTATGAAGAGAGAATAGTATTACAGAGGGTGGTTTCACGGTATAACGATGCACGTCGTCAATGGCAGCAACTCGAGACAAAGCAGTCCTATTCAACCTAATAACTTGTTAGACCAGCGCAAACACGAAGACGAGGCTTCTTAAAGTGTGAAAAATAACACCCACCATCTGACATGTGTTATTATACGCGGGAAGTATGCAAACTGACCTGAATGATGCCGAACAAGTGAAACCCAAGGATCGAAAGGCAGGAAAAACAGTATTAAATAAGTACTCCGGAAAGATAATAGGATTTCTGCCGATGAAATATTGAAATAGGGAATTTTCTCCAACACTGCATATGCTGACTGAATTGAAATTTACGCAAGAGAAAAAACTGTATTGGCCTAACATCATTGGCCTAACAACAAATATTTTAAATGATATATGTTCCCGAACCCGCCACGGTGGCTCAGTGGCTAAGGCGTTGCGCTGCGGAGCACGAGGTCGCGGGTTCGATTCCCGGCCGCGGCGTCCGCTTTTCTGATGGAGGCAAAAAACAAAAACGCCCGTGTGTACGAGTTTCTGCGCACGTCAATGATCACCAGGTGGCCAAAATTTTCAGAACCCTCCACTACGGCGTGCCTCATCGCCTGCGTTGCGTGGGCGCGTTAAACCCTACAATCAATCAAATTAAATATATGCTCCCGATACAGAGAGGATAAGCTTCTGTAATCCGCTGACATTCCTGGCATTCGTTCACAAGTGTAATTCCAAGTTCACTCAGTGGATGTCCTCACCCAAGCGACGTCTGAACTGAAACAACCTGGGCGGACAGTGCATAATACTATCCCCCACACTCTCTCCCCATCCATCCATCATCCATCCATCCATCCATCCATCCATCCATCCATCCATCCATCCATCCATCCATCCATCCATCCATCCATCATCCATCCATCCATCCATCCATCCCATCCATCTGTCTGTCTGTCTGTCTGTCTGTCTGTCTGTCTGTCTGTCTGTCTGTCTGTCTCCAGGCGTCTGTCCTGTCCTGTCCTCCATCCATCCATCCATCCATCCATCCATCCATCCATCCATCCATCCATCCATCCATCCATCCATCCATCCATCCATCCATCCTATCCATCCATCCATCCATCTCTCTCTCTCTCTTCGCGACCCGACGGACCGACCGACCGACGAGACCGACCTAAGAAAAGAGCACGTATTCCGCCTATCCCACGATCAGGCAATGCCCTTTCTTGCCAGTGCACACTTGCCACTTTAGAGAAGCTGCGTTGAGTGTTGACGTACTGCGTTTCGTAGGTGACCTGGATCACGCTCAAGGACCTGCACATGCTCACTGCCGGCCTGGACACATACCGGCAAGACCCGCGCTTCCAGCCCATCTAGCTGTAGCGCTCCAATGACTGGGCACTGAAGATAGGCTACACCCAGCTCAACGACCATGGACTCCACTAGTGTCAGGTATATGATGGTTGCGCTTACCTAGTGGTCAAGGCTAGGTCTTCGCGCAGCGGCCAATGCATCCTGCAGGTCTGCGCTTGAGAGGTTGCGGGATTAACCCCATTGTATTTATAACGAATGTAAATTGTCAAGACATCCATGGAAGCTACAGTTCGACCTTGTGACCTAAATTATTTCACATGCATCCACCACATCCCACATCATAGAAAGGGTGATGTTTCTATGCTTAGCAATGCAAGACTTGAATTTAAAAAGTTCACAAAACGTGGAAATGAACAGAAAGCTATCGACTCACCACAGTGTGCGGATATCATATGAAGCATAACCTAATTTGCTTTCTCGCTTAGGTTGGTTGTTCACCTCCTTAAAAGCATGCTGGCATTATGTACATTCAGAAAGCTTTAAGAGAACATACCCTTGCTGCAATCGAGCTACAGTGGCGGCGACATCTACTAGCACTGTACTGGTAGTGCTAGTAATATTGAAATATTTGAATGGAGGGTGAATGTGGATAGCCCTGGCCGAAATACAACTTGACTAGTCTTTTTGTTAACAAAACAGTTTGCCGCTATTGTATAGCGCAACCGAGGAAAGGTTTTTAAAGAATTTATGATTTTCCTCGACCAAGGCGGAAGTACTTTGGTAGCGAACAGACAGGTAGATGTAAACTAAAGCAAGAAAACCCTAAACAGAAAGCTACAAGAAATGAGACAAGGGCGCGTTAACGTACGAAAGGGAGATGATGCAGATATGCCGGTACTCTGGGCACGGTGGATATACAGTGTCAAGAAGATGTCAGGTTTAAAACAATGGGTTGAGCCCTGTGCTCTAAACAGTTGTTTGGTGGCTTTATAGAGCGTTTTTATGGGCCAGAGCAGCCATGGCCAAACGGGGCGAAGGGGTATGCTCACATATTCCTTTGAGTCTATCGTAATGTGGCACCGCAATATTGTCTAATTACACAATGCAATACCCTATGTACTGCGGGCTATTTTACACCCCTTTTTTGCTAGTAAAAATTGCGTTCAGAAGTTACGCTTTGAAAAAGAATACAAGCGCGCAGGTATATCCATACCTCTAAAAAAAGTGCCTGGCTGCTGGCTGGCTGGCTGGCTGGCTGGCTGGCTGGCTGGCTGGCTGGCTGGCTCCTAACCGAGGAAAATGGCGAAATTGTTTTTTTCGTAAATTCGTGATTAACTCCTTCACGCGGTCATATTTTCAAGCGCTTTTCACTGGTATATGTAGCCCTCAAGAATATCTAAAAGTGTTTTTTTGGAATTTCGCCCTAACCAACACTTTCGACGTGATTCCGAAATCCGGAAAAAACTGGTTTTCCTTAAGGTTCTCAAATAAATCTTCACCGATTCCTTTATCCAACTGATTTTTGCTAGCACATGTTACTCATACAAATTCAGATAAACCATTTTTAAGGAATTAGCCCTGCGACGCCGCTAAAGGGGCCAAATTGTTTTTTACAAATGACATGGCTGACAACCAAAAAGGCCTAACAGGTGATGTCCACGCCTAGCCAAACTGCTCTTTCAACTACTTGAGATTTCGTGAGCACATTGCTGATTACGGTGTTGGAGGTCAAAATAGCTGAAAATTTAAAAATTCTACCATGGGGAGAGTGAAAGCGGTAAAATAGCTTTTTCAGATATTATTTTTTTATCGCACGCCGTTTGAGATATTCAACTCGTTTTTTGTTCAAATAACTAACTTACTCAGGTATCTTAAACACTGTTCTACAACATTTATCTATGACGCCCACCGAATAGAAGCAAGCAGGATTTCGGGAAAACACTGTGTTGTTGCACATTCGTCAATCACCACACAACCAGTTGATATATCTTATTCGTTTTTTGCTTGCAAATTCTGCCTATCCAATCGCCCAAAAATCAATTTCAGGATTTTGTCCCAACATGGGGATAGAAAGGCAAGCGAGGTTTTTTAATTTACACCCCTCTGGACGAGGAAATCAGTTGAAATTTTCCCGCGTTCGCATAGCGCTCGCCATCTGTTGGCACTTTCTTCAAACACTGCCGCTCCCGTAGGAGCCCTGTCATTTATCATAAATCTAAAAGAGAAGACGGACCGGGAAAAAGCTCCAAAGGTTAGCGCTCGCCGTCTGTTGGGACTTCCTGCAACCCCGCGCCTCCGCTAGGGAGCCCGAGTTACTTATCATAAAACTGTACTAATGAGCATCGTTCACATGTGCTGAGATAGCACTTCCATGGGTAAGAATACCCCTCACTCAGTCGGCCTCCATAGTGTGTTCCTAGCGTAATCTCCGGCCGAATTCAAGTTGTATTTACCACCTGACACTCTTCCTCATATCATATTAAGAATGGCCAGCAAAACAACCTCCCCTCTCCTCCAATCACTCTTTCAACACATGAGCTCTAAGAGAACCTGGTAACTAACAGCGATTTGGATTCTTCCTCCACACCGAAGGTTGCCCGCTCATCACATGGCTTTCTGAGAACAACTCCCACTGCACCGGCTAAATAAAACGTTTTTTACTCACTGACTAACTCGCTCGAGCGCACCATCTTGGTGCGATTTGTTTAGCGACGGTTTCAGTAAAACACGAGTGCGAGTCGTATCACATTACCATCGACGCGCCTGTGGTTGGAGCCCATGTACTCACAGCCGGCAGGAGCTCCTGAGTGTGTACCACTTCACGATGAACTATCCAATATGACAACTAACAAATAAATGAACACGTGTTATACCCCACTAGTGTCATTAATTTAATGGCCCACCCGGGCACAGCCGTGTACTACCGCTAGTTCTATATAAACTTACCTTGAACATATCTCTACGAGTTTTGGTTACCTCTCGCTACCAAGTCACCCTGGGCAAGAAGTAAAGTGGCAGATATTTGCGTGCAGCGTGCAGCAGTCTGAGGCCCCACCCGTCCCAGTAAACGTGATGCAGCCACAAAGAGAACAACCTTTTACTACTTTGTTTGGCTTTCAGTCGGTGCTGATGAGGGTTCTGCTACTGAACCGGCTCAAACTTTTCACTCGTAACTACATCTTCACCTCAGCAAGAATAGGCTTGCTGTAAAACATCCTTTACAGGCAAAACGTGACTATTTTGGTGTACCGTGCGACGAACTGCCTCTAACTTGACTGCGTTGGCGCCCAAAGTGAAGGCTGCATTATAAGAAATTGCCGTAGGTGGGCTTGACCGAAGCGCTCCACTGCGTTCACTGTGGCTTTTGCAGTGCTGAACGCAGTGGAGTGCTGCATACTTCTGCCATACTTCCACTGCATTCAGAATGGCTTCCACTGCCTTCAGTATGGCCGTATGATGACACAGCTCGGAAGATTGCGTTTAAGGGTTGTAATCTGCAGCGGATTCTTTTCGTTCTTTTTAGGGGCGAATCACCTTAAGGCCGAGCCTTGTCCGGCGTCCGACATCCATGCTCAGGGCACAGCACCGTGGGAATCGAACATCTGTGAACAAAATTGTTCACAAAAGGTTAACAAGAACAAAAATAAAAGGTTCACAAAAGGGTTGGAGATGAGCGAGAGACAGAGAGAGAGCCGTGCTGCGATGCCTGAGGAGCATTGTAATTTGATTGTATTTGATTAGATTGAATTAGGGTTTTTGATTGGATTGGATTGGATTGGATTAAAATGGATTGGATTGGATTAGATTGGAAATCTTTTTAGCAGCAGTGAGCACTTTCATGGGTGATTTACCGTAAGAACCGCTCCACCAGGATGGCTTCGCCCACTCGTCATGATTCACTTCGTGGACATGCGTGAATTTTTTTAATGCATGGCATTCTTTGCCCAGTACCCTCACAGCCAGGAGCATGGCAATGCCCCTGCATTTGAACAAAAATGCAGATTACGCCAAAGTTCCAGATGTAATCGTTAGAATAACGTAAATGGAGATAATTGATAGAACGAAACTTGAAAACTAAAAAATAACAAAATATAAAAATTTACGGAAAATATGAAAACGTATACCGCGTGGCATTTCCACAATAATGGGGATTTCGCGGAAGTTTCACCTGTAATCGTCATAATTGCGAAAGGGGAAGTAATTGGTTGAGGAAAATTTTGAAAAACTAGAAATTACCAAAAATATAAAAAAAAATTCCGTAAAATTTCAAAAATATCGCATGTTATATCCACAATAATGCAGCTTTCGCGAAGGTTACACCTGCGATCGTTATATTAGGTAAATGGGATAACTGGCCGAACGAAATTTTGACAACTAAAAAAGAAAAAAAAATTCAAAATATTTACAGGAAATGGAGAACCGTGTAACGCCCTGCATTTCCAGAATAATGCAGATTTCGCAAAATTTCCAATGTAATCGTAAAATAACTAAATGGAGGTAATTGGTGAACGAAACTTTGGAAAACTAGAAAACACCAAAAAATATAAAACAATTACTAGAAATGTCAAAATGTATACCGCATGGCATTTTCATAAGAATGCAGAATTTTGCCAAAACTTCCCCTGTAGGACCTAATCGTTATACATAGCGTAAATAGAGATAATTGGTAGAACAAAATTTTGAAAAAACTAAAAATGAAGGAAAATATAAAATAATGTTCAAAATGGACGAACCATGTAGCGCCCTGCATTTCCACAATAAGGCAGATTCGCGAAAGTTCTAAGTATAATCGATAGAATAACGTAAGTGGAGATAATTGGTCGAACGAAATTCTGAAAAACTAAAACTAACAAAAATGAAAAAAAAACACGAAAAATTTCACAAACGTATACCACGTGGCATTTCCACAATAATGCAGAGTTTCTCGAAAGTTTCACCTATAATCGTACAATTGCGTAAATAAGATAATTGGCCGTACTAAAATATAAAAACTGAAAAAATATTAACAATATAAATAACGACTTAAATGGCTAATTGTGTAACCTCCCCTGCATTCCACAATAATGCAGGATTTCGCGAAAATTCTAAAAGTAGTAGTTAGAATAACGTAAAACGACATTATTGGTCGAATGAAATTTTGAAACGCTAAAAAATAAGAAAAATACAAAAAAAATTATTGAAATTGGCGAACGGTGTAACGCCTGCATTTCCATATTATGGCAAATTTCTCGAAAGTTGCTCCATGACACCACATTTGGTTTTCGCCCGCACCGCCAAGTATACCGTGCGTTTCTACGTGTGAGTGCGGTTTCGGTCCCAGACTTAAGCTGTGAGGTTTCTAGGCCTTCCCGTATACGCGTGTCTTCACCTCTATCTGTGGTATCCGTTCATTCGTGATGAGTGCTGTTGCTAGAAAACGACAGTTGTGTCTTTAAAAAAAGCGCACGATTTTAAATGCCGTTTCCGCTGTCGCGAAAGAAGAATGTAAGCCGCCTTGTTAGCTGTTGTGGTGTCGCGCTACACAAGCATAACCAGAAGTGACTGCTACGTTAGCCACGGGATGGTGCTAGTCCGTCCGTTCATCATCATCATCATCATCATCATCATCATGACAAACTTTGTATTAGGCGATTCCAGACGTTTTCATTGTTGCTGGCTCTTACGGTAGTGCTAGTATTCGCTAAACTAGTTCATTTCTCCGGCCGATGTTTGAATAAAATCTAAAAAACAATGATCAGCTCGGCGACTTCGTACATCAAGGTTCACCGCCGCGACAGTGTCGTTACATGGAGGTCGCAAAACACACAGGCTTCAATGTGGGGGCAATGTTTAATTCGAAAACTTCGTTAAATCCAGGCAATTCCTTACATAGACGTTCGTTACATCCAGGTTTAACTGCACTCACCAGTCGTTCAAAAATGCGTATAAATCCTCTGGTCTATTCAAATGAAAAACAATGGTACTAACGCACGTGTAGACTCCGTATTCGTCCTATCATTCCTTTCGGCCGAAAGCGGTTTTCTGCGTTCTGAACACACGGAAGAAAATTCGTTCGATCATAGAAAATACACCTGACTTATAAACGACTATAAACCTTCCGTCAGCAACAGATTTAAACGAAATCTCTTCAAATGCCTTGCAAACGGCACAGTTTCTCTCCGAGCGGCACACAGGCTCCTTCAGTCGAATTCGTTACCTTCCACATTGCTTTTTCGAGCGTAGATTTGTGGAGTGTTTAATACGCTTTTCCTCTAGACGAAATGGGATAACGAGGATTTCCGTGAAAGTGGCCAGTCAGTATTTGGAATCCGTTACTCAAAAAAGGTTAAAATGTTTCATTAAAAGAAAAACTAAAAGTAAGTATTCTTATCATTTTATGCTGATTGATAGTTTGCTGGATTACAGCCGAGGAATACTTCGGCGCAAGCTCCGGCTCTGTAAGGAAAAAATGTCGATCCTTATTTTTTTCGGGATACTGTACTGTGTTAAAATGCTCCTCGTAGACCTATAGGTTGCATATCAGTAGGTTGCATATCTTAATAATTAATAATAGGAGTTTAGACGCGGCGCCCTCACACTACTTATAAGAGGTGCTGTAAATAGAAGCAAAGGCCGGTAGCGGTCAAGGTGACAGAGTAGAAGTTTGGTCGCCTTCTCTGCGGGCGATGATAAATACCAATGTCCTAAGATTGTTGTCTACACTGGAAAGGTCTGCGCTCAGTAGGAAACTGATGTGTCTGAAGCGTATTAAGAGAACGGTGGGGGTGCGGGTAAACAAAACAAGCGAAACAGTGACTGCTACAAGCAGTGCTTCCGCGTGGTAGCATGTCGGATAGAAAGTACTGAGCGGTACACCCAATCGTCACAAAATCGCAAGTGCACTAGCGTAGAAGAAACGGTTTTCACAGTGTAAGGCTATAAAATATCTTGTAATACCTTCGGCGGCAGTGGGACAATGATGATCCTTCAGTGCGTCCGTGCTGCCAGGTTTGGTTCCTCTTTCTTTCGTTGAAGTTCCCGTGTATTGATGCATCAATTTCCTCTTCTACCTCTAGATCATCTCGCATAGACAGCCATGAAGCGGAGGGCGATAACATAAACTGTATTTTTTTTCCTCCGCCCTTCGAATTCCCGTCCTGTCACCAATTTTGCTACCTGCCGCGGGCAGTTGATCCAGTGCGCGCTCATAATTGATTTCGTTCAGCCATAGCGCCAGTCGGAAAGAGCAGGTGAGACAGGGTACGTGGGGCAGGGGGATTGGGTGTGGCTATGAGGGGTTTTGGGGTGAGATGGAGTGAGGAGTGTTTTCTAAGCACAGCAGCAACCCACGCATCCTCGAAAAGGGAACGGGTCGCAGATGAGAGATGTGTAATGCCGGGGAGGAGGAAGAGGGAGGCGTAGGGGCTCGTAGGCAGGCATATAGGGGCCCGAACCGGCGACCTCTTAATCACCCGGCGCGGAGAAGGCTATCAGGAATCGTGGCTCTATGATGAGGTGTTCAATTAGACACGCATCGCTGCCGTATCGAGCCCCGTGCCCCTTCCGCTTCTCCGCTCCCCGGTTAGCGCAGCCGACGCTCGTGCGCCGCAAGCTCCAAGTCGGGAAGCGTGTAGATTGCCAGGTGCACGCATCAGTCGTTGGTAAAGCTGTCCAGCCATTACATAGTCTTAGTATCGAGAGAAACGCTGTGCCTACATTATTGGGCCTTATAACTTTTTTTTTCCTTCTGGCCTCTAACCGTCTTTTAAGGAGGAGTACGTCTTCGTGTGTGTAACGGAGAAATGGGGCGACAACGATGCCGCAAGTGCGAGGTGCTCTTATTCCGCAGCTGTACCTCTACTACTCGCTGGTTCACAGAATACTGCATTCGCTTTCAAATGAAGGCTTGTGAAGGAGCCAACGGGGATCCGCATTTCTTAAAGTTCGCGTACTTTTTGGAGTGGTGGAAAACATCCTTGTTGAAAAACATCACGGGAAAGCAAGGCAGACTAAGGACGTTGATGTCGGAAGAGAGGCGCACTCAAGACATGACAACACAGGACTGCTAGATCCTACAGTCACCAACATTACCCACAACCTTGAATGAGTCTCTGTACGTCGGCCTGCGATTCCAGAAAGCGCGCATAACGAGTATGCGCCGTAAACAAAGTGCGATGTCGACTGCGGTGACCTAAGACGCCGAGACCACTAGCTCTGATAAAAAGGGTAGCACTGAAGAACTGAGGCTAATGCCCTAAACAAGACAGTGCAGATCTGACCATCGCAAACGTCTCGTAGAGAGTTAACTTTGTTATAGAAGCACCTAATACATAACTCAGTAGGCAACCAGACATATAGGTACTCAGTAACTATTATTTTTGCCGATTGCTATGTTTACCCAGTAAAAGTATATGTGCAGAGGATTTTAATAGTTTAGTCGTTGAAGTTCTAGTTTTGTGCCGGCCGAAAAGGGTGACGGAAAAGAAAACAGTGATCATTCTCATTGAAAATACTAGTTATAAGTACGATAACATCCACATGCATTGTGCAGACTCTAACTGTTATGCGGAGGAGGCGGTTAGTGAGGTAGTGGGGTGGAGAGCTCTTATAATTTAATTGTAAGTGGACGGAGGGGGCATGATGAGGATAGTACGGAGGGACTCCTTAAATAGCCGGGGAGTGTCACCAAACACAAGAACCGCTGCAGAGCTTACGCGCTTCACTGGAAGCTAGGGGGGAACTCAGATGTCTCGGTATACGTGGATGCTGGGGACTATCGCGGCCGTAGCGGTGGTGGACCAGCGGGGAAATGGGGTGACATCAGGCGCCATTCTGACAACACTCCGGAAGTGAAACGTCCGGGCATTGCTCTCGCAATATCTACCACGGAAGCAAATTGTATCGTGTCGGACTCAAAGACGGTTACCAGAAATTTAATTCCTGGTAGAAGGAATATCCCCACCAGTCCCCAAAATTATTTCCACCTGTAATGGGGACAGATGCAGTCACGCGCGCCTTGTATAGACACCAGCGCACCCGGCCTTGCCGGGTAATGAACTGACCCACGTGGTAGCCAAAGATTATTTCAACCAGGATGGCCTCGACGAAGGCACCGAGCCTACAGTTCACAGGGAGCAGAGACCTATGATGGTCACGTACAGTGAGATTACGTCCGACTACAGGCTGGGCCACCTCAAATACCTCTGTACCACACTCTTCCCTCAACCGGCGGCATTTGGTGCGTGGGGGCTAATAACGCCTGTTCTACACCGCAACTGCCAAGTGGCAGTTCAACGCCCCCTACATTGTGCTTTATGAGTTTAATAAGGCCACTCCATGGACAATTAGTTGAACGGCCTAAGGAAGGCCCTCAATACGACCGTATAGCACAGGTATAAAATCTAACACCTTTCCAAATACCACCCTCTACATCTGATATTTTCTGACTCATAGACAGACAAATGCAAGTGGTGTACAGACAAAGCTATACCTACCACAAGCTATACTACGACAAATCTACCCGGGCAACATCAACGCAACCCACGTATTGGCTCGTTAAGCATCAGGACACAAAACCAGTGGGAGGCCACCTTGCTCAGCTGTTACCCCGACTCAAAGCAACAACTTGCCTTTCTGGCGGAAGATGCCACCAGAGCACACGGGCTCATGGCCGCCACCTAGCGAGGAAGGCCAGGTAACTTCCACTACCTCCGTCCACCAGTATGGGCTCAAATAGAGCTCACTCTCATTCTTATTGGCTTTAGTGTTTTTCTCCCGTCAGATATGAACAACGTCTTATTTTTAACTGATGTATTCCAAAGTAACCAATTTTGGCTAAACGATTTGGATTTTGGACTTTGACTCTGGACTTTGAAGACATTGGCTTTCGACCAGATAAAGCTTCGCGTTTCAACCATCTTTCACTTCTATCGTGATCATCACTATCGTCAGAGAAAATTGGTTTTTCTCCGGTGCGTTTTCGGGCAACGTCGCACATCAGTAAGGCATAAAAAGCTTCGATTTAATATGCCACAGGAACTTGCCCGATCCCAACTTCAACGCTACCCGTATTGCCATTCCGTATTTCGCAAGCTTCTATAGCGCCACCACGGAACTGGGAGATGTGAAGGAGTCGACATACCCAATCAGGGGATTGGCCAAATGCTATGCACTTTGCATGCACTTGTCGACATCCTCTGCTTTGTCATCGTCGTTTTACTGTGAGTGTGTGCGTTAGTATGCACCAGATTTTAAATTGGAACGACAGCTTCCGTCCCAATGAGTGCCTCCCTGTGTCAGCTAGCCTCATCTCGGCTACTATGTTTGTTATCATCATTATTATTGCCATCAGCCATTTAATGATGAGGTCCGAAAAAAAGGAATCTAAATTAAAAATCCAAATTCTGGCCGTTCAACGCGCCGAAGCTACATCTTGACGTTGAGGCGCGCCGTAGTGCAGTGCTCCAGATGAATTTCGACCACCTGAGGATCTTTAACGTGCGCCAAAATCTCGACACACGGGCGTTTTCGCTTTTTGCCCCCATCATACAAGCAGCTACCGCGGCCGAGGATCGAGCCCGCCTCCTTGTAATCAGCAGCACAACGGCTTAGCCACTGAGGAACCGCCGCGGGTTTCAGCCAGGTTCACTCTTTGCCCTTCATTTTTTTAATGCGTAGCAGTCTTTGCCGAGTACCCCTTCCAAACCAGGACCATATACAGTCAAATTCCGTTATTGCGAGCCTCAGATTAACGATTTTTTCAGATTAACGAACACTTTGAAAATCCCCTACCAAATCCCCATCAATTTCTATGTAAAAATATTTCGCTACTACGAATTTCATAACACCGATTATTTCAGAATAACGTATCGAATTTTACCATCATCATATAAAACAACACGTGAAAATAACGAATTCCGAGTATACGAAATTACTCGTGTTGGTGTGAACGACGACTAATGGTGGGCATGTACAACTATCATTATCAGCATACTAAATGCGCGTTAGCTCTATCGCTACCGCCTGCGCTTGGTGGGTCTCGCCGCCATGCTAGCCAGTGGCGGCGAGAAGACAGTGAAGAATGCGATGCATGGGATGAAGTCGCAGAAAAGCTCGCCGCGGACGCTGCAGTCACCTTTGAAGATTACGTGCAGTGCGACGATGAAGCATGCACGTCTGCTCAAGTGACCACTGAAGAAATCGTCAACACCGTCCGTCGCGATGACGGAACCAGCGACGAGGACGCCGAGAGCGACGACGACGACGCTGAGACAGGGCCTGCAAGCCAGGGCGAAGAAGCCGTGTCTAACGCCGATGTTTTGCAGTGCGTAGCAAAAATGCGCACTTTTCTTAGCAGGTACACCAATGCCACCGAGGCAGTGCACAAGAACGTAGGACAGCTTCGAATCGTTCGTCTTGCAGCAGTTGAGTGGCACACGTCAGGCAAAGATCACCGATTTCTTCAAATAAACGTGCATCCAGACCCGCGTTAGAGGCTAACGCGATTGTGCTCGTGTTCCCAGTAAAGGGAGGTGGATGGTTTTGTTACGGTTCCCAATTTTTACCACGCATTTTTTTAATTTTTTCACTATAATGATTATTCAAACGATGATGATGAATAAATCTTTATTTGTCAAGCTGGTGCAGATGTTAGGCCGGGCACCCGCCCGGTGTGGGGCTTCCCTATTCCGCGATACCCAGAGCTCGGCTGGCGGTCCAGGCCCTCTTCACCAGTTCACGCTGGATCCAAATAACGAAATATTTTAGCGGTCTCTTGAAATTCGTTGTCTCGAGATTTGACTGTAGGTTGTATTCACTGGCATGGCACGCATGCGAGCAACATTGCACGCAGTCTTTTGCAATTTTTTGTTTGTTTCGCACTTCATTTTTTATGCGCTTAATACGCGTTTGGTCTATCGATCTAACGTATTTTGGGACGTGAGAAGCTGTGGAACGAGGTCGATATCCGCCAATTTCGGGCACGTATCGCACGCGAGATAGAAAGATCCGCATTCAAGAAGCAATGACAACACAAGGGATCGTCATTCTTCTGCCCTGATAATCAAGAGCACAGTAAGCTTCACCATTCCTGCGGACCTTTGTAAGGTTTTGGAAGGCTTGCTTAAAGCTATTTCAGTTGACAGAGGTTAAATGTCTGAAGAATGTTGCAAGCAGAGATATCATAGCATTTGTATTCCCGCGAGATACTGTTCAGGCGTGCTTCTTAAAATCAGTTTTAGAAGCAGCAGCGCCGCGCGCATTACGCAGGAAGTACTGACGCTGGTAATTAAATTATGTCCTTCCGCTCACACGCCCCGCTGAGGATATTCCATGGATTGCAAGCGCCCAGACAACAGGGGGCCCCAGTCGTTCTTAGGCACTTAAAAAGAGCTGCTTCTAAGAAAACACATTGTCACCAATCTGAAGGCCATGTTCAATTAATATACCAAGGGGGCAGCCTTAGTAGAGCGTTATCTCAATGATGTAGACTTCCTAGCCAAGGCGCTCGTAAACTGCAGCAACCTGACATTACCAGGCACAGTATCTTGAAGCTTGGGTCTGTCTTAAGTTGGTGGAAAGACCGGTTGCGCGGACAGGTGATGGAAGTTAAGATGCGGAGAGGTGGAGAGGAGATGGGTGCAGACGCGAGAAGAGTTCATCGAAATGTCACTCACTCGAAGGGTCACCGTCCAGTCCAGCGCGATGGCGCTGGCAAGGAGAAAAAATCCCCCAGCAGATACCGATACTGTTCGATGGCCCAGGGGAACTAATCTATCTCGAGCACGGCCGGCCGCCCTAATGAAGGCCCGTGTGAATGGTTCGAGCACCTCGCCATTATGTGCCGTAATTAGAAGGCACGCGTCCGGCCGCCTGATGAAGGCGGCAGGCAGCGAATGAGCCGCCGATCGACGGCGAGGCGTGCACAGGAAGCCATCGACGCTTCCCGAAAAAGGCGGGCGCCCGCACCATGCCTGTTACCGATGGTCCTGAATGTAAGGAGCGTGCAACCCTCAATGCTCGCATGTATACACGCAGCTACGCCACGTAGCCATAAAGCGGGGATGGTCGAAGGTGTGGATAAGAAATAATAACCGCTTCTCTTCACGGAGATTGCAACGGTGAGAATTGTGAAAGGAGGATCACGGTATTATAGAAAGGGGGCAGAGGTGCGCGCGGGCTATTAAACTCCTATTGTGAGGAGATTCTTGGAGGGAAAAAAAAGTGCTAATCGCGCTGCATTGAAATCGTAGCCAGTGACGCGCGAACAATGGGCCCAGGTTGATTCACTCCGTTATCTCGCGATGCGTGAAACCAGCTCGGCTGAGAACATTTTCTCCACTTGATTGCCACGGGAGATTAGCAGGGCTGAAGAAGCGCGCGGGTGCATGTTGGTGCTTGGTGCGCCGCGTTTCTTCGTAACGGGCCGAAAGTGAACTTAAATGCGTGGTATGGTATTTTCTGCCCAAACAGCAAAAGCTCAGCAGGCAGCGGCTTCGGGTGCACATAGGCGGATGAAGAGAAAGGGCAGTCTTTCCGTCGGTGAATGCTTACACGGAATGGAAATGCAGCCCTACAAAAAGCGTTGTCATTTGTTATTCTATACTTGTTGATGATAGCAACCAGGAGATATCTGTAATGTAAATGACACTGAACGAGCACCCACAGATGTGTTAAGAGCCTACTTAGAGCAAAGGCATCAGGTAAAGTTTCACACACACACAAAAAGCTGTAAGTGCTCGGGGTTAACCCGCCTTATAAGCTGAACTGTGGCGACACAAGGCTAGTGTTCAGGGAGTACAAAATGCGTGCGGCGAGTTTGCATTTTGTCAGGTGTTCTGTAGGTTTGTTTATATTTTGAGCTCTAAGTGGGCTCCGTAAAAAGGAGCTAGTTGGCACAGCGCGCGAGAAGTTGCAACAGAATAAGTGGAAGGACATGCACACATGAAGAAAAACAAAGAATGTGAAGGAAAATAAGAACGGGCGTACGGCACCTGCTTCCTTCCATTCATACGTCCTTGTCAGCCGAGGGTAGCGAGACAACTCAGAGGCTCTCATGACACCCAAATCGTCAACAACGACGTGTGCTTCTCCTTAACATGAATTCGGGCTATAATACCATCACTACTGATGTTGGAGATTCCGACAGCTTTAACTTGCAAAAGAAGTGTCGCACTCATAGAGTGATGTTGCAGTGCACGAACTACATATGTGAAGAAACGCCGGGCAAAACATAATCTAATGCCGACTGGGAGTGCTGACATGAAATACAGATAGCGGCCCAAAAATCATTTATACTTTACTTATACCAGAGTCCTTCAATGCTTTCTCTGTTTATACGTTCCCCAGGACGCACACGTGCACCCGGGGCCTCTCCAGGAGCCAGATTTAAAACGGAAAGGCTGTCATTGCAACAACTTTTAAACAATGAAACTTACCCTTTCTAAAGGAGCAATCTTACTGTTTTCGGGGTCTGTTCATATACCAACTGTTTTTTTTTTTTTGCAACGACCGGCGATTTTACCCATAAAGGGGCAAACGACTCGGTTGCGGCTAAAGTAAGCAGAAGCCTGGCCGTTTAATTAATGTACAATACATGTAATGCGCTGCGCACGTCAAACGACCACGCTCTGATTTTGTTGATCATACAATAGCTAATAATGCATGCGTCGCAACGTTCGCCTAATATAAGCAAAGTTGGACAGGGGGTGGCCCTGCTAACCGGTTCTAATAGAAACTAACGACGGGCTTGATCCCTACAAAGACCACTGACAAAAACGTATCCTGCGTTCGAAAAACCAGCATGATTTTTCAAATGCGGGTTTTCTGAAAGACTTTCGTATCATAAAATTGTGCGTTGAGATAATTATTACGGACTACAAATATTTAACAGGCCACAAATGGATTAACGCAATCTAGTGTGTCTTCGCTCATGAATGAAGATTTCAAGTCCAGGGGTTTAATATATATATACATCTTAAAAAAAGAAATGATACTGTGTTTATCCGCTGAAGTTACCCTGCAGCCTTACTGAGCTCATCAACATTGTGCTCATTCCTTTCATTAGCATTATGTTCATTAACATTATGCAGCTAGAAATTTATTGGCAAAAAGGGGCGGAAAAATTATGTCGCCACAATTTCAAATGCACTGCCTTCTCTAGAAGTACAAAGGAAACGTGTGTTAAGTTAGTAAACCAGCTTACGCACACTACATACATACATACATACATACATACATACATACATACGTACATACATACACACATACATACATACATACATACATACATACATACATACATACATACATACATACATACATACATACATACATACATACATACATACATACGTACATACACACACACATACATACATACACATACAAACGTGAATGTACATGCCTCTGATCCAAATTTATTACTGATGCTACTGCTTGTACTCTACTTCCTGCTGTACATACTTTTCTGCGTATTTTTTACCCCAGCGTACCAACCACTGCGGAAGCAAAGAAGCAGAGTTCGACGCTCCCACGGGTTTTCTACCACGCTCTACAACTAAGGCGGTAAGTTGGGCGAGTTGGTTACTGACTAAGGAAATCATCGTACTAGCGAACACTAAACAGAGACAAAGGAAAAAGAGGCGACGAAACACACGCTAAAACTTCAACTCAGTTTATGCAACAGAAACACGAAAAAAGGCTATATGTACATGAAACGGGGAAAGTGCGGTGTGCAGGTTGTATTCTCGGCACCTGAGAAGCTCTCCAAGACGCTGCGTAAGGTGAACAACCCTTGCACAAAGCCCCGCTGTGACACGAAGCACAAGAGTAGGTTTGTGGATTGTGCGATGGAACTAGTCTACAGGATCCCCCTGTCGTGCAAGGAAATGCTACGTCGGTCAAACAGGCAGGTACCTTAATGTAAGGCTGAAAGAGCACCAAGCGGCTGTGAAGGCGCAGATGGGGGCTGGCCACCTGGCTGATCACTGCCGGAGGTCTAAGGTTTGCACTCCAGATTTTCTGCACACGCGCATCCTGTACAGGTCTTCCTCGCAGACAGAACGAGAAATTTTTGAGGCCTTCATGATAAACAGAGAAAGGTAAAGGTGCATCAGTTCACCATCCTTGGCACTGTCTGCAAAGGAAATCGGTTTTTTTGGAGAGGGGGAGCAGGTTGTGCACGGGTGAGGGGTAATAGCCGAACACACGTGTAAGTTTAATTTACGCCGAGTGATATTGGCGGGCACTGTGAGGTGGCTCTGTTATATGAGCAAGTGTGACGAGTGCGATACTTTTTTATTTTATTTGGTTTGTGTTCACTGCTTTTTACCCTTTCCACGTTTCATGTGCATATAGCCTTTTTTCGTGTTTCTGTTGCATAAATTGAGTTGAAGTTCTAGCGTGTGTTTCATCGCCTCTTTTACCTTTGTCTCTGTTTAGTGTTCGCTAGTACGATGATTTCCTTAGGCTCGACACCTCCTTCCGACTTAGCTTCAACAGCACGTAGCCCCTCTGAGAGGTCGAGCTAAAACCTGGTTCTGCCCCTCCCACCTCCGCAGGTCTATCATTCCTTCGCGGCGCTCTCAAGAAGCGTGGTCGACAAAAGGATGTCACTTGGGCCGTTCTTTTCCCCTTCCCTCTCACTCTCTTTCCTCAATTCTCAATTCTTTCCTCAATTCTCTTTCCTGCTGCGGGCCGCTGCGGCGCCCGCAGCAGCAACACGCAAGGTAGAACGAACCATTCTTTCTCGTTTCAGGTCTCTCCGCATAGCCTGCCGTGGCGGGCAGCGGCCGGATGGGTTCCGCGGCATTCCAACTCCGGCTCACGCGTACAAAGGCACCCACCGCAGTCTGAGCAGAAGCTCTGGCACCGTGCACCCAGGACCTCGCGAATACGTGTCGAGAGAGCCAGTTAAACACCGGCATAGTACGCGGCTGAACTTAGAGCAGTGTGGATCAGGATGGAGGTTGCACCTGCCCCGCAGTTTCCCCAGCTCCGGCCTCTCTCTTATTCTTAACTTCTTTCTTCTGTTTCTATTTGATGTTGCTTACGTCAGTTTCCAGATTTATGTATGACATTTCTTTTTCTATTGTTTCCCTCCTAGTGTGTTTTTGTTTCGTATAACTGGTAATTGACTCGGCGGAGCACCTTGTGTCTTCGTACACTTGTCCGCGGTCTCCCCGGGAGAGTCAGCGGCGGTCTGGTGAACCAAGCAGGCGGTTGGCCAGGTCATTGTTCTCTCCTCTCGATTTATTTTTAGCATTCTCTCCTCCCTGTAAGGTGACTCGTGCGGAGTGAGGAATATATGATGAGAAAATTGAGACACGAAGGGGATTACGCGAAGGACACGAAGAGGCAGTGAACTTTAAATAGATGGCCAGATTAAACAGGGCGGGCCGCCGAAGAGGGATCGAGAACCTGAACTAATTATTTAGCCTGGATTAAATGAAAGAGTGGGAAAAAGGGTAGGACAGTAAAAAGAAGACCATCCATTCCGCTCCAAGCGAACGGACATGTATGTCACAGATCCGTGGCTATTCGAAGAACTGCCACGTTGCGGGAGAGTAAGGCGCAAAATGTGGTTTGTTCTTATATCGCGGAGAAAAATGTATTAGAAAAGGTACAAAGTGGTTCGTAAGACTCTTTTGTCCGAAGTATATGCAAGAGGACACCGCTGAGCGGCACACGTAAATACTCATTAGCATAGCACTCGTGGAAAACAATTGTGTACGACATGGTCAATGCCGACTTATACAGTCCGCTGCTTAATGCGGTAGAAGCAATGCACACAGTTTATTCGTTAACTTTAATTACGAAGTGCATGAAAGATTTAGCCTTGGTTTTTATTTTTTTGATTTCTTATCCTGTGCTGGTTGGGCGGTAAAAAAATTAATACAGCGGGCTGCGCGTGCTCGCATACACAAGAAATGCCTTAAGGGAATATTAATAATAATAATGTTATTGTAATGCAGTGCATGCAAAAGTAGAGAAAATGTGCCCGTCAAAGCCAACAGGTGGGCAAGTGCGGTGGTGCGGGGCAGCGCCGGCCATCCCTACAGCCAGGGCATTCATAGATAGCGGTAACAACTGAATACCTGAAAAAAAATGAGTGGGGGGGGGAACCTAATCAGAACAGACAAACAGATACACACACGCACACGAAAAACAGAACATATCAACATTGGTTAGGACAACATTGTTACCATTTCACAGCGGAACTCATCACGCTTTGGTAACCTGTTAGTACTCTTGCAGACCATCGTAAGTTTGTGCATCACCAAGAAACACTTAAGAAGCGAAGAACTAGCAAAACAGTCACCGCACCCACATACACTTAGTCAGCAACATGTAATCCTAGAATAGCAGCGTGTCAAATTATTCCGGGTAGCTCTATATAGTACATTTCGTCAGGGCAATTCACTGAAAATAGCAGGTATTATAGTACGGCCAGAGTCCTTCGAGAAGCATTGAAGGACTCTGGTACGGCCTTGGAGCTCTTCCGTAATGGGTACTGACCCTTGGCGTCATGTAACGAGGTATACGCCGCGAGCTATAGGTTCAACATTGAGAGATCGGTGATCCGTACACCAGAACCCCCTTAGCCCAGCAATTGGCTTAAACGTAACATCAAATGATGGTAAGCTACTAGCCTTAAATACACTGACAGAATCCGGCTCATGCAACTTTGACAGAACACTCTTGGCTATGTTATTTCAAACACTGTTGCCTTCTATTCTCTGAGGTAATTGAGAAGTTAAAAAAAGCAGCACATTCCATACTTGAGAAAACTATACTGAGAAGCTTGATCAAGGATCTTTCACACAGAGAAATGCAGAAATATTTTTTTAATTGTACAGAACACAGGCAGTTTGATGCTTTTTACATATGAGAGTGATATGCCTGTACCACAAAACAACTCATCAAAATATACCCGTAAATATTGAACTCGCACGACACAGAAAATGCGGTTACAGGAGCGAGCTCCACGCTTGAATGTGTGTAACGGAATGAAGCAGTCATTTGGCACTGTCTTTTGTGGATTTTGGAAAGAAACTAGCCGACTTCTTACATCAATTAATTGTTATTAAGTTTGCCTCAAACTAATCAGCTACGTTTCTAGCATCATCCTCAAGATTTGCAGAAGCTAGGAAATAGTCTTATTGGTCCGATACCAGCAACGTGTCCTCATCGTATTGATGAATTTTAGAAGTTCTAACAACATTGGATAAAGTAGCCAACAAACAAATTAAGAAGAAGTGACAAATTATATCCCTGCGGGACACCCTTCTTATGGCTGACACAATGACTCAGCACTGATCCAAAAGACACCACTTGAGATCGGTTCTCGAAGGTAAATTTGTAAGCAGAGACTGGAATGGCCCGCGGAATTCATAACTGTATGAATTGATCGCAGAGTTAATTCATGATTCACTGCGCTAAACGCTTCCTAACAAGTAACAAAAAGTTAGGAGCCAATATTCTAAATAGAACGTTCTACCTTTTAGATGCAACGACTTTCGGAATTTTATAATTAAAATTAAGCGCCCAAATCGAAATATTTCTCTTAAACTCACTTGATTTATGCTGTAATATTTTCGAAATATTTCTTTCTTGTTCTAATCGGAAATGTATACGCATGACGCCCACTGAAAACCGACCAGCCATTTCCTATTCCCATCGTGAGAATATTATTATTATTTTATTTATTATTTATGTGGGTTACCCCCAGGCCCGACGGCGTTACAGAGGGGCGTGGGAAATACGCAATAATACAGACAAAAGGAGCAAAGCAACAATAAACATTACAAACCAGAGCTTGTTATGAAGGCAGTTTGGTTATGGCTGAACGAAAACCAATCACATTGCCGATTTCAGCTACGGACCGAGGAAGGCGATTCCAACATGTACAAGTGCTGGGGACAAAGGAATCCTGAAACCGGTTTGTGCCGAGCGATGGAACATGAACTTTGTGCTGATGGTCGATCCGAAAGACATCAAGATGGACTGGACAAAAGCCTGACTCTGAGGATGGGATTACAATGATAAATCTTGTGGAACAAGCATAAACGAAACACTTTTCAGCGATGTTCAAGAAGAGGCAAAGATAGGCTTGCTTTCATAGATGTAACACTGGCAGTGAGGTGATAATTTGAAAGTATACAACGCGAGCTCGATTCTGAACCCTTTGTAACTCGGAACAGAGGGACGCCGTGTTCGGATCCCAAACAGTGGCCGCATACTCGAATTTTGGACGAACTAATGTTTTATAGAGAAGCAATTTCAAAGAAGAAGTAGCTTGATTAAAGTTTCTCCGGAGATACCCTAACGTACGATTGGTGTTGTTAACAACCAAATTGATGCGAGTTTTCCAGGGAAGCGTAGATGATATGTGCACGCCTAGGTATTTATAGGACGGTACATCTTCAAGAGGAACATTGTTAATAGAGTAACAGAATGCTTGAGTCTTGCTTCGAGAAACGCGCATGCTTTTACACTTATTAATATTTAGTTTCATTTGCCAGAGCACGCACCACTGCAAAACAAGGTCAACAACGGACCGTAGTGCTATAGCGTCGGAGTCACTGGAAATTTCCCTGTATATCACGCAATCATCGGCGAAAAGGCTGATAGATAAAAAAAATTATTAGTTGGTAAATCATTTATGCATATTAAAAACAGCAATGGTACCAAAACGGAACCTTGTGGAACCCCTGAATTAACTGGAGAAAAATCCGAATTAGTGCCATTGACATTTACAAATTGATAACGGTTAGTCAGGAAACAGTGCAACCATGCAAGTACGTTAGGATCTAGGTTCAGATTTGAAAGTTTGCAAAGCAATAATTCGTGAGGGACTGTATCAAACGCTTTTTTTCAAAATCGAGGAATATGCAGTCTGTGATGGACCCGCGATCAAGAACAGTAGGAATATCAAGCGTAAAGCATATTAGCTGTGGGATTATGCGCAAAGCATATTAGCACGGGACTCTTGCCCATGTAGGCGTGATCACACATCACCGGTAAATACAGTACCGCTTAGCTGCCTGCAACAGAACTCTAAGCTGCTTTACATCAGCGAGGCGGACATGCCAAGAAAACTCTGCAAAGCCGTCGATTATCACAGCGGCTCTGTCATGTTGCCACGTTGGATGCTTTTGTAGTATTTTTGAAGCAAAAATGGTCACTTACACTTTTATGAAAGAGAATTGTTTACCTCACAGCATTATGTCCGAGCTTAACCCCACAACGCCCAGCGTATAAATTTTATATGCGGTGTTTGAGAAGCCATAAGGGGACGATAATTCATATAAAGCTGAGGCCGAAGCCCAGAGTATAGTTTTCGATACATTGACGGAGTTTTCTCATGTGAGTAGGGCAGGAGGGCGCCGCCAGAGGTCTACTGACAGCTCGAGAAATACGTCCACACGTGGGAGCTCGAGCGGTGGCATGCAAACGGCATCGTTTTAGTCGACGAACAGTGAGGATTTCCTTCTTTCGTCCTACATATAACTATTTTCTTCTTCAGAAAATGTTTCATGACCAAAATATTGTCTTTGTTATGACTTCTGAAGCCTTCCCGCTCTTTGAAGCTGCTTTGAATTTCCGTGTATCATATTTATACAGTGGGTCTTCATTGATGGCACAATTTTCGAATCGCTTTTGATACCCTTTCTAACACAGCTCTCAGCTGCTTTAGGTGCTCGAGGCTCTGAAACATGTAGCTCATATATCATGCTATGTTCATCTGCGTTATGAATGCGTGGAATGTCCACAGGCTGCAAAGCCATCAGTTGAAGCAGCGACCACTAGAGTTGAGCACATTGCCAGCCTATCACGAAGTGGGATCACCAGAAAAGTACCAATAGGATTGCCGACCAGTTTCCTTTCGCCTTCCGCAAAGAAGATGAAGGTCACTCCAAATCAACCCCCAGATGACCTTCGAAGAGACATGTCTGGCCATCTTCCACGTGCGCCTAGCAGGCGATTTCAACGAAGGAGCTGCGTACTAAGTGCTAGGACGTATAGCGCAGTTGTGTTCGTAAAATGAAATGTCCGAAAAAGCAACGCAACTACTGCTTAGAATACCACAAGCCATGACACTGTAGCTGGCATGCAGGTAGCAGAAAAGCCTACTGTATCATATATGACACATTCATTAATGTTTACTGCTTTAAGATTTCATTTTTTCCTCTTGTATGAATGAAGTTATAGTAGCCCTAATAAAGATACACACGTGCCTGGAATTTGTGTTTTCTGGAAAATATGTTTGGGCTTTGTGGGGTTAAGTAAACAAGGAAAGAACCCACGACGTCAAGCCTTTCAATTCCACGAGAATTCGGGCACTTCAATACACCGATACATGCACTGCGTCCCTAATTCAACGAAGCTCTCCCGTAATAAACTTATTCCTGAAAGTTGTGGCATGTGAGCATCGCTAGGCAGAAAATAATAAATAATTTATTAACCCTTTTCTTTTTCATTCTTCTCCCCATACCACTGTAGACAGCGTAGGGAACGATGCGACCACGTTTCACTTAATTACAATTTCAAAGAGTACCTCTTTAAAACGAGCCCATTTTTCTTTCGTGTTATTGCGGATTCATTATGGAACATTTCGGACGACCAAGAGTTTGCTTAGGCGAGGAGGGTCAAGGCTCCTTCGGTCTTAAGTACTCCCTCACTCAGGTTTCATTTCTATGAAGCCGGACTAGAGAACGGACGGGCCGTGGATTATATATGCATCGGCCATAGAAGGAAATCGAGAACCTGGCAGGGTCGTTCTGTTCCCGCTGCTTTTATTCACACCGCCGTGGAGGTTTGTAGCCGCCTATTGATCGGGCTTTGAAAGCCCATCTGCTCCGAGGAAAGCAAGCGCTTAAATAGATTACCTTGTACACCGAGCGATAGACCGTCTCAAATATTGATGTAATGGACAGCGGCCCGAGATAACCTGTTTTTGATTCACTGTATCACCAAACCTCCCCTGAGTGCTGCAGAGAAAAAATATTCTAAGTGATTAATTCCTCACCTCTGACCATCTGCGCATCAGTGCGCGTGCTGAACTGCCCCCGAGGGCAGGGAGACATGCTGGAGCCTGTTGACCTCAGCCGCAAAGTTTTTCATGAAATAGGCTTGGCTCGAATGTTATTTCACAAAATCTCAAAATCAATACTATTAGCTTGAGTTGTACAGGAACCAGATTGAATGCAGCAAATAGACTAGTGCGCTTTTTTTTAACGGTTAAGGCTTGAAGGGTCATTGAAGCTGGAATACAACTTGCACTTGATCAATTGATTAGCTCGCCAAGAACACGGATATACCACTCTTACGGGTAGGTGTTTTAAAATAAGGTATAAAATAGCGAAACGTGAAGGCAGGAGCCACCGCCACTGGCTGTATCGCGCAACGTGCCCCGAAAGTGTATAAAACGCCGCCGCGCGTGCGCAACGTTTTTCCTGGCTGCCGCTGGATGGCGCTACTCGTCAACACTTGGGTTTTCCCGCTTCAAAGGGGAGACCAATAGCAATCATCATCATCATCATCATCATCATGGGGGGGCTGTTGGTTAGTCTCGAAGAAGGGAGCATTTTCGGGTAATACAATATAGACCAGTTTTTTTTTTCTTACAAATCGCCAGTTGTTGCCACACCTGATGGATTCTCCACAACGAGAGCTCTAGCCATCAATTTAGTGTCTGTCTGTCTGTCTGTCTGTCTGTCTGTCTGTCTGTCTGTCTGTCTGTCTGTCTGTCTCTCCCTCGAATCAGTTACAAGTGTCACTGGTGAGCCTGGCACAATGTGGCCTACCGACGAATTCACCATTGTAGGGTAATTGATTGTTCGCGAAAGAGGACTCTAGAGGAGAAAGGTGTGGAAGAAAGTGGGATTCAGATAGTGGGGGTGATGGAGGTGGTTGAGGGAGGAAAAAATGGGAAAAAAAAAATCAAGCCGGAGGGGGCGGGGTAGTTAGGACAGGGAAAGTAAAGGTTAAGTTGATGGGAAAGAATTCGATTGGAGTGGTGGAATTTGAGAAAGTGGAGGGGGAATGGAAGGAAAGTAGGCAATGGTGATGGGATTTTAGGAGGGATAGAGGGCGGAAGGGGCTTGTAGCAGACGTAGAAAAGTGAGGGAGTAAACGGGATAGAAAGAAAGAAAAATACAGGAGGGAGGAGGCGATGAAGGAAGTGTGTCGGAAGAGGGGGAACGGGGTAAAGAGAAAAAGATGCGAAAAGAGTATTTGAAGGGGAAGAAGGAGGGGAGCACTCAGAAGAGAATCAAATTAAGGGGAGGAGGGCTATTGGAGGGGGAAAATATGCGAGGGTGCTATGAGGGAAGTGAAATGGTGCTTCCAATGGGTAGAGGCGTAATAGAGTAAGATGAATGTAGCGTGTAAAAGGGTAAAATGGATTTATATCAAAATGGAATATATAAAAAACTGCATCTGCTTCAGGAAGTATAAAGGAGAAATCGACTTTTCCCCTTTGCCTTTCTTGGCGTTATTGACTGTTTGCCCCTCTTTCTGTATGTATGTATATATTGTGAGCATCGGGGATGTGCATTCAGAATATTCCCCGTGAAGTCGGCATCATCATCATCCAATGTGGTCACCTAGGGGTACGCTCGAGAGAGACGGGTTGTTCCTGAACACCGCGTTTATTAGATTGCTGACTCCGAACGTTCCGAGGCGACCGAGCGCACGGTTGTTATGGTTATCCACAGATGATAATGATGGTGGGTGGCTATGAGGGAACGAGGAGGTTATGAGTGATCGATGAGCATACCTCTTGGTGACCACATTGGATGATGATAAGGCCGGGTTCACGGGGAATATTCTGAATGCACATCCCTGATGCTTACATTATATATACAGGGTGTCCGAGCTATCATGTACGAAGATTTAAAAAAAACGGCAATGGCGTTAGTCGAAAAAAAAGCGCATAATGTTTCCAGTACAGTGGAGTAGTAGTCAGTAATTTTTTCGTTATTGAGGTTGAATTATTCAATCATAATTAATGATCTATCTGGACAAGTTATGCCCTAATCATTTAAGTGTCAATAAGAGACCTGTAGGTACCCACGAGAGGAATCTAACTGCGGTATTTTCAGCTACGAACTAATTGCCTACTCATTTATTCTGAGTGATAAAGAAACCCGCGAAATATGAAAAATACCACGTGATGGTGCTTCGATGTGCATCATAAACCAGAGCCTTCGAATATGCCGACTCCTCGATGTTAAGGGGGGCTGTGACAGCGTGGAGCACGATGCGATGCTTAAAGTACTACAGACTGTGGGGATCGGTGGCCGGGTCCACCAGTGGATACGGACCTACCTCTTGAGGAGGTCATTCTTTGTAATGACTGCAGAAGACCGACATCAGCTCATTATTGACACTGTTGTGTTCCCCAAGAAGGCATGCTGAGCCGCACACTATTCAACCTTACACTAACTGGCCTGACTTCCTGCCTTCCAGGGAGGGTTCGCGTGTCGATATACGCCGAAGATATTCTCACGCAGCCAAAGGCGACGCAGTTGTCTTCAAGGAAAACAAGTTTATCGGATCAAACTGTGCTCCCATAACAACTCAAAGAATACACAGGCGTCAAAGCAGCAGGGAACAAAGTGACTTCCGCAGGCAAGCGTTGGCGAGTCGAATACCGCGGCGTCTGCTCTGCAGGCTTTTATCGTTCAGCGCGATGTTTCTAGAACCGTCGATTTACATCCAGAACGTTGTAGATCAAAGAAGATTATTCGAGGCTAGTGACCTTAGGGCGAAACGCTCTCCTTATCGGAATGAGATAACCCGTGAGGCATAAAAATAAAGAATGAAACAAGGGCTTCCCTTGGGACACAGATAACACAGCCGGGCTCCGCCGGGCAGTAAAAGCAAAACATAAACAAACGAACTCAATTTATGGTTCGCGGCAATATATGTGTTTGGGCAGATGGCGTGACTCGTCCGCATGTGCGGGCACGGCTGCAAAATGTCGCAGACTTGACGCCCTTTTATCTACATAGACAAGGGCTGAACATCTCCAGCAGAAAATTCAGAGGGTTTGCGTTTACACGAAAACCGATGTACGCATACCCTTTGTATATTAATGGCGAAAGGTTGTCTTATGTGCGAAATCACAAGTTTTTTGGCACAGTTGTCGACAAAGGCCTTTCTTGGAGCGCTCACGTAAATGTTACAAAAACAGAGGCACTCTGCAGTGGTGCATGGGCAAAAATTGATTGGGAGCAAGACGTGCGGAACGCCAATGAAGTCGATGTACCGTGACGCTCATCCCAAGGTAAACACACTAAAGGTTTGCGCAAGGTGATTTGAATTTGGCGATTTGCAAGGCGATTTGCTACAGGCCGGGTTCCTCGATGCCAGCGCTGCAGTACGGCGGAGACCTGCGTGAATGGAGGTGGCCGACTACAAGTTTTATGGAACCGCGTGGCCGTGCTCCACGTGCGTTCCAAGCAGAACGTGGAACATAGCTAATGGAACCTTTCGTTGCTGTTGCCGCGTGATTTTTCATATGCCGCCAGGAGGCGGCGGTTTTCTTCAGTAGATGTAGAATATCATTTTTTATCGAAAAACAAAGCATCCATGAATTTTTTATTAAAGGCACACTGTAAATATCCTTTGTGTACTAATTTCCTGTCTTATATTTGCGTAATGTGTTGTTCTTGTTCAACAAAGTTGACAAGTATGAAAATATAAACCAGGCTTAGACGTTTACACTTGGCTGTGAGTATTTAAGACTATTGCGCAGTAAGCAGTTTACTTTGGCCGGGTGGCTGAATCGAGTTACAGACAGACAGACAGACGGACAGACAGACAGACATACAGACAGACCAAAATTTCTGGGTTTAAGTAGCCCAAGAAAGACTATCGTCTTTAAAAGCTGTGGACAGCACTGAGAATCCTGGACTCTCGGTGACCATTTTCGGATGAGAAGTTTCTGTGTCACTGACCTTCTCTGTCATCAGCTCAGAAGGTGACTAAGAAACTCCTACGCTTTCTACTGGCGACAAACTTTAGCAGAAGAATCTGGACTAAAAGCTTCCAGTGGCAACTACTGACTTCAGCGGCAGTTTGCTGGCGCGCTAATTTTGCTATAATCCGAAGGCTCGTATCCGGGATTTGTTTGTTTCTGTTTCAAAGCTGAATCCATCTGTCCGAGCAAATGAAATTTAGGGACGTGGAAGCAGTGATTTGAAAGGAGGAGCACAGTTGGAGGGTGTGGGAAAAAGCACAGAAAATATGGTGTCTGAGGGGAGGTTTTGATTGTTTGATTCAGTGCTGGGCACACCTGTCTGTTCCAACTTTTCTTCATTCTTCGCTTTCTCTTTTTTGCCTATTTCCTCATTCTCAATTCCATTCCCAGGAGAGCAATCTAGGCTCTAGCTAGGTTAACTTTCCTTCCTTCCTTCTACACCCTTCCTTCCCTGTTTCTCCACTCAGATATTAACTTTTCTTTTGAAATCAACCTCAATCCTTGCTACTTACCTTTTTTTCGTTTTTTTTTTCTGTCTCTCTTTCGCCCCGCACTTTTGAAATTTCAGCATGTCCTCCGAAAATAAAAAAAAACTGAACAGGAGGAAGTAATTTTTATTGGGCAGAAATTTCAACTGTGTTTCGTGTGATGACGAAATCAAGAGAAAATATGTGCGAGTCTTTTAATTACACAGCGTGAAGAAGAATAACGTTAGCCGTTACCGTTTCTGTTTGCACACGAGTACGCTTATACACCCGTGTATTGCCGACTTTGTCCGAGGCACCAGCGGAGCAATATTTCACGGCCGTTTCGCGCGTGGGCCCTAAATTCGCTAGCTGTTTCAGGAAGTGCTGCTCTTTTCTTCGCTCGCTGATTGAATTCAAAGTGATTGTGCAATTAACCGGGAACGAATGTCGAGCGCAGATTTTTTCTTGGCAAATACAATAAAGAAGCGGGATGAAGTGAGCGAGGCAGAGCAGTGGGGGAAGCTACTAACTTCAGCGTCAATGTGCTGGCGCAGTAATTCCGCGATAACCCGAAGGCTCGTTTCCGGGTTTTGATTGTTTCTGTTTGAAAACTAAATCTATCTCGCGGAGCCAATGAAATTTAGGAACGTGGAAGCAGTGATTTGAAAGGAGTACAGTCAGAGATTGGGGGAAAAAGTACAGAAAAAATGCTGTCTGAGGGAAGGTCTTGATTGCTTTTCAACTCCCTGAAAGTGCGTTCTCCGATCAAGGGGCATTGTGGGTTATGGTCGAGCTCTTTATTTATTTTTTTTTTGCATTGAACTTACTTCACCGGGCACAGGAGTATGTTCTTTATATGCACTATTCCGCATGTTCGTGATGGCATATTTGTATTGGTCCATCACGCGTTTCAATACTGTTCGGCACCGCCCTACCCAGACGACGATAAGAGAGAGAGAGAGAGAGAGAGAGAGAAGAGAGAGAGAGAGAGGGGGGGGGGAGGGAGGGGGAGTGAGGGATGGGAGGGTGAACCGCGACAGATAAACTAGGAAAAAAAGACTAGTCCTCCCTGTTCGTTTTGTTGCTTCGGCTCTAGTCCAACCTCGTTATAACGAAGTAGCATCCGGGCAGTAAATTGGTCCGTTATATCGGATATTCGTTGTAACAGTAGGGGTGAAAATCTGCTCTAACAAATTGGTAATGAGGCGTCCGCAAATAATAATATATGGGAAAGTGCGTTGTTCTAGGCTTAGAACCTGCGCAAACGATTTAATCCTTACCTGCCTTCTAGTGGCATTTAAAACTAAATTTACTGGAGCCTGAGAATGTTAAATTACATCTGAACAAAGTGTGTTTGACAAAACAGGTTTGCGTTCTTATTTATTTGAAGAAGGATGTGATTTTCCTCTAATGGATTTGCTCAGCACTGAGCCCGATGAAGTTTTCCACAGCCGGTGTCCTCGCACGAAAGGGTGGTTTCTGCTTTGTAGTTTTACAAACTATTAAAAATTATTGTGCTATCTTCTATTTTCTATATTGCTTTTTTTAATGGTAGCTTTCGAGTTTCGAGCGGGAAGAATGCTTCGGTTAGGGACCGTTATGCATGATTTAGGCTTAGGGGGCAGCCCGGAGAGACTCAAAAATAGTTTGCTTGAGTGGGAAGCGTAAAAGTAGGTAATCTCTGCCTGTTCTTTTCGCATTATTATGTTGTTACCAACTAACGTCAGGTATTGCAGAATGAGGCCGCACTGAGAGGACGCAGCAAAAAATGTACAAAGAAATCCTCAGATCACTAGTCCCGAGGCTGCTACATGTGCGTTTTGTTTTGTTACGAATCGACCAGCGCCGCCGTACTTTCCCGCAGCACTCCACGGCTGTGCGGCGAAGCCACCTCGCGCGCCTTTCTGCCGTCACGCGCCACCACGTCGGTGACAAGTGGCGACAAGCCGCGTCAGACGCTTCGTTTTCGGCGCATTTCAAAACATCGGTGGTTGCCGGCGAGGCTCGTCTCCACGCTCTTCAAGGACACAGAGGCCCCGCGAACTCAGCTGGGTCCTCCTCTCTCCCCTCTCCCGGACTGAGCGTGCGCCGAGGCTATGAACGGCTTACGAACTCTGGAAAGAGCGTTGTGTGTGTCTGTGACGTTCGTGGCGTGTTGCCGCTTGTTGCGTTTTGACCGTTACCGCTTTTGGGTAAAAATAGACCCCCGCAAGTGTTGTAAACCATTCCTGTTTGAGCAGCGAATCGATGCTGTCGCTCTGCACGAGTACTGTATTGTAACCTCGCCAGTCGGGGCATTATTCTTTGGCTTCGGCTCACCTCTCGCTATGAAGTAAACAGTTACGTTAGCCTACGGCTTCTGGACTTCTTCGCGGCTGCAACAGCGGCTGGCCGCTCGCATCATACACGCTACCACTCGTATGTCCGAGGCCACGGAGATCTGATCGGGTGCCCCCGCCCGGTCACAACAGTTTGCAGGCCATACGTGGCCCAACGTGGTATCCGATATGTTTGTATTCTCTTCGCTAAGGAACTGGATAATCGAAGCCATCAGCGGACCCCGTTTGTGAGCAGTTGTCTTCCCGAGTGCTGCCAAGCCTCACTTGAAGTGATAAACAGTTACATAGTTCTTGCTTTTGGCAGTTCTAAGCTTTCCGCATTTATATACAGTCGACCTAGTACTAGAAAGAATGCCCAAAATGATACTCCAAGGATACACAAACAGTTACGCCAAGTCGGGTGATGCAGGTTATTTCGCGCGATTCAGCTTTAGCAAAGTGTGCATTTTTTTTTCAACTAAAGCGATACAGCGCAAGGACTGATGACCATCGAATAGAGTAAGCACACAGGCCGCATTATCGTATGATCCACATCCCTGAGCCTTCATTTGAATGCGTTGCTTAAATCATACCGATGCGTGTCTAACTATCCCTCTGATAAAAGTGCCTCTAAGAAAATCGCGCAACATCAGGCAAATCCTCTTTGCATGGTAGACCCCGTTTTCAGACTCCGTTTAGTGAAGCGATGACAAAATTTAGCCAGGCTCGTCTGTTGAGTTTTTGTGCTGCTGCAAGGTGTGTTTTAATACAAGTGTCCCCGCTGCAGTGACGCGGCAGCTAATGTCTCGCGCATGTTATCTTAAGATATTTGAAGCACTCAAAACGTCAAAAAAGTTTCCATGCCTCACGAGGTAGCAATGTACCGCACAATTAATAAAAATGTTTTTTTTTAAATGCAATAGAAGTAACGAACACGTATAAATATCTTGGTCTTCACTTCAGCAATGGTTTAACATGGCACCACCATATTAACGTTATCCTTGCCTCAGCAAACCGCTCTTTAGGACTACTCAGGCGTAATCTAAAACAAGCCCCATCTCATGTAAAAAGACTTGCATATGTCACCCTTATTCGTCCAAAAATAGAATATGCCTCTGCAATCTGGGATCCTCATCAATCATATCTTACAAATAACCTCGAGTCATTACAGAACCGTGCTGCTCGCTTCATCTTTTCTGATTATTCTACATTTTCAAGCGTCACAACATTAAAACAGCGAGCTGAACTTGATAAGTTATGCGTTCGTCGCGCTCATGCTCGTCTGTCCCTTTTCCATAAAATCTACTTCCACCCAACACTTCACAGCGATTTTTTTCAGCCTCCATCAGCCATTTTTCCACGCAGGGATCATCCCAACAAAGTTAAGCGCCCACTGTGTCACTCGTCCTTGTATGCACACTCATTCCTGCCCCGCACCATATCTGACTGGAACGATTTACCCTCACATATAGCAACTCAAACTGACATTACTAAATTTCAAGAACTGCTTCGCCAACCGCGATGATTTGAATTGTACTGTTTTTTGATATGCAATATTGTGCACGCATCGCTGTTCTCTTTTTTGCCCTTCATCGTTTTTCTGTATTCAACTGTACTTAACTAATTCCGTAGAGCAATTTCCTTGTCACCGTCTTGCGCAAGCGCAATCCATTTATTCGTTCAAATTAGTTTTAACACATTGTATTCCTGCCATATTTTGTAGAATTAAATTTGCTTTTCCTTTTCTTTTTTTCTTTTTTTTTCTCGTTCATTTCTATCTTCTTTTTTTGAACCCAGGTTTTCTTGTTCTTTTCTACTTTTTTCTATTTTGTCTAATACTGCTTGAACATGTGGTTTCAGTGCGTGTATGCCCCCCCCCCTTATGTAATACCCTCATTGAGGGCCTTTAGGGGTAATATGAAATAAATAAATAAATAAATAAGACAAGGCAATTTTATAGCTTTTTCTATATACCGACAACGCTACTCCGCCACTCCCCGCAGTGACCGATCCAGATCATACGGACTCCAGCCCATCTGGGAGTGAAATCAGCGTTGCGTATTGGTGAAATTCGACACCATATAGTAAAAATCTGGGGAAATTTGGTGGGTACTCATGTTAAGGCGCCGGTAGAGTTGCACCAAACACTATTATGTGAAAAGAGGTGAAAACGTGTGTTGGGGCGTTGAACCAGTTGAACCATGGTTTCCTTTTCCTGAATAGAAGCTTTCCAGCTCGTAAATACAAAGAGTGACTCAAATTACTTGTCTGCATGCACATTTTAATGCACCCGATCAGTGTTTTTTTGTTTTAACCACCTTCGAAAGGAACGAATATAAAATGTGGTATTTTGTATTTGGAACAAACCAGATCGAATAAAATTCTCCAAAATTCGTTATGCAAGACGTCCCACTAGCGTTTTGTCTCAACAAACTCTTCGCTAACGTTTTTTTTATGGCATTGTGATTCTACGAAAGAAGTAAAATGTTAAATGCTCGCCTATTACCTTGAGAGATCTATAGGTTGTACCAGGTCATACGTTTGAATATCAAAATAAGAAAAGGTACAGCGACTATTGTATTGGATGCTGGGTCTCTTTCTGTACGAGCATGCGTATAGAAAATGGAGTAAGTCTACTTTATCACTGGGACAGATGTGAATAAATTTTAATTTCACTTCGCTCAAATTCATTTTTCTAACTTAATTACAGACGTAACAAAGTCGCCCCCTGAGCGCTGGGATGGATGAAAGCAACAAAAACCCATTCTTAAACAGTATGTTTCGGAAAATTACGTACACAAGAGATGTAGGAGCCAGAAATACATCATGATAGCCGTACTTTAGTGTCGCGGAAATCTGGTGAAATTGTGACCAGGCAGTGGTGTCGAAGCCTCTTTTCACTCTGGCAACGGTGAGTGAAAAAGAACGAGACAGCGCTACGACCTCGTGCGAGAAATGACACGCCGCACGAGGAACGAAGAAATCGATTCCTCGGAGAGGTTTACTTCCCTCCTTACATACACAGAAATTACCCAACATCTACGTCTGGCCAGACGTGCCTTCCCCCTATCCCACGGACACCTATCTATCGAGCATGGCACACCACTACCGTGCCATGAAAACGAACACCTTTTACAACCTGAAAGGTCCACCACTACTTCCAAAAAAGTACCTCCACTAGCTGCCCCTTCTATAGAGTAGGCTGAACTCTTTTCCACGTGGTTGTCGGAGGCCCCTCCTACCCTCTCACCAAGCCGAATCGGTTCAACTTTCCCAAGATCTGAAGGCGCGCCCTGTCCGGCTCATGCCAGTCTGACCAGCGTCGACTGGTGGAGCGGGCTGTAGCGGCTGGCAAGGCATATGGGGTTATTAACTCAGGATTTAACCTCCTGAAGAGTACACTCAAATTTTGCTAACAATGAATACGACTATCCTCTTCCTCCTCCTCGAGTCGGAAGCGATGGCTGCAAAAATGAAAATCAGCGAAACCAAAACTGATCGACGCTTCGCTGTTTCTGGAGATACCCGCAGTTTCGATAGACGTTACATCCAATTAGAGTGGATTGTCTTCACGATACTTCTCTGTTTCCGTGTTCGGGGAGCTTAGCTCTCGGCGTTTGCGCCACTTTCCTGTCAATAGGCCACGGTGATTGGCTACTGTGCCGCAATTGGATCATTTGCTTGGTTACAAATATGACCCTCAAATGCGGGATAAGTATCCCCCAAAGCAAAAAAAAAAAGATTAAAGGTGGCCTCAATTTTTGAAGTAATCGGTGCCGTATCGGCTCGTGTGTAGCTTTATGAAAACAGACCCTCTGCGTGGCGGTTCGGGTCGAGCACAGCCACACGTATACGGCCCGGTGACGTCTGGTCCCATCTTCCTTTTTATTTCCCTGGGCAGCCAGTTGGCTGCTCTGTGTTACTCTGTGTTAACTTGTAGCATATGATTATGCGGCAAGGCTCGTAAATGGATATCGACGATTCCAATCGGAAAGTGAAAACGGCTGTGCAATCCCATTTAGCAAAGCACCCTGTCTCGAGATATTTTGCATGATAAAGGCCGCGTTGTGTCGAATATACGCTTTCGTTCGTCTGTCAGTCTATTCCTGCCTCTTCCCCCTTCCTCTCCCAGTGCCACTGCACCTATAGGCTTGACACTTTGTTTTTGCGGTGGTTCCGGCCGATTGTGATCCCACCAGTGGCACGCCATCATTTTGTGACACCAGGATGAACCGAGCAACCGCTAGTTGCGTTTTTTGTTAGTCTTCCTCTTCCATCGGGCTGTTATTCTCCTTTCATTCATTTTTTTTCGTCAGCAAAGTTGGTACAGCAAAAATCTTGAAACTATTGCTTTACCTAAGCCTCGTGTGAGCCAATGTTTCATTTTTTTAAACATGTCACACTAACTGGTTGCTCGATTGGAAACAAATCCAGGGAAGTTTACACTGACGCGTAAGACTTGAATGGTGAAGCTGTTGTAGGTGAGCCTTCGCGCTCATATTGGCACGAACCATGCATTTGAATTGTTTGTTTATGTTTTGTTTTTTCCACCCGGTTGCGCCGTGCTTTGTTATCTGTGTGCCAACTGAAGCGCTTGTTCTATTATTTATTTTTTTATGCCGCACGGGTTATCCTCATTTTATAGGGAGAGTGTTTCGCCATAAAGACCCTAGCCTAGAATAACCTTCGTTTATCTACAGTGTTCTCGATGTAATTAAACGGTTCGAGAAACACTTGCGCCGAAAGATAAATACCCGTAGAGCTGACGCCGCGGCATTCGATTTCCCGACACTCTCCTCCGCATATCACTTTGTTCACTGCTCCTGAGTTGTTAGGGGGGCGCAAGTTCGCTGCAATAAACTTACTTTTCCTTCAAGCCAACTGCGTCATCTTTGGCTTCGTGATAATATAGTTAGTTTCAGTATCATTGCTTATTTGCATAATGTGGTGCTTGTACTCGTCGTATACGAGGGCGTAATGACCTTTCCCAAGCAGGGTGCGAGTGCATGCCCATGATGACGACACGAGGACTTACGAACAAGGGCATTACGCTATGACGTGTATTTCTCGTTCCGAGCAAGTGTTGCGTTGATTACGGCGAACGCTGGAAATTTTTATTTTAAGCCACTGTGCTAGCCGAGAACGCTTAGCGGTCGCCGCGGGGCACGCGCTCGCGAGCGCCGGGCATTTCTTGGTATTTTTTCCTGCAACGGCGAACTTCCGGATGGTAAAACAGCTCCGCTGTTATTATGCATATAGAATACCAATGTTTGTTTCCCGAGTGAAATTTAAGCGCAAACTGACACAGGGACCAGAGAGAGAGAGAGAGAAATCGACTTTATTGGATCAAAAATCCTACGGAGGCTGCAGGCGGACCACGCAGGATCGCCCACAGCCCGACTATTCTAGGCCTGTCGTCAAGGCGTGGTGTCCCCCCGACCTCCACTCGGGCCGGCCGGACCGCGGGCGGTCCCGAGGGCTCGCATCCCTCGGTCCCGCGCGGCATCAGCCCGCCCTCGGGATTGCCGCGGCGAGAGCCGCCTCGACCCGCTGGACTACCTGCAACTGCACTTCATAGTCTCTTGACTGCATAGCCCACCCCACGTCCGTCGGTAAGCCCCCCGGGTGTGACCCGGGTGGACACAGGTCCGTAGTGCAGTCCCAGAGAATGTGGGTAAGAGTCGCTGTTGCACTTCCACACACACTGCACTGCTCACTGTCAAACACCTCCGGGCACACGTAGCGCGCCAGCGCCGGCGTGAGCACAGAGTTGGTTTGCAGCTGCCTAAACCGCACTGCCTGCTCTCGCGTGAGTCTTGGATGAGGCGGTGGCATGGTCTGGCCAGAAAGGAAACGACATCAGAGCTTAAATGGAGAGACGAGCTAGTTGGTGAACATCCATGAGTGAAACTTAAGCGCAAACTAACACAGGAATCGTCCCTGTGTCAGCTTGCGCTTAAGTTTCACTCATGGATGTTCGCAACTAGCTCGTCTCTCATTTTGCGCCTGTTTCCCGCCCATAATTTTAGCCTCCTGATCGCGAGTGCAAAGTCTGTTTTACATTACGGCAGTGCAAGCTTGACTGTCATACACTCTGTGGTGGAGAGCTATGGAAAAGAGTATACTACGCTGAAATGATCCGAAGCTCAACTCAGTTGTTTATCGCCCCCGTAGGCGGTCGTTGCTATCGTGAGCTCATCACCTTCCAGCAACCGAATTTGAGCCTCGAGGGCGGTGACGGTGGCCACGTATGATTCGTAGTGGGAGCTTGAAATGAGCTTCTCACCATCCCATGCGATTAGTTCCGGTTCACTTTTAGTCGAATCCGTAAAATTGAACAGGATTTAGTTTGCACACCAACCTTCAGAGGTGGCCTAGTGGCTAAGATGTTGCATTGCGGGTTGGCTGCTGCAGCTCTTAGGGGGAAGAAGAATCCTGATATATTGTGCTACCGTCTTGCCCATTGCACATTTGTAATAAACGTGTCCAGAAAAACCCCAGATGGTTGGGTACAAAAAACAGAAAAAAAAAAATACGGAAGAAAACTGGCGAAGCTTGCACTAGGTCGCGCAAGGCTTGAACTAGTGTCAATAGATAAGGTTACAGAGTGTCGGCTTCTTTTTTCTATTTTCCGTGCCTCCGCCATGATCAATCCTTAATTCGCATCACGTGACATTTGTTTACAATGCGATGTTTCATGGGCGCCGCCTTTTTGTTGTTATGCGCTTTCGTAGGTCAACTCTGGTTGACTTATAGTTTGTCCTCCCTGCTCTGCGGTTGCTTGCGACTGACGTCTTTCCAAACGCGGATCAAAGATAACGCGTGTAGCGGCATTTCAGCAGCAGAAGTGTGTTCGAAGATGCCGTTTTGTTTCATATTCTGCAGTGTTGTTAATAAACGACCCGGTTGAAGTTAGTGGTGAGGCCGTAGAAGTGGCAGTCTCTCAACACTGATAAATAGCAAAATGGCTGCCGTTGCTGACTTGCGTGCCTCAGTAGCGGTACTCAGATACCTTATCTAGTGACACTAGCTTGTACCTAGCAAAGGTGCAGGATTTATTGTCTACGTGAGCATCACCACGCATCTGTCCAAGTTTGAAATTGTTTATTTACATGTTTCGTTGTCGCTTTGCACTTTGCTACTAGTAGTCATTGTAATATGCATTGATACTGTCGTGTTCCTCAAGCCAAGCATTAAATTCCGCGGTAGCGCTTGGCGACAGCTGGGGCGCACGGGCGGCCTGTATGTGCACGACGCATGCGCGCACTTCTTGAAGGTACCGTGGAGCAGGTGTTGCGTCAGCTGTGGCCACGCGTTGTTGATTGCGGAACGCGAGGCGCTCCTCTGGGTTTTCTCCAGTTTCATTTTTTTAGATGCGAAGCAGCTTATGGTCGAGCCTGTTCCCTCCAACGTTGTGTGGGCGCCGTTGTGCGGCGTCCACACCCCCACTGCGCATGCCTGTCCAGGCACCAGTGATGATAATTGTGGCAGGATGCCCCTAGGGATTGCCCAACCAAAGAATCCATGACGAGATAGCTTCGCGTTCAACCACCGTCGTCATCTTCCCGTAGTGGAACTCTGAGTAGTATGCGCGGCATTCCTCCTCTCCTCTCGGACGCTCCTCTCCTCTCCGGCATTCCTCCTTTCCTCTCCGAAGCTCCTCTCCTCTCCGGGAAGGCGCAACGAATGGCAACACCTGCGGCTTCGAGCGCGATAATGCGAATCTGCTTATGGTTAGAGACGCGACGGTAACCGCTGCATACTCCACTGGAGGCGCCACTGTAGCTCCGCGGTATAAATGACGCGCTCGCGCGCTCCGCTCCCCTCATTCTCCTCCCGCAACGCCGCGATCAAACTGAAAACTAATGGGGGAACTTGAGTCGACCCCATGGCTGCTTCGCATACTACTCAGGGTTCCCCTACGAAAAGATGGTGATTTGTTTTTGTTTTTTTGCTAAAACCACTGCGCGAGCCGGGGCGATCGGTGGCCGCCGCGAGTCACGCGCTCACGAGCGCATGGCATTTTCTTAGTACTTTTAACTCGTTACGCGTCACACACTACTGCTACTGCTGCACACTACTGCCACACTACATCTGCGCCGTTAAAAACTGGTGTTCAACTTTTAACATCGGAGCTGTTGTACAAGCCGGTGTTGCAAGAAAAAATTGCCAAAAAATACGGAGCGCTCATGAGCGTGTGCCTCGCGGTGACTGCCGAGTCCCCGACTCGCGCAGTGGCTTTAGAAAAAAGGCAAACTCCAGCGCTGTCATCACGCGCTACCGCGCATGTGATACTTGGCATGAGGAGTGCGACGACAACGATGCAAATGAAGATGACTACCAGTAGCAGGTTTGCCATCTCTTCAGAAGGACAAGTCGCCGGGAAATTGCCGAAAGCAGCCGAAAAAGTCGCCCCCTTAAAGTGAATGTTTGAAAAGGAGCCAGAAAAGTAGTCATTTTCAGCAAGGCCATGCTAGTAAGTAGTTAAGATTACCTTCGCGTAAAAACTGCAGAAATTACGAGAAGTAAACACCGTTAAACAAATTTTCTTCGTTTTGCTGTGGTTCGAGAAAACGACAGCAGTTGACTACTGTCTACAAAAAAGCTAAAATATGCAAGTTCAGGTAGAAATACAAAGAATTAGAAGCACTTAAAACCGGCTTTCACTGCATACTATGTTTTACTTAATTTGCGGCCTCTTTGCATTCCGGTGCCTATTAGTACATTGTCAAAACATTTCCCAGCATTGCTGCATAAAATCCGAAGTTCTTGAGAACTACTGAAGCATTACTCTTTAACAGCAGGCGTTGCTTGAAGGCTTTGACGCCACTCATATGACTTGAGGTGCGAGATATTAAAAAGAGAACGGCAAGTTTCGATTTGTGCCGCTAATTAGCGCCCTATGGTGGTGTGTTCTCCGCTAGCTGCCTGAAAGTCGATTCTGTTCCATTTATTCTGTTTGTTTCGACGGCTCAAGTACACTGAAGGGTAATACAAGGCACTTTATGTGAACCTGGGGCTTCGGAAGGGACCGAAAATGTATGAACTCACCAATGCTCAAAGCAGCCAGAGAGTAGCCAAGTCGCCACACTGAAATTTCCGTCCGCACGAGTCTTGAAAAGTCGGCAGTTTGGCGACAAATCGCGAGACCTGGCAACACGGACTACTAGCACAGAGCAAAGCAATGACGGAACGATGTAAATAAACAGATTTAAAACTCGTGCAAATGCGTGGTGATCTGTCCCTCAGTGTTCACGCATAAAGTAATCCTGCAGCTTCTCTATTATATAGTTCAAGCCTCGCACGACTTAGTGAGAGCTTCGCCACTTGAGCTGGTGAAGTCTACAATGCGGAGCATGACTTTGCATCCACCACTTGCCGTGAAGAAGACGACGACCTCTTCAATGCATATGGCGCCGATTACTACCACCGCAACAATGCAAATAAACAGTAATACTGAAGCTTAAATATGTGTCCGGCAGTGCTCACTTACAGCAGAGTCGCCATTCAAGAATTCGGCATGTGTGCAAGCTTCCCCTGATTTTTTTTTTTTTTTTGCTGTGGAAGCTGTCCAAAAGATAAAATTCGGAAGGTAATCTTTTACCTCACCAAGGGTGCAAGCGCGGAGAACTAGCCGCTTGGCGATCGGTAAACCCTGCCGAGGGAGAACCAAACAGCAGTGGATGTCTGTGAAATACTTCAACGACGTGAACACACGTGGGGCGAGAAAGCGACAGCGACAGCGACTACTGTCTACAAAGAAGCTAAAATATGAAAATTCGGGTAACAGATTCAAAGAATTAGAAGGACCTAAAACCCGCGTTCACTGCTTTTTTTTTTAAACCACACAATGATTTTTTTAATATACGCAGCAGCTGTATTCGTAGCTCCTGCACGAAATGCGAGACTGCTTCGTGACATTATTTTTGACATCAAAGCGTCAAGTTACACGTGGTTTCGTCCGTCAGAGCTGTTCGCTTACGTACAAAAACATGGCGCATTCCCGGAAAAATTAATCTCCTCATTAAAAATACGCCAATAAATGGGCTTAAGAAAGCGGATCCGGTAAACAAAGATTCCAGCACGATTGAAATGTTCACCGGGAAAAAAACTGTGGCTCGGCAAAATCTTGAAACTAATCACACATTTGTTTTTTTTTTTTTTCTTAAAAAAGCGGCTGATCATCACAGCCCTGTCCCTACCGCTTGTGGGATAGGTCTCGCGTTACCAATTTAGTGGAATTACCGCAATCTTTTCCGGTTTCGTTTCGCTCGCTCATCGATTTGTCATTTTCTTTTATTTCCGTCCGTTCTTCGTGTTGCGACCTGCCCACCCTCCAACCCCCCTTCCAAAAAAAAAAGAAAAAGAATTTTCATCCAACCAGGTTCTTGCGTCAGGGTTTTCGAAAGTTTCGGGCGTTATCATTTCTTCTCGTTTTGCAATTCCTTCAGGCGAGCGACATGAACCTGCTTCCGTATGAAATGCACACTGTCTTGTTTTTCTGGGAACGAAGGAAGCTAAATATAACTAAAGATGTGTGGCAACGTTATAATTTCTTTTTCGGCGGCAAATTATATGGACGGATAACCTATGCTGCACGTGGCTGGCGCTGCTCGCGCACTCCATGGCTTGCTCTTCGTGACTGCTTCAAAAGAAAGAAAAAGTTCACGCGACATCCAAGCCCCGAATTTCGCTTCGTTTCACGCGAAGGAAAAATGTGCCGAGCTAAGCGATTACAAAAGCAGGAATTAGTTCTGCCCATGCTTGTTCTCTTGCCTCCTGTTTCGAGAGTATCACTCTTACTCCCTGGTTGCTCCTGGGGAACCGTCCGCGTTTTTTAGTGCGCAAATTTTTAAGGGCACTTCCTTGCCCTGTCTCTTATATTGCCGCAGTGACGTCAAACTAGCGATACTCTGCAATAGGGACAAAATGGGGATCTCTTTTCCCCCTTCCCTCTCTGTCCCAATCTCCCTCCCTCTATCGCTTTCAATTTTGGATCGGCCACCGGGATATTGCGACAAGCCTAGGCCCGAAAACTGTGGGAGGGAAAACGAAAAAATAACACACCCTAACAAGCGGGCAGATGACGCGTAACAAGGAATAAAAAACACAAGAAAAAACGCAGCCAGCCCGGGAGCTACGACGGTCTTATTGATCTAGTTTTACTTCCTGGCCATTCTGTTGCCTTTTTTTCCTCTCATGCCGGAAGCGGGCACTCTGCGCACACGCACGACCTGCCCTCGTAAAGGCGCGAATTTGATTTAACAACGTGGTTAGCGCACACGTTTGTCAGAGCGCTGCTGTTGCAGGCTGCGAGCCATTTCGCGTCACCAGGATTTCCAGGAGGAATGTGTAATTAAAGAACTTAGAAGGAAGCTTTTTGCGCCGCCTGCATGACACGGGAAGTTATATTGCCGCGGCATTCTGTTCCTACACGCACCCCCCCCCCCTCCACTCCCTCTCTTCGCCCGGAGTGTTGCCTATGCCTCGAACCTACCTTATGCTGCATAAGCATTCTCCGGGAGTATGTTGGTGAGGTTATGAGCAAAACAAACATTAAGGAGGGCTCTCGAAAAATGCGGCGCGACCATTTCGTTCCGCGTAGACTACTGAATGTCCCGATAGAAGGAGCCAAATCTCATGAAGCGTGAATCAAACGAGGGGCTTGGCACCGATCGTGAAACTTCGAGGTTCTGTTAGCCCGGAGAAAAGAACGGTTGATTCGCATAAAGAAAACGGATCTGAGTAGAACTAGCCCACATTATAGGGGCTATAAAACAAAACACCACTTTGTTCTATTTGAAAGAACTTGACTTGTGTAGCTCATTTAGCTCCATCCCAGCCACGAAAGGCGTTCTTTTAACCGAAAAAAATGGAACAATTGTTGAACAACTTTGAAATTTCGCGCTTCAGTGACATAATATTGTCGTAGCCGGGGTCCGGGGTCTCGGGGGCTCACCGCACCGGACCAGGATTGAGGGGCCAGGGCGACAAGGAGAAGCAGGAAGGTTTATATACAGTTGGGTTACATGGTCAAGATACAGGGTCGAGTGTCAAACAAAGGGCCTGCACGGTCTTAAATAGAGTTTCAGGTCCTTGTACGGGGTCTCTGGCTCTAACCGCACGAACCAATCACAGCACGGGCACCGTGTTACCAGGGCCCCTGTCATTGGGCCCTCCGGGGCCTTTCACTGGGGACACACGAACCAATCACAGCGCAGGCTCCGTGTCTCCAGGCTGTCGGTCCGGGGTTCTCCGGGGTCTGCAAAAGTGGGCCCACGTTCCGGTCACGGCAAAGGACGCAGGAGAGGGGTGCCGACCTTGACTGCCAGGCTCTCCAGAAGGGCGCATTCCTTTTCGTGTTTTACTGTTTTGCAGTATTCTCGGGGTTTTCTCATCGTTCGACCCTTGCTTCGAGGAAAGACGCTTGCTTGGCTTCCCGGGAGCTCTCCGACCCGGTGGAAATGGTTGCTGGGCGCTTTGGGACGATTCCACGAGCCGAGCCGCGCGAAATACACTTGCGAAGCAGCACATGAAGGCTCCGAAGTTTTGTTGTCGGTCTCGGTCGCTACAATATGGACAGGGGTGATGTACTACGGGCCGGCACTAAAACACCTTATTTCAGGGGGCTAATTGCGCTTTATCAATCAAGTGTTATAATCAACGAAACTAGAGGCCCCACTACAATATCCCATTCAGATTTTTTGGTGGTGGCTTAGGTCCGTGACTGCCCACCGCACAAACAAGATTCTGTGACGTCATAGAAAATTCCCGCGAAGCTGCTGGGGAGTCGCCACTGTGTAGCGTGTTTTCTTGAATATCTAGATTATTTGTTTGAAGTTTGCGATAAAATTGGTATGGTTGTTATAGGCACAAAACAGCCTTTTTCATAAGCCGAGCTTGTATTTTGTCTTCATGACACCTTTAAATTTATCCGGTTTATGGGACGCTCCGTTGGCAATAATGTAAATCAACTTATGTCCGAATTTTTTCAGTGGGCTCTCGAGTGTGTCGTGCACTTTCTAGATGAACGTATCTTCGTTTGACGCAGGAAATCTATTGGCCCATCTCCAACTTTCTTTCCGCACGTGCATGCATCTTCATTTTGAGAGCGGCCATTAAAAAAAAAAAAAACCTGGTCCTATTCTTTCCAAACCAAACCTTACAACGTCTGAACCACTATGCCCGTATGAATATATTTTTTGAAATATCTTTCTTCATTCCTTTGTAGGCAGGTTTTATATGCTCAAATAAATTCCTCAACTAAACACAACGACACACATTCAATCACACACAATACTGGCCTCAATAAAGTTGCTGTACAATCCAACCCAAGGAACCCTGTCCACACGTTACTAATTGCTCATCATAGCTCAATTACTCTCTCTACCATTACAACTCCCTATTTGTGTCCTAGATGACGTGTCTTTGCTGGACTGGTCTACCCCGGTCGTCGGCCATGACGTGTCTCACCCTTGCGTGGCCGCGACGGGGTCCTGCCGGCATCGCTCCGCTCGTTCGTCCTGTGGACGCCGTTGGCACCACGCGTCCCAAAGTACTTCCTTGGTGGCTACCCCCTGGTAGCCGCTGCCGCTGGAGGTCCCCAGGCAGGTCCCGGAACGAACGTAGCCATTCGGGGCCGTCGAAGCGAAGGTCGACGGAGCGTGGACGCTGCCCTCAAATGCCCGACCGCCACCGCTGGGACCACGAATACGCAGGTTCGTGGTGCAACTAGGACGCCGAAGCCGATACGAGGTCGGCCCGCTCCTACCCAGGCTTGGCAGGCAAAGTCGGTGGCCTGGCCGCGTCCCTCTGACTCGTTCCTTGAAGCTCACGTGCTCCTTGCGCCTCCTGGTTCCTCTCGTCTTCCTTCCTTTTTGTGCTCTTCGCTTATAACCCCTCTGGGCTCCAACGAGGCGCACTATTATTGGCTGTCTGTCTTTTCTTGTCAATATTTGTTGTTTGGCTCGTTAGCGGCGATCTCAGATTGGCTCTTCCGTGCGCTACCATATTTGGCCATGGTGCCGTGGCGTTTTGGAACGTTGATTCGTGACTTCATTGTGCGCACTTAAAATTCCCCTTTCTTTGTTTTGTTTCCAGGGTGTTTGTTTTAGTCCATCCCCTCTCAAAGGCTTGCCCTTTAAACATAACAGAGTGGAACTGCTTTAATCTTTTTTGGAAGGCCGTGACCTCTGTAGTTTGAAGTGGAGCACTCCTTGTTTACCCTTAACGCAGTAAATGTGACCGCGATGAATGCCCCAAGGGGACATGATACATCACCCTTATTTTCACTAAATGTTGGAGCCCAACACAAAAACGGCGCAACAGGCAAATTCACCACCTAAAAAATACAGCAATAAAATCTTCGGATCCGCTTGTGAGTGCCCGTGTGCTGCAAGAAATATACGAATGCGAGGCAGGAAGAAATGCGGAACTTCATGATTATGCGGTTTTAAATTGTTCCGCTGTAATAACGAAGAAATACACCGGCTAAGAGTTCGAGGGGAATCAGGCTAAAAGAAAGATGGCGCGCGGGAATAATTTCCCTCTGTGCCTTCCCTGTTCTTTTACGGCGCTATCCCTTCAATACGCAGCTTCTGTTCTTTGCGCTCCGAGATTCCAACGGAAAAGCTCGGGCTTGTGCGGATGCCATGCGGATGCCGTGAGAGTCTTGGTAATTCGGCGGACGTTTAATTAAAAAGGATTACCGGGCCCGACTACGAGGAGAAGGGCGCTAATCTTGGAGAGTGCAGAGGGGCTTGAAGCGGAAAGGCAAACACACTCACACACACCTATACAAACAGAAATGGTCGTGCGGAAAAAGCTAGAATTGCGGAAGTGTCGTAAAGCGCGTTGATCACATGACACTGGGGCAGTACACGCTTAGTTTGTTCCTCCGGACACATATAGGTTTAAGAGGACCTCGTTTCCCTCCTTTAGTTCTTTTTTTCCGAAGGAGTACTGTCTGGTGATTGCACACACCGGATAAGAAGCTTTCCAATTAAGTACTCTTTTCCTGTATGGCTATTTCTCAAATTCGGCATTTACAGGCATGTATAACGTATAACGTTTGCCACCTCTGCTGACTTTGCCCTTTTTGTGTCATGACTTTACAATTCGCTTGATGCTGAACGTTTACAAGTTGCAGTTAAGGTAGCCATAGAAACTACAAAAAATTTGTACTAGAGATTAGGCAGTTAGATTTGCATTTAAAATGACAGACTTTGTGATTTTGGCATCTCTTCTAACAAAATAGAGCGGCCCGCTTAGGGTGGTCTTTTCGGCTTCACAAAGCATGATGTCGAGGTTCTCCCGAAGTTTAATGTACCCCATGCTACTCAGCAATTTGGCCACGCGCACCGTATACCTCGGGTATCAATGATAGGGCCATCAGTAAGTGTATTTGCATAATTTGACAAATAAACGATAGTAAAGCACCGCTATCAAGAAGGCGTAGTCCAGAGTAAAAATAAATATTGAGTTAGCCCCCGAACTAAGCTTAACAGTGCAACTAAAGTTCTCGCATCCTCAAATCGAGTTCAAACGACCTGCATTTCCACAATAATGCAGATTTCGCAAAAGTTCCACCTGTAATTGTTATAATTGCGTAATTGGATATAACCGGTCTAACAAAATTTTCAAAAGTAAGAAAAAAAGAAAAAGTGAGAAACATTAAGAACAATGGCGAACCCTGTAACAGCCAGAATTTCCACAATAATGCAGATTTTGCAGAAGTTCTATCTGTAATCTTTGTGATAGCGTAAAAGGAGATATGCCGTCGGACATGATTTAAAGAAACCAAAAACACTGGCTCTAAAGAGCTCACACTCAAGGCAAGCGGCACAAGAATGCTACGCAGTAGTAGATAATTATCTCAATTTCTTAGATTTTTTCATTTGATGTATAAGCTTGGAGTCCCAGGGCTGATTTGAAGGTTTTGTGTATGAGGGATTCAAGTTTGTTAGTTTTTTGAGGTATCAGGGCAACGAGACGTGTTCTATAAGTCATTCTGCTGATTAGGAGGGCTTGTACGATGCGCCAGGTGTCATATTTCTTGAGGCCATATTTTTGTCCTCCTGTGCACCTAGTGAAGTGGGAACTGCGCTACTATTTAGTTGAGGAAAAAGGGCTGATCGTGATGCGTCATTGTGACACTGGCACGCCTGGAATTCTGAGCGTGTTATCCTGAGGAATTAGTTGATGGGAGTTGAAACTTGAGGGTCGGTATTTGAGGGTGGCGGCCTCCCTCCCGTGCGGGCCCTGAGAACAAGGACCGCAGATTTGGATGTTTCACATGCTAGACCCCTGGGCTGAAGGTCGGCGATTGTTTCGTTGTAAGGCAGTTGCAGGGCATATTGCTAGTCTCCACTCAGTCCTTGTGTTGTCCATAATATAAGGTCATCGGCATATAATGCCTGATGAAGACTTGGGATTGCTTGACGCTTTTCAAGTAAAGGGAAGAGGACGATGTTGAAAACGAGGGGAGATATTGCGGATACCTAGGGTGTGCCACTGGCCGGGGTGTTGAAGGGGGTAATGAAGCTTTCCAAGTTTGATCGCTGCTGTCCGGTTACTAAGGGATGTTTTGACGTAGTTGTAAGTATCTGTTCCGCAGTTGGTTGTACTTACGTTTTCCAATATGGCCTGATGGGTGACGTTATCGAATGCCCGTTTTTTGTCGAGCGCCAGGATTGGTTTGGGGTTGGAATGACTGAGATGGTTGATGATCTGCTCCTTGATTTGCAGGAGTACATCTTGGGTGGAAAGTTTTTTGCGAAAGCCAAACATTGTTAGGGGGTTGAGGAGTTGCCATTACAGGTAGCTCGTGAGTCTTTGGTGCACTAAACGTTGAAACAGTTTCCAAACACACGATGTGAGGGAAATGAGACGAAGTGATCGATGGGTCTTGGGGTTGGGAATTTGTTTCTTTTAATGCGACGAGATCAGAGTGAATTATTGAGAAGAAAAGGGCCAGTTGACTCCTTTTGCTGTTTAGCGACCTGCAATTCCATTGGTAGAGTGTAAAGGTGTTCCTCAGTGTGACCTGTTTCCAATTCATCATCAGTTGGCAGTGTACTGGGCGGGATGCTAGGGTGTACAGACATAAATTCCAGCTTTAATATTGATTTCTAAACAAAACACCGTTACTCGTCAATTAGACGAAAGTCCGCAAAAGCTGCTGTATTTCAGTTGAATCAAAAAAGTATGCAGACTTCAATGTTCGATTCATCGAAAATTTCCTTTGGTTGAAGCTCAAGCGTTTGCTTTTGTATTTCCCCCAATGGAAATACCGGAAGCAGTATTGTGCCTCTGGGTAGGCGGTGAAAGTGATATTAGGAAATTCCCGGCTACACTTTACCGTACACTGATAATCATAGCTTCACGCGTACTAGCTCGCCTTTTTAATATGATATGTCAGGGTCTGGATCCCCCAATAAATATAACGAAATCCTGTAAGCCTTTGCTTCTTTACAAGAGTACGACAATGGCGATGACAAGGGCCTAAGCCGATCCACCTCTCCGATTCACCCCGCGGGGGCCTAAGCACGTTGACGACGGCGACCGAAGATGCGCAACGCTTTTGAGCCGCTCGGGTGACAGATTAAATCCAGCCGAACCCGCCATCGTGAATCCTGCAGGGTCATCGGCGACAGTCTAGCCCCAAGCCCTAGACATGGCGATAAAACAACGGGCTTACGCTTAGCGTATACCTCTAGGAGAAAATACTTCAGACATTCCCTTGAAGGGATATTGAAATTGTAATGGAAGTCCTACTGCCAGCTTCATTGCACAGCGGAACCCATGTATTTCATTACTTGGCTTTTTAACGGAAATCTAAAGACTTAGCTTATCCCGTAATTGGGGACCGAAAAAAAAAAGCGCCATGCGTCATTCGAGGCAACCGCACCAACTACCGCCGCGAAGTCATACTGCTTTTCGGTGTATTCCCATGCTGTCAGGGACATAACGTTTTGATATCCACAGATTTCTTGATTCATGTCGGCTTTTCCTTGTCTATGCACAGGCTGTACAAGTTGAAAATGCTCGCAGTTGTCAACAGGGCCTGCGTCAGCAGATCGGTGGTGACAAGGCGTGAGGGAACCGACTCTTTCGAAGGAATTTTTTTTCGTCGACCAAGTCTGCAAAAACCGCCCGGGGAAAACTTACGTCCTGGTCGACGCAGGGCAGACGTTATTCTGGTAGGGTAATTTGACCATGCTTGCGATTAACTTTAGTGCCAATTTAATGACCGGGGGACTGCCGTGTTTATTGTTAATCCTAAAGCAAGTTTTCGCTTCCCCCAAGCGTATTCTCGATGCGTGCAGCATAGTTTTCAGGTTCTTTTTGTTTAGGTAGACCTCAATACACTGTGTCTCCCTACAGCAAACTCTCGTTATAAAAAGTCCTCGGAAAAACAGATTGATTTCTTTATAAGCGATTTTGTTAAAGCCGGGGACGATTTGTTCTAAGTTCACTGCAGCGGGGCTTGGAAAACCAGGGGAAAGCAGAAGTCGAATAAAGAGATTCCGTTACAACATAAGTGCACTGTACAGAGAAAAAAACACACGCAATGCGGCGATGAGCTCCGCAGCAGCAAAGGCGAGTGTTCAAAACAGGCGCACTACATCGCGCGGTGAAATTGATTACAGGCAACCTTCCTAGCGGAGCGACCCGTGCTTTGCACGGCATGGCCCATGGTCAAATTAACAATGAGGGGTCCTACTGCTGCTGAGCGCACGCCCCCAGCGTGCAACAGAAGGCATAAACATGCTGCTGGGTGACAGACACGGCTCGCGTGCACGGGCTCGGCCGTGTTAACACCGCTGGCCGAAGAGACGTCGCTTCCACGGAACAAGTACATCGATCAAACGCTGCGACGCGGGTCCGAAATTCCATACAGCGCCTCATTCTTCGCGACTGGGACGCCATCGCGACTGGGACGCCATGCTGCCTTATGCGACTTTTGCTTATATAATTCATCCCGGTATGATACCGCCGAATATTCACCATTCTACCTTCTACATAGCCGTTATCCCACTCCACCATTAGACACACTCCTCCCCACGTCGGCGACCTACAGCTACGGCGGACGGAGTACGCCCGCCCGCCACCGACTCTCTTCATCGCAAACGGTTCAGAATACGATTTACGACCGCAAACACCGCGTGGCCCACTTCACTCCTGGTTCCCTTGTTCTTCTCTGGACACCTAACCGCAAAGTCGGGCTTTCTGAAAAACTGCTGCCCGGTTACTATGACCCGTATCGCGTATTGCGTCAAGTGACCGATGCCACGTTTGAGATCTCCCCCGTTTCTCAAGCTTCGTCGAGTCGTGTTCCTCCAACGGACATTGTCCACGTTGTCCGTCAGAAGCCGTACCAACCGCCTCTCATGAGCCCCGTGTACATGGACGCGACGGGGGCGAGTTGAGTTGAGTGGCGGGTTCAGCTTACCTCGACGCGTCCGAGTTTATATGAACCCCGTCCAAAGAATCGAGGTGAGGGGAGCGGCGGGGTTCCCGGAAAAGGGGCTACCGTATTTTCACGATTGTAACGCCCACCCTCTTTTGCTAAAAGGTAGCTTAATATTTGTGTGCGCGTTGCAATCGGGCTCAAAACCGAAATAGGCTTTTAAGCGGCCAGCAGCATTGCCATGCGCAACGGGCACGAAGTACCCGCAAAATCCAACTCAATCCAATAAAAACAATCTGTCAACACCACGTGAGTGAATTTCGGCGCACTGATTCCTCAATGGCATGCCGCATACCCTGGTCAGCTGTTGCACACTTTTTTGTGCTTTTGCTTAGCCCCTAACGCTTAGAATTATGAAGATCAAGGCACTTGAAATCGCAATCAGCTTCAGTGTTCCCCGCGATAACTTTATTTGCTGCAGCAGCTGGATAAGCACCCTTGTGAAGCACAATTCATTTTTGGCTTCCAGAGCTGCATACGCCAAATAAAGTCTCCCTCTTCCAGTTACATGGTGTCATGTCTTTCCATCTGCTCAGTACCGTCAGTGTCACATTTTTTTTTCGAATTTTCCTGCGCGAACTTACCCGCGCGTTACGATTGGGGGCGCGTTAGAACCGCGCAAATACGTTATTCTGCTCCCCGCGGCCCGCCGACTCAGCCCGACGAGCGAGCTAACCCACCCCCTGCCTCCGAGTTGACTGGACTCGCCGCGACGGCTCTCTGACCCACCCCGTCCGCTTATACATGGGGGTGTCGAGCCCAAAAAAACCTGTTTATTTCGACTCAACGCGCCCTCGTCGGGTCAATGTAAACGGGGCTACGGATTCGCCACAGCGCCCCGACGGCGCTCGTTGGCCTGATGCCTAAATTTTCATACCCAACTGAACTCCGCAATCACAGGCCATTCAGTGCAGTTTAATGTTTCTTTCAACCAAAAACGACTACTACTATCCGCATCCCAAAACATGTATTTCTGAACAGCCATTTGAAAACACAACATTTTTGGTAGCAGTAAATCTGACAGGTAGTGCACATTTCGTACAGTGATACAGAAAAATTTGGCATTTTTCGTGCCTTACACGGTTCATTACACACCACTTGTTTCTTCTAATTTGTAGAACTCACAAAAGTGTTGTGTTTGGCAACACAATAGGCAACTACTTTTACTTTATTGGAAGCAGTTTTTATTTTATGAGTCTATTGCTGTGTTTAGAAGATGAACTTGCATTTATGTATTGTTTCCCCCTCACCCTTCACTTCTTTAAGGACGTTTAGTCGTGTGTGGTGTTAAATAAAGAAATAAATATACAATATTCATCGCCCCTTATTGTCCGCCCCTCTTGGCTACTCTGAAACAGTTTTGGCTTGTAATTATTTTTGTAATCGGCTTCCGTGAAGCCACACGCGAGCGTACAATTGGTGTAGCCGAACATATGTTCCAGTGCTTTTCCCATTATTAGATCTTTATAGGGTTAATCGAAATACATTACGTAAGTACACAAAAAATGGAGCAATATTTCAGCGTAATGGCCCATATGAATATATATATATTTCTTTTGCCACAATAGAAGTTCTTGCATCCTGTTAATAATTTTCCCGTGTACCTTCCTTAACTCGGCCAGGCTACCGAGAATTCCACCTGTTGCTGTTCCTCCAAGAAAGCTACTTTTTTTCTAAGGCTTATTTCTCGCGGGAGGAAGGCGGTTGACGGAGTGATGTTAATGACCCCACGTGTTAAAAGACTTCTTTGTATAAACACATTTTTTTTCCCATTGCATTTGAGAACCCAAAGAAATTTCGTCTTTTACAGCCGATACGCTAACCCAGTATGTACAAGATTATTCCCGCCGCGCGAGTTCACAGGTGGACTGTGCACGACTCGTTCTGAAACACTGGTCCCGCTGCCGTCCTTGGTGGCTGCTTTGGCGGCTCCTTGGCCGTGCATCTTCCACCAGCCAATTTACTGCGAGCGCTCAGAACTGTAGCGGCAAGCATATTCCTCTCACGGACCCCGTCGGCCTTCGCTCCTCCCTTTTCGGGTTGTCCATCGCGCTGCGAGAACTTGGCACTGGGAGGGGCAACATGCCACTTTAGGACCAGGTCCTTGACGACAACCAGGGGACGCTCGATGAACACAGATGCTCCGAGGGCTACGAAGAAGGCCAGCACAAGGGTGCCCATTGCATTGTAGAACTGCAGGGCAGTGGAGCAGAGCAAAAACACACGTCAGGCGTCTGAACTGCGCTCTGAAAAATATACGGGTACGCTGTGCCACAATGCACCTGTTGGACACTCGCTGCGTCCACGGGAGCAAGCGTGACAACTGACAAGGCGCCAGACAAAATTTTCGTCGATACAGGGTTTGCCGAGTATCAGGTGCAGTCTATGATGTGGAACGTATGTTGGCATGACTTTGCCTCAACGGATCTCACACCGTCATGACGAGTTGATGTTGTAGTGAGGTCTTAAAATCTGATTTAATTTAGGCTGAGGCTACCGCATTTGAAGTGGCTGAGACACATCCCTCTCCCATCACTTGTGTGAAAGAGGTAGCTATACTCTCCCCTGGGGCGGTATTCTCGAGTTTGTCGCTTTTGCGTCCCTTTGAAAAGTGTCCCTTTTGGCGAGTCCTGATTGACTAAAAGCCAACAACCGGAAGTGACGTAACGCAAGCGCGGCAAACCTTCGCCAACCTTCCTCCGTGCTGCCAACGTCCACCTCTTAACCGGAAGTGACGTTACGATAAAAGGGACGGTAAAGGGACGTTTTCAAAAGGGACAGTTACGAGAATACCGTCCCTGGACACTGTCGTATTCACGAGTGTGTAAATCTAACCGAGCAATCAATGTCGTTATACGCAGAGAGAGCGGAAAGTATAGTGTTTCTGTAGTTTTTTCGGGAAAAAAAATTTAGCCAACTCATATGTATGGAACCATTTTCATTCTGTTTTATCACTATTGACATCATTTGTTGTTTCCGTTACATAGTCATTTCTTCACAACATCAAACAGGTAAGTACCCTGTAAACGCTTCGGCCAAGTTATGGCGCCAGAGCTATTGGCGAGGACACAATATAGGTTGTCCTGGCCGAGATATAGTTTTAGGATAAAATTTATCTTAAAAGCAGCAGCTGGGTTTGACAAGAATGTTCCGTTTCACCGTTTTGCCAAGAGTTTTCTAGTTATTTTGAATATTCAACGTTACATTTATAGACACAAATATCAACCTCTGGTGTACCTCAAGGCAACGTTCGTGGTCCATTACTTTTTTTTTAAATTTATATTAAGGACTTGTCAAATAACATTTCACCATGCTTGCGGCTTTTCGCGGACGATTGTATCGTTTATCGTGTCATTACCATTGTCCAAGATAACATCTCTTGCAAAACCCCTTGACCTAATTAATTCCTGGTGCATGAATTGGCAAATTACCTTAAATACGACTAAGGGGGAAACTGTCTGTTTTTCCAGAAAACATGCTCACTTTAATTTCTCTTAGTGTATAAATAACGCAGCAATATCGCGAGCCATATCCTACAAATATTTAGGTATCAATTTCGCCCCTACACTTTCCTGGTTCACTTATATTACTTCAATCGGCGCAAAAGCATATAAAACATTGGGATACTGGTGTCGTAAGCTGTGAAATGCGCCAATAGCCATGCGTAAATTGTCGTACTTAACATTCGTCCGCGCGAAGCTGGAATTCGCCTCCTCAATGTAGTGCCCTAGTGAAAGTTACCGAGTTAATCTGCTCGAGTCCGTCCTAAACAGAGCCGTGCGTTTCATTACTCGCAACTATAATCGCAATTCACGCATGACACAGATAAAACTTGACTTTCCACTACAACCATTACAAATTCGTCGCGTGGTCGCTCTTCTGCGTCTCTCCCACAAGTACGTTCCTGGTGATAACTGATTTCCGCTCCCCCTCGAAGCCCCTGCACGCATGTCGCCAAGTTTCCACAATCAATTCAGCTGAAAATGTATCTATCGAAAAACACTGGCGTTCAGTTCGTCGGCTCTACCCCGTGCCGTATAACATTGGAATGACCTTCCTGACGCTATCGCTTTTACATCGAACTGTGATAGACTCCGTGAACAACTAGATGCGTATTTTCGCCAATATTTTTGCTTTATATTTGTATCTCCCACATACTCGATAACTATGGCTTTGTATCTTTGTTTATTCTTTCTTGGAATTGTGCTCTTGATTTGATTGTTCATAAATTTTGCAAGTTAATTTTTTATTATGAATGTATAGTGCTCTATTGATACCCTTGTTTTGATACTCTTGTTTGATACCCTTTACTGTGGGTTGGCTATATGCCTTCAAGTTGCTCAGCTATGTGTAGCCCCCCTCACTCCATAAAGTACAACGTACTTTCTCTGCGTACAACGACATTGATTGCTCGGTTAGATTTACACACACGTGAATACGACAGTGTCCAGGGCAGAGTATAGCTACCTCTTTCACACAAGTGATGTAACAGGGATGTGTCTCAACCACTTCAAAAGCGGTAGTTTCAGCCTAAAGTATAATTATGCTGTTTCTATCAGTTCGGGTAAGGTTTTGATATACCCCCAATCGTTTAACGAGGCGTCACGATCGGAGCTACCGCGCACGGTTTTTTTTTCCGAATGTTTTGGGACTGGCGCAGCCTCACCATGGGAAGGAACCAGATGAGGATGCGTTCCCGGATAGTCCACAGGCGGAACCAGACCAGCGGCACGTGCAACACATACACGGCGTAGGACAGCCGACTCAGGGGCACCAGCAAGGGGCTGCTAAGCACGCTCTGCACCAACCCTGCACCAACGTGAAAGGAAAAATGCGTTGCCAAAACTACGTTGGGCCGTCCTGTTCGCACACACCTCGACAAAATACTGTGGAAGTTCTGGGAATGGGGATGACTTTTTTAAACTATTCTGTCATGGGCACGTATCTACGGATGAGTTGCTCCCGGTGGCGCCGCCATTTTTCTTAGCATCCTCTTAACCCGCTCATCCAGGTAGACCGACTTTTAGGGAGATATAATGACGCCTGTAACAAGGAAAGTATTTTACAGAAAACCGACTGTTCTGGTAATCTGTTTAACTGGGTATCTGTAAAAACATCTGTGGTTGCTGGCTGCATTATTAGGCATTCTAAAGGAACCAAGGCTGCGTCGCCGGCTCTTGACCATCCTCGGGCGGGCGTATTTGTTTTCACAAGTATTGAGAGCAAGGGAACGATCGCTTTCTACTGCATGGCCCAGCCTACCCATGCGGCGATCCATAAGTGCATGAAAGGTTTCGATTATTTATCATGATTTCCGACTTATCGAACTTGCAGCGAGGCTTTCTCTACATAGGTCACACACCTGACAATAAACGCCGGGTAGACCGTGATGATATCTTGCTGGCTTCGGAAGGAACCAAGTAAGCGTTGGGACTGCATTGATGTTCCGTGCAGAGTTTGACTCTGATATGTTTATTCCTGCCTGTTCCAAGTCGCTGAATGCGAGGGGAGGGATGGAGATCGGCGTCGCTATCTAGCCAGTCTGTATTAACCAGGAGTACTATGAAAATGTGTCATTAGCCGCTACCAAGAAGACAGATGGCATAAGGGTCGGAGGACACTTTCCCAGTAGGTCTCGGCAGCGCGCATCGATATATCCTAACGCCACTCGATGATCGTATATTTCCAGTCCACATACATTAGAGCTACCAAGAAAGCTGCGCAGACATGTTAGATGACGCAGTAAACTAGACAACTGCAAATCGAGGACTACCACCTCAACAACGACTACCAAGGATATCTACAACGTGCAGAGAAGGGCCGCAGCTTGCTCTCTTCGGCAGCAGAGAATATAAGCAGGTGCTAGCGGGCACCAGACGCAAATATCGCTGACACCGAGAACACGAGCACCATCGATCCAGGAGGCCGTTTGTACATTTGGTTACCAATTCCGCGACGTGGCTTCAGTCAGGAGCTCCTATAATAAGCCCAGTGAGGAGCTCGGTTGTGGCTGTATTGATGCCAATGATTGTATACAAGGGTGGCATGTCAGTCAATTGCTTTTCGCAACTCGCAGACGCTTCACTCATAACAAAAAAGTTTAAAGGCGCGATTTGTTGGATCAGCGCTGACGTCGCAGCTGAGTGTAGAACCTCCTTAAATGTACTTTTAGTGACCGCACGATCACTATTTTTACCAGTCACTTGGCGACTTATCAAATCCATTCACTTAAATACCTCTGCTGATACCTGCCTCATGTTTTCCTGGCAAATGGCATGTTAGAATACCTGCAAAGCTTCTAGCTTTCCTTTTTTAGCTAGGCAGTGAAGCCAAAAGAAAAATGACTCAAAATTTCTCATAATCATGTAGTAATGCTTCAATATTCTTTGTAGCTACTCTGCTCTTCACAGAGATTCTTTTATGTTAGCTTCAGTGTTTTACACAAGTGCATCGCTAGAAAGACTTTTACCAAGAGCAATGAAAGCAGTCACTACATGAAATCAGGCCCCTCGTGCCCCTATGGAGGGCTACATACAGGGCGACTTCGAAAGTACACTGAAGTGATTTGAAAACGCTGTGAAATTACTTGTGCAGATTAAAGCCTGGAGTCCCCGGGCCATGTTTCCACCCCCCTGGGTGCGTTTACGTGAATTCACTTAGTCAAAAAATCAATTAGAAAAGGCTGTTCTCCTTTCTGCATCCTCCTTGCCGATTTTGTATGACGTTACCTATGAGGCGTACTTTTAGATGCAGAGCATCTGATTCACTCGCCTTGTCCCTCCGGCGTCGTCGTCGTTGTCGTCGTCGGCGTTGTCCACCCCTCCCCCGTTCTCCTCGCCGCGCCAGCTGCGCTCTCCGCCGCTCACCCCCCTCTCCTCTCCGATAGCGAACACTCTCTCGCGAGGGGCATTGGATTGGATTGGATTGGATAGGCTTGGCTTGGATTGGATTGGATTGGATTTGGATTGGATTGGATTGGATTAAAGTGGATTGTGTTGGATTGTGTTGCGTCATAGCCGCGGCACTTTGCGTCATGGCCGCGGCAGACGCGCTGGGGCCGGCGCATGTGCAGTACTCTCTCTTCCGCGGTTTCCTCTCCTTCGGGCGCGCTGCGCATATAACCGGTGTGCCGTTCTCCGGCGAAGCAACATCCACGCTTGGCTCAAACACCTAGAGTCCACGCCACTTTACAAGTACGCCAACGTCGTCATCGACTGAGACCGGCTTACGCAGTCCCCTCAACGTTATGCGCGCTATAAAACGCGGTCCCTTCGCCGCTCCGCCTATGCGTCGCATCTACACAGGGGTTCCCGCGAGGGGAGGTGGGAGTTTTTTTTGAGATTGGCTTGGCTGCGCGGACTCCGAAGCTCGCTGCCCCGTGGACCACAGGGCCAACAAAACCTGTCGGCGGGCCGCTGGAGGGATCGCCACATTTCAATCACGCAGCGAAAACTGAACCCCCGCAAGATTTGTGCCGGAACCAATGTGGCTTTATTTCGTTAGTTTATAGGTTGTATTAACATTAGTAAAATCGTTCAACTAGCGCATATCCCATACGTATATTGGCTTAGTACCCTTCGCGGAATTAACATGCCGCACTGGCTCAGTGTCTGAGGTGTTGCGCTGCTGAGCCCAAGGACGCGCGTTCGATTCCCTGCGCGCGGCGGCCGTTTTTCTGATGGAGGCGAAAAGCGAAAAGGCCAGTGTTTTCGAGATTTGGGCGCACGTAAAGATTCCCAGGTGGTCAAAATTAATCCTGAGCCCTCCGCTACGGCGCGCATCTTCTCCTGTGTAGCGTCGGCACGTTAAAAATCATCATCAGTCAATCGCTTCGCGGTATTCGCCAAACTGCAGTTGTCAGCTGCATATGTTTGTGCGAATGCTATGCTTGTAGAAGATTAAGGCCAATTTAAGGCCGGAGAAGAGGGATATCTAGGTAATAAGGAATTCAAATCAACCCAAGCTTTAATTGTAAATCGTAAATCCAAGGCACGAGAAGCAACTTCTCGTAGGGTGAACTATACAGACCTGTCTCCAGCAGGAGCCCACTTTTTCGATCTCTCTTCCGCTTTAAGCAACGCAGTCACTGGTGATCAGATATTTGTTGGCGCTAGGGGGAACTTACTGCACAGGCGTTATGCAAGCATCGCTCAGGTTTGGCGATCGGAGTGCGGCAATTCAATAAGAAAACAGCAACTTATATGTCGGGGTAGGCCTCTCGTAACTATAACTGTTATTTGTGAACAGTCTTGCGTGCTCCCCTATATCAGTCGTGTGGAGCACTACGCCAGTGGTATCTCACTGTCCGGGTCTGAATCCCGGGTGGGGCTTTTTTTTTTCTTTTTCCTTCGAATCAGCCAACTGTCAACCTTGTACTTCAGAAAGGAGACAGGCGTGCTGTGGGAGTTAAGCATCTCCGATGGCGAGGTGGGCGTTGAGCCGCTGCGAACGCCTCCACTCGTCCCTTGGTGCTCAATGAAACTTTGCTGGGTCACCCTCAGCTGTGCTGGCAGGCTTATCCGACCCAATTGTCCAGCAAACCACATTTCGTTTGCGGGTCACTGCAATTCCAAAGATATCGCTACTTTACGATCCCTGGAAAGGAATGCGATAGCTGTTTGAACAACTCTTACATTCCGAAACATTTACATGTTGCCAATAGTACTAAAGTTGTTTCTAAAGAAAAGGATAACATTGACACACACACAACTGCGTATACGCGCACTTTAAAATCTTGGACATCGTCCAATCACCCAGCAAGAATAGTTCGCATCATTTCACGTCACTGCTGTAGCTGTTGTGGCCGCCGCAGACGTCGTATAGTAATTTTTCTTTCAAGTCATATAAATTAACCTTCGCCTTAACGACGGTTACACGATAAATGCGGCCTTTATGTCTAGGCAATGTCTAGGCATGACTATTTCTATACAATGTGAACGCAAAGAGAAGGTTGATAAATTTACTTTAGTCTCCCTTTAAATTCGGCTGCAGTATACTTCACAAATGCATCAATTACTCATTATGTCACGCATTTTACAGCGAAGCTGTTTACCTGGGTACCGGAGCAGGAAAATGTCCGCGTACAGAAAACTGCGTAGAGAGAGAGGGAGTGGCGGGAGTGTTTCACAACACGACGCTTTCCATAGCGCCGGCGTAAACTGGGCAGTAGCTAGAGGTGGTCGCTCGCGCCGGTGTAGCGCAGATGGCGAGAGCGGAAGAGCGCAGCCGCACGAGTGTTAGAGAAGCCGATAACTTCACCACAGCAGCCAAGTGTCCACCACACAGCGGCAGGTATGAGCAGAGGGCAATGCACAGGAGGCAGATCGAAGCCATTCGAGAAGTGTCAAGACGGATAAAAAGCGAGAGAGAAAACCTGTATTGAAAGCTGGAGAGGTCAGCCCCACTAACAGTAGGGCTTGCTACTACAGGTGCGACTGAATACAGTGCGATGAAAGGGCGAAGACAGACAGAGAAGAGAGGAGAGCAGCTTACCAGTGGAAGCATTACAAAGCCCTTAAACAATGCTAGGTGGAAGCAAGGCACCTCAGACGTTCGGCTGGACATTCTTGCTTTCGCATTCAACACCTACGAGACGTGCTGAGGTGTCCTCGGACTATTTTTTCTTGAATGAGTGCAACCCAATAAAACTGAAACATTTGCACTGGGCAATGTGCCAACATGGGAATTGTTTTTTATACCTTCCTGCCGATTCTGAGGGTACCATTAAAGTACAGTTGCACTCTTCTAACGGTCACTTGTGTCCACGTTATGAATTGTGCATTTATTCGACAGCTATAAAGCGTTACGCTTTCTCGGTGAGGCAGGCGTCAAAAAATGTTTCCGTACTACGTGGAGGGACGCGTCACAGCGTGCAAGGCGGCTAGCCCTGTGGGAACCACGTTTTCGCCAGTGCAACTGCTGTGAGTAGCTGCGCACCTGAGTGCAGCACGGGAAATCGCCGTGGCGCTACAGGCCACCCATCGCGTATGTCACTCGGTAAAGCAACGCGGCGCGACCCCACAAGATTCTTATTTTAAAGCACTTTCTGTGACTCGACAAAAGGAGCAAAGAACAAAGACTGCGTAGAAAATATCATCCTAAATGACAGTGTTAAAAGCCGCAGAGGCGGTGTAACACTGCGCCAAGATGAGGCCTTGGGGCGCAAAGAGATGTCGCTGCCCGGGAGAAGGGTTCGTTCGAATTCTGTGTATATGCTTATGCAAGGCGGGTTTAACTAAGTGTGGTGCGAAAAATAGTGAATCTCGAACTTGTCGCAAATTTATCCTACACTGCTGAAGCCGGTGCACTGGGGGTGACGGTGTGCACTGGGTAGGGAATTGATTTTTTTCGTGCGTGCATACCTTTCTCGTTACACTAAGTGTGTGCGCCGTTCCGCTTTTTGGCAATCGCGTCCACTACAAGTTTGCGGTGGTACCTCCACGGCCGGAGATGCAGGCAAACACCAGCCAGCCGATGCAGAGGGCCCACACGAGGCGGTGGCAGGCAGCGTACACGGCCGCGACCCATGCTTCTGGCAAGGCATCGCCGTCGCCCCATTGCTTTGTGCAGAAGAGGACCATGGCTCCTGCCACAAATGCCGCGCTCCACGCTGCACCCTGGCAAACCTGCGGGAACACAATGTTCCAGCCACTCATAAATCTGAAACTTCATGTTCCACATCTTGGTACTAGACAAGAGCGACTGAAGGAAAGATCGGTTTAACAACTGTAATAATTTACGGAACTCAGGTAAAGACTTTCCACAGTAAAGGTCACAAACTTCTCTAGAGGAAGACTGTCTACCCAGCTACGTGCTTATCAGTGAGCACACATTTTGGTGTGAAAGCTGTGCCCATTTTCTTCGTAAGAATCTAGAAACCAGTATACAACTCGTTCATTGTACAGGTGCAGTTTCGGACACCTGAACATTGAACATATGCATTGTGAAACGCACATTTTAAACAACGTCGTATGGCTGTCCTGCGCTTACTTTCACCTCGCCCTTTGTTTTTCAACGCTGCTTCAGTGCACTAAATATGTACCAACTTACCAAGTTGTCGGTATCATTACATCCTAATATTCGTAGCGGTACCACCAATTTTTCCAAGGCTCGGCCTGCCTAGTTTTGCATGGCTGGTCTGATGCCACAACAACAATACAACGCCCGTGCCCGTGGACATTAGTACATAGAACAAAGCGAAGCGAAGTTCCAGTTATCATGAAAGAAGGATTAGAAAGAAATACGGGTTTTAAGTGCTTCAAACCATTATTTATTCTGGAGTGGTGTTTTTTTTTTTGTCCACCCAAACTGTGTCGAGCGTTTAGTCAAGTGTCCGACCATTGATCTGATTAAGAACTCTTTCAATTCTCCGTGCAAAATTTTTCCCAGCCTTTTCAAGCTATGACATTTTTTAGACTGCACGGACACGAAATAGTGTAAACGATATAATTTAGACTTAAAGCCCGGCTTGCCCATCCCTCATCCTGCGTAGCACCGGGTTGCGTCGCAGTGACGCTGTCTCGCCACAATGTCCCTAGACGTCGGTTTCTTACAAGTTCATTCGACGCGTCTTCATACCATGATATTACTTCCCTGTAGAATGCCATTATAGTGTAGAGCTAACTAAATTCAATAAAATGATAAAGCGCGCGGAAAAAAATCAGCGAAGTAGGCAGCGCACCTTCCAACGGGTGCTGTTGACGCGCCGCCGATTGAGAGTGCATGGGCCAACAGCGAAAATTGTGATCGCCATTATCACCGTCACTGTAGTCGCGTCCAATGGGCAAGGGAACGTTCTCGTGACCGCTCCCGTATGCATCGCTGCAAGTGTTTCAATGTCCGTGCCACTCGCAGTGCACTAAAAGCGCGTCACAGCTTAAACCGTGATACATTGCTTCCTACAGCACGGTTCTTAATGCGAAAGCATTGACTGGCCCTTTGAGCAAAAAAGCCGGCGTCAACGCGGCCGTCATCACTAGTAGCGAAAAGGCACCTAAAAGCCATTGACGGTGAGCGTCGGTATGCGCCTTTGTGGCGTCTTCGTTTGCTGCGTCGCGACACGTCCCTCCAACAGCATCATCGGGCTCAGGAGCCACCCGAAGGGCCGGAGAGGCGGGGCGCCCAGCAGTCAACCAGCACTTCTTGTCCAGGGTTCACTGAGCAGCTCGGCGCCGCTTCCGGCGCAGCCGGCACTCCTGCTCTTCTCGGCGGCAAGCAACATTGCGCGCCCAACAATGCAGGCTGAACCGCTCGGCGCCACGTTTCCAAGGCGTTCAGTGGGGCATTGCTTTCGCGTTCACAGGTTTGCTACTGCGTCATCTACGTACAAGGCGTTAAAAGCACTCGTTCGCTTCCAGAATACGACGGACTTTTATTTTTAAAAAGACTGTAGCGCAAAAGGTTTTGCAGTCTAGGGATGCTCACTGAACTCTAACGCCTAACGCTTGGACTCCTTCCGGACTGTTCTTACCTTTCCCATTGTTTTCCTCTTTTCTTCTTTTCCCCCTTTCCCACGTGCTGGATAGCGAACCAGGCCACAGCTGGGCTAACATTCCTGCCTTTCCGTTACCTTTTTTCCTTGCTTTCCTTAGACGATTAACTATGGGACGCACCAAAAATCGTCCAAAACCGTTTTCTTGCCTCCGCAAAATTTGTAAATGTTGAAAATTCCAAGCGAATTCATTTTGATTTTGAAGCATGGCTGAGATCTCTTTTACAATGTCTAACAGCATGTCTGCACGCTGCTAACGGCATGTTCTCAATATACATTTCCTGGCCACCAGGTTCATTTGCGGCAAAAGGAAACATCTAGGTTATACGGTTTTACAGTTGCACACGTATCAGAAAACTAATAAATTCGTTCAGGACAACCCGCCGCGGTGGCTGAGCGCTTAAATTGTATTCCTGCTGAGGTCGAGAGCGCAGTTTCGATACCGGCCGCGGCGCAGTTTTTCTCTTGCAGGTGAAAAACAGAATCTTCTGCCTGTCCAAATTTGGCCGCGTATTGTAGGTCATAATGTGAACAAATAAAGTCCGCAGCCCTTCGTCCTTGTAGATGAAGTGCATCTTCGCTGCTGAAAACCCAATACTTTCAAATTTTGCGGGGGTAATCATTTTTCTGCCACGTTAACGAGCTATAGTGACGTCACACAAGCAATATCGCCGCCATTGGCCAGCTTGACTTCAGTTGCATGAATAAACGCATTCGATAGCTAGGTTAAAGGACCTAGTCGCAAAGCAAAACGGAGCCTATCAGAGGCCAGCGGTGGCAAGAAAATTACGGAGCGCCGCCCTGTTGTAGCGACTATTATAAATTTCGAAGTTGGTCGAACCATGCAAGAAAGAGGTGAAGAAGGTTTCTCTAATATATATTTTATCGCAACGTTGGAATTTTAAAAGGGCACACCACCTTTAATATACACCATTCAGTGGCTTTCCGTTCCTGCCCAATGGCTTTGTTCTGTATGCGAAAAAAATCGAGGCAGAAACGATCTTTTGAGTGATGATTGGATTGGTATGCAATGCGTAACGTTACCCGTAACTGACAACAGAAAGTAGCCGCCGCTCTACCTGCTGTGGAGAAGTATATGGTAACAATGAACAATTACCACGCGAGAGTTTCTGCGTGTGCCCACTTGCACTTGGTGGAGTCTTAACACACGGCGATCTTGGGATGATCATTTTGATTGTCACAGGGGGCGGAGGGAAGGGGGGTTGGCTCTGCCCTAGCAGTGCGATTTCCGTTCAGTGAAAGGTTTGCGTTGGTGAACTAAATTCTATTCACCCATTCTAGGCATCAGTCACCCCTCTCTCCACCACCCCTCTACTCTTTCCCCTTCCCTCGTTATCTCTCATTCAAACACTTCGCCTCTCCCCTCACTCCGTTCTAACATACTTCTATAACTTCCGCGGTCCACAACAATGTGCACTTTTGTTCACTTTACCCTAGACTTCACACACAAACTGGTTGGCGTAAAAGCTGGACCAGCACGCACGTGCTGCAAGTAGGGTTATCAGGCCTGGAATGCCGATTGAATGAATGACGATTTCCGTAGGCCGCTTCACTAAACATTCGTGTACTGAAATTTTACTGAAATTTAACTGAACGCGATTAGTTAGTCTCAATCGATCCGAAGCGTTTCTTTTCGAACGCGTGTCTACGCCCAAATGCTCTTCTAACATACTTCTATAACTTCCGCTGTCCACGTTAATGTGTACTTTTGTTCACTTTCCCCGAGACTTCACACACAAACTGGTTGGCGTAAAAGCTGCATCGGCACGCCCGTGCTGCAAGTAGGGCTACTTGGCCTGGAATGCCGATTGAATGAATGATGATTTCCGTAGGCCTCTTCACTAAACATTCGTGTACTGAAATTTTACTGAAATTTAACTGAACGCGATTAGTTAGTCTCAATCGATCCTAAGCGTTTCTTTTCGAACGCGTGTCTAAGCCCAAATGCCCTTCTAACATACTTCTATAACTTGCGCTGTCCACGACAATGTGCACTTTTGTTCACTTTCCCCGAGACTTCACACACAAACTGGTTGGTGTAAAAGCTGCACCGGCCCACACGTGCTGCAAGTAGGGCTACTAGGCCTGGAATTCCGATTGAATGAATGACGATTTCCGTAGGCCTCTTCACTAAACATTCGTGTACGGAAATTTCACTGAAATTTAACTGAACCTTATTAGTTAATATCAATCGATCCGAAGCGTTTCTATTCGAACGCTTGTCTAAGCACAAATGTATCTTCCATGAGTTGTGGGCCAAAATTTTCTTTTTCCTTTGAACGCTTCCAATCATCGGCCTAGAGGGGCTCAATTGGTTGTGCTTTCGTTTTCGACGCTCAAGATGGGGATTCTATTTACACCAGTAAGTTCGATGAAATTTATTTCCCTGGATATAAAATTCCTTGGCTCGAAGTAAGCAGATAGGAAAGCGCAGTCAGCGCGTAGATCGTGATGATGTCGAAAGATTGCTAGTCGAATGAATAGGAAACAAGCCAAATGCGAAGAGTGCGTCAAACTTCCGCAGAATTCTTCTGGGCTTTCTTATTTGGCTCATTCACTGTCCTGAGGCTTTGTCTGTATATTGTTTTTTTTCTGCTTCTATCTCGCCTTTTTTTACCACGGTTCTTAACCCGACAGCATCTTATTCCCTATGAGTAAGCTTCACCACAGTTTACAAAACTTTACAGAGGAAATTCATTAGAACCTTTGACCAATGTGGGAATAACAGTGGGGATGAATTGTGTGCCCTCTGGGTTTTAATGTATATAGACGACTATCTAGTGACTGTTATCAAGGTACCGTAGATGAGGTTAGTGGATACAGTAAAAGAATAATAAACACCTTTGCAAGCTCGTCGGAAGCTCTAAATAAGCAGCCGATAGACGTTTGCATTTGTCTCTCCAATTTGAAGCTCACGTTGTTGGACATGCATGTCTGTTGGTGGGAGTTTCAGCCACGGTTAAGGAAGCAGATTATTTGAAATGACAATGCCCACTCTAAATTAAAGAGACTCTCCACACCTTTTTCAACAGTTTCTAAATCTTAGATGGTTTTACAACGTAGCAAACTGGCACATCCAGTATTTATAAAAGGGGGTTCACTAAGTACCTCCGCCGAAAATTGCTGCTCAATGCCTATCAGATAACCCAGATACCTGCTCAAAATGTTTTTCTCTCTTTCCCGACTCTTTGCGTTCATCGGGCGCTAGAATTACGTCATTACAGCAATGTTGCGGCTATTTGCCGCTTCCTTAGTGTTGCAGCAATAAAACGCATTGGATAGCCACTCTAGAAAATAGCCACTAAGCAAAGCAGAAATGAAGGCGGATAATTATGCTGCGAGGAGAGACTCCCGCTGTGCCGCTACGTGCTCCTGATAACTTCGAGAATGCCTGCAGATTCGAAGGAAAGAGTGAAATCGTTTTTCAGAAGAATTATAGAGTGCCTTTAAAGGAGCCATGAAGACAAAATATAAGTTTGTTTTATTCGAAAGATTCAGTGTTTTATAGTGTCCCCAGCGCTTGTCCTGATGCAAACGATGTTTTATTCACTGAGAAATTAATCAATTTAAGTTAAAATTTTGATTTTACCGCTAAATCGTGTGTTTTCGTGGTCTGCAATGACATCGCAGGAAGTGAGCGCCCTGCAGCCGATTGGGACACGGCCAGGCTAGAGCGGCGGCGTGCACATTGCGCGCCGCCGCTCTAGACAGCCCGCGACGCAGCGGGCGTCCCTGCTCTAGCCCGGCCGCGATCGGGAAGCCTTGTTTACCGTTAGTGAACTTAGATGGCGCCACCATACCGTGAAAAGCCGTTTTATGCCTCAAGATTTGTACCTGGCTTGTTTTTGGCTTGTATTGTATTGGCTTGTATTGGCTTGTATTTGTACCTAGCTTGTTTTTGTTGAGGTAGAATGTAATCGTTTCGTGAAACATAGTGCTCGCTCGACAAATAGGGTGACGTAAGACACCGTTACTTGCGTCAGTCGGCCAGTGTCGTCTAAGACTAGCAAAAGCACCGCAGTTCTGTGCCGCTAAACCAAACATAGTGCACGCAGTACCAACAGCAGTACGCACCAGTTCTTCTATGTTTGCGTGTGCTTTCGCAACGTCCACTGTTTGTCCCACCATTCTTACTGCTTACCCTAATTTTAAGCGCCATGTACCCTAATGTACCCAAAATTTAAGAGCAAATAGCTCGTTCGGCAAGCTTATAAGCTCTGATTAATTTGCGTTTGCTTTTGCCAGCCTCCGCCAATCGCACAACTGGGCATATGACATCATAGGTTCGGTTGCGGAGAAATGAGCCAGTGGGTCGCACGGCCATTCCCGTTTTTCCCCGATTAAATAGCTTATTTGAGCGAAGATTACGATAAAACTGGTGTCGGTATGATTGTAACGAGACACTCTTTTAAAGGAACCAAACTTCATGGCTCTTTTAACGAACAGGGGAGTGGCTATGACGTGTCTAACGGAATCATTAAAAATAAATGTTTCGTTCACGAAGTGTAAAACCGCCTTTTTATTCGGATAGTATGGCTATGCCAGGCGTGATTCCCGTCAGGTGTAATATCTAGCGTTTGTTATACCCGCTTTCAGAGCCTCAAACAACTGCGGGATAGGTTAGCGAAAGCAAACTAGCCGATACGAGAAACTTATATGTGGTCCCATCTCCGCACAGAATATCTCACAACTTAAAGAAGGTTATACGTCGATGTAGTATCCACAGCGCCGTGCAAAATGGCCAGAATAAGCACGATGTTAACCAAGGCGAAAACTGGATCTCTCCCTAACGTGTAGCGCAGTACACACAATGCACAAAAATATCTCGTCTATGAAACCCATTAAGTGTGTGCGCGTGTGTAGCGCCTATACCGAGGCCTCAGTTCTGGAAGCCTTAGCGCCGCAAGGCAGCATAAATGGGTTTCCTGCCAGTCTATTTGTCATGACAGGCGGTAGACGTTGGAGTCACGCCTCGGGCGTTGAAAAGAAGGTCGCCTTCTCCCCCTGTTTTCTGAGTGGCACTGGCCATTACCCTGAAGCGTCAGATACAGCTGTTGTAAATATAATTACCCCAGAAAGTGACGGAGAACAAAGCCGCCCAGGTAGCCGAATTGTTAAGGCATCCTGGATCCAATCAGAAGGAGTAGGTTCGGTCCCCACTCTGGGCGGGTTTTCCTTCCTTTATTCCTTTCTTTCTTTCGATAATTGAAAAATGTTAACTTGACCAACCATGGTAAACAAAAAGCCTACCCATTCCCCTATGCCTCCCTTGGCGTTGTAGACTGCTGGCCTTTCTGTATTTCCTCAACGAGCCCCTCTATCCTAACCACACACGCAAGGCAAACCGGTCGTTGTTGCAACGAAAGGGGGCGAGAGGAGCACAATTGGGATGTCAATATTTGGGGTGTTTGTGGTGTTTGGCTGAAACTCGTAAGCGTTGCAATTGCCGCTCAAGCCTCAGTCACTGCTTAAGGGGCACTTGGCAACACAGATAAGGCTTTTCTGGCGCGACAGAAAATATCGTTACGTCAATGCGGTTCAATCTGTTTTCCGTATATGAACACCTTTGTCTCTGCGATTAAAATTTAGTTGGAAGTTAGCGTGCGTCTGTCATACCTTTTTCTGTCATGTTGTTGGGGCTGATTGTCCTCTAGTAGCCTATACAAACTCGCCCACATCACGCTTCTGCTGCTTATTTTTCAACCGGAGAATAATATATATTCAGTGTGAATGAACCAAGGCATTGCGCTTAACAAAGGTTCTACAAGAGTATGCAACGAAATGCCGGTATACGAGTACAAAGTTTCAAGAAACGAACTCAAGACGTAACAGGGAACAGCGCCCGTTACTCATTGGATCAAATAATGAAAACAATAAAACGCGATAAACCTCTGTATGAGCACTGTACTTATGAAATTCTGAATAGGACTCTAAAACACTTTCGTAATTGTTTCCAAGTAAAGAAACAGGACCACCAAATCCTTCCACGAAGGTACCGCCAGAAGCCAGTCAGTGAAGTGAATTGCTTCATCATCTTGCCAGTCCACTGAATTGCTTCATCTCGCGCGTCCGCACGCGAAAACACTCTCTCCCAACGCCAACTTTCGAGGGTACGCTTTCGAGCTATTAATCTAACGCAGGTAGCTTGGAAAAAAAATATGACCATTGGCAGCCGAGACAACTCTAATATTACGCAGCGATCCATTTATTTGTCTCAATAGTTCACTCGGGAGTCGTAAACTATATGAAGTTCCCGTCCCAACTAAATCCATGGTCTGGTTACAGCACGCAAACTCTGGTTACAGAAAAAAGCTGTAACTCATGATTTATGGGAACTATCCCGAAACGAGTTATATGACGTTGAGCCCTTAAACGACTACATTACTGCGGGATGTTTTATATAGGTTAGTATCAGGGATAAATATGAGTCGAATGTTTACTACTACTAGCGTAGAGCAGCCGCCACCGCCGCCACCGCCCTAAGACATCCCACAGCATCAAAACGCCAGTGTTAAACAGTCAGCTCCACATCTGTCTGCTAGGATGAAAAAAACTGTATTTCTTCAAAGTTTAATTCATTAGGACATATAATAACCTGGGAAATATTCGAAGTCGCAAACTAAAACAATCACGTTTCGTGTCCTGTACTCGTTTGGCTTCGCTGTCCGAATACGTTCCCACTGTTTATTGGAGGAATTTTTTTATTTACTATTCAGCTTCATAATTTGAAGCCGCTAAATGGTTTGCAATAATGCGGTGGCAGACTGCGTCACGTGAAACACAATAAGTTTAGAAGGATTTCTTGTTTTGCCTAGGCACTGTGCCCTTATATTTTGTCTTTTTTCTTTAAAAATGATCCAGAACATATAACAGATCTAGAAGAACATTTCCACCTTTGGAACACACCCCAGGGTACGTACCAGATTGAGCTCAAAGCGGGGTTTCTTCGTTACGAACGAGTATGCAACAGCCATTCCCAAGCAGAAAGGACCGAAGTGTGTGTACGGCCTAAAATATATTTGCTCCAGGACCTCCTTCGCAAACCTAGAAAGCAACGAAATCATAAGAAAACCCTCGTAGGGCAACCGTTACAAGATCAAACCACAAATTATGGGCAACGATGATAAACCAAGAGTACCGTGTCATTATATAGGCACAGCGAGCAGTCAAGCAGCTCAGTGGGAGTTTCACCGGGCAGGGCCCAGAATGAGGGAGAATTGTCAGACACACACGGCACCGACTCTAAGCACGCCTGTTAGTTGGCCCTCCCACCCTAACCATGAAAGCTCTGCACACGGAAAGCCGTCCGTGACACCATCTCATGATCAAAAAACTCGGGTGCAACTCGTGACCACACCCAAAACGTTGAAGCGAATCTGCCACTAGTGACACAAGTGGAGCGTTTTATTCTGTCCTTATGTCTAGCACTCTCTCTCCCTCTCTTTCTAGCGACACATTTGTAGCTAGTGAAATGACGCGATGGCGCCTCAAGTTTGTTAGGGTAACACCAAACGGGGACTTGCCAAACCAAAACAGACCTTTTTTGCCTCGAAGCTACCACTGTAAAGCATTCTAGCTATTCTGGCGGCGCTGAGCATAAAATGCGAGGTGTACTGAGAAAAATATGCGACAAAGTGCTAGGAGTAAATGACCTACTAATGGTGTTACTACATATTCCTCGGTTAGGTATACGTCCTACAAAGCCGCAGTGAATGTCCAGGGCCCATGACCGGAAGACAGTTATTTGCCTCGAAATCTATTATTCCCGAATTGCGTCATACTGTGTGAAAGTAATATCGGAAGCGTTTTCGCAGGAAAGAAAAGGCAACAAGAGATATAGAAAGCTCTTTGAATCCGTGTGCCCGAGATCGTTCATCCGTTCCTGCAAACTTGAAATTGTCTGATCGTACTTCTCGTACATGTAATGACCATGAAGGGTGCTAAAAATGTATCCGCTTAATGAATAAGACTGCCGAAGCCTTCACGACAACGATTTTGTTCGAGCGCCGCTTTTTTTTTTCACAGGAAAGGCATATGCTTCTCAGTTTCCTGGTGGAAGATAGCGTTAACTCCCGATTCAAATGTGGGTTCAACGGGTCTTAAATACTCGATGCACAGCTACTAAGCTTTCGACCGAAGTTTTCATCAACGTATACCTCCACTATAATGATCTAGCTATAAATGCGCTACTGGTAAGTAGGTACGGCAGGCTCTCATGTTCACCCTAACGCATGCATCTCTTTGATGCTCTTGTAGACAAGACAAAATGCTTCAACGTATTGGAATTTGTAACACAGCCTACCGCCTTGACTCAGGCAACCTACGTTTCATGTTTGCTAGTTGAGGATTTACTTTTCGCGTACATATTCCCCGAATACATTTATTTTAGATTTAGATGCTCCTGTCTCAGAACTTGTTTAAAAAACGCCTAGGCAAGCTAAGCTCGAGTGACAGCATTCAAGATTCGTGATGTCACAAATCGCTGCGGGGAAAATTGAATGGAGAGACTATACCTATTTTTTCACTATTAACATTTATAGGACCAATAAGCAATTGCCAATTTGTGTTCAGAACACAATAATCTACCAATATAGGCCAACTTGTTTTAAATGTTTAGGGAGAACGATGTCACCGGTTGAAGGCTCGGCCGCGAAAGCCCCATTTCTGAATTCGGCTTGAAGGTGGGGCATAAAATAAACACCCACACGATGAATATTTTTGCTTAAAAATAGATAGCCTGTGAAAAATTTCAGACATCTCTCGATCACGATGTGCCTCCAAGCCCAAGAAGGTGTTCGGCATGGTACAAAAAGTAAAGTTAATGTTTGTAATAACAATCGAGCGCCTCAAGACTATTCGTGTCAAATAAACAACTGGAAAATTGTGAGGACCATCTAATAGCTATGAACGTGATGTTCTTTCTGACAAGTTGCCAGCGCTCCCAAGAAATTTGCATTCCCCACCACCATCATTATCGTCATCAGCCTGTCCAGGTCCACTGCAGGACGAACGCCTCTCCCACGGACCTCCAATCACTCCTGTCATGCGCTACTCGAGTACACAGTTTACCCGTGAAGTTCCGTATTTCATACCTCCACCGGGTTAATGAATTCCCCTTCTTTTAGACCCATCTCTTGGTATCCTCTCTGTTACCTTAATTGTCCACCGGTCGTCGGCTCGTCTCACTACATGGCCAGCCCAAGTTCATTTCTTTTTCTTTATTTAACTATGATATCATCAACTGTAGTTTGTTCTCTGATCCAGGTAGGTCGTTTCTTGTCCCTGAGTGTTACTCCTAACATTATTCGCTCCATGGCCCGTTGAGCCGACTTAAGTTTGCTTTCTGGTTGTTTAGTATGGCGCCACGTTTCAGCTCCATATGTCATCACCGGCAGTCTGCAGTGGCTGTAGATTTTTCTTTTGGGTGACGGAGGTAGCTTACTTTTCATGATTTGGGACGGCGTGCCGAGTGCTCACCAGTAATATTAAGTTATATTGCTCAGCAGAGCTCGTCGTCTTCCAAGGAAAGCCTGTTTCATGACAGAGTCCAGAATATCCCATGTGTACAAACGATGCTATGAGGTTCAAAGTTTAAGAGTAGTTTCCATTAGCTCTGATTTTCGGCCGAAGTGTTATTACTGCACGGTTGAGCTGCGGCTAATAGTGGTAAGAAAGGGGTCCCCCTGTTCTCCCGCCAAGAGCCTTTTAAGTTGCGTTGCCAAGCCTGCATTCATGCCATACCTAGCTCCCTCCCCCCTACGTGGCCTGGCAAAGCTGTGCCATTTTCTTTTCCCCATTAAACCCATCAATTGCAATTAACCAGCATCCTTTACGCTTACTGTATGCCACTGTTACTTTATCAGTGTTAAATACTTGCGGCATTACAAACTTACCGCTCGGTGTTATTTGGGCCTAACAACGGAGCATCCGGAGTAGATTTCTGGTTTAATGATGGCAGTCATACACCTGACGCTTAATGAACTTCTCACTAGATATCACAAACAGTCAATACCTAATACCGCGCGGCAAAACACTTAGTAAACGAAGACCAACTAAAACTCAAAGTCAACGACAGACTTCCACCAGCGTGCGCAGTTTTATAGGCACACTTTGACAAAGACTATGTGAGGTTTTATTTGGCTTCGTGTGCTACTGGCATCGGCGACACCACAGCACGCCCGCATAACGCACGTCGTACATAACTGAAGGTGTGCAGGTTGCATTTATAGTATACAGTATATTATTGCGTGAACCAGATGCGGTGCCACTGTCATTTCACTTCCTTGAAAGCACTCAACACTCTTGTGGGCTTACCAATCGTCAGTTTGGTCTACACATCTTGCTTCTTAGGTGTGGTTATGAAAGCAGTTTATTGAGATAGAGGGGTAACTGCCTGATATAGCGTCGCACGTTATCAAGTTTTGTCTCATCGGCTTGGTTTCGCTTCGTTTCGCTTCGTTTCCAGTGCCATGGCTACGTCAGGCATATGTTTGCCTTTAGCCTTGTCACCCGACACAGTACTTGTGTAATAACTGCCTCCGATTAATGAAAACTCGCTCACACTCAAACTCCAATGTGGAGACTGCTGTCTTGTTCCAGCATGTCGTGCACCAATTGAACATTTTGAGAACTCGAAATTTTGGGGTTGTAACACCCTGATATGAAACACGAGGCTATGAGGCGCGCCGTAGTGGAAAGCTCCGGAAATAATTTCGACCACCTGGGGATCTTTAAGGTGCGCCAAAATCTCGACACTTGAACGTTTTCGCTTTTCGCCTACCCCTGAACAGCAACCCGCGTCCCTGGGTTCGGCAGCACAACGCTTTAGCCATTGAGCCACCGTTCAAGTGACATTGAATAATTCGAACAGCTGTCTTTCCTCCTACATTTTTTTTTCGATTACTGCTCAGACAGCGGGAACGCCGCATAGATATAGCTGTAGCGTATACTGAAGTTTGGCGTGCTTGTGATGCAAGCCTAGTCAGCTTTCAGAAGAACATACGAGTATGTGTGCACAGAGAAGCGGGCAGTGACGTTTTTGGTCGGTGTATTGCTGCTGTGGAACGTTAGAATAAAGCTGAGGAAACCTCGGAGAAGACTTACCGTGGATCTCCTGCGACGAACAATGCCGTTGGTGTGTAGTTGTAGACAAGTGTCTGGCACCCAACGACGATAGTTCCCGTGATGACCAAAAACACCATGGCAACCAACGAAAGGTAAAAATTCCTACCAAGCACAGAGAGAAAATACATTCGTGGTTAAGATTCAGATTACAGGGAAAGTAACAGATAAAAGAACACTGAACATTCCCCGAGCTGTTACTGCCCTCATGATCTCCCTGCGTTACGTTCAGAGCCGTTACGGGGGCTGCAACTTCCACTTCGATATCAAAGAACAAAACTAGGCCGTCCCCACTAACGTGAAACCTCGGGAGGGGTGAAGCATGCAATGCTGTAAGTGTTTGATGCGGTTTGGATGATGCGGTTTCGCTGTATCATGCGGTTTCATAGTTATGATGAAGTGTATAATGCGGTTTTGATACTTACCGCTAGGCGTCTTAGGCCTTGGCGCCTTAGCATTTTTGTCCACGGAGGTGAAATCGTTCGAGAATAGAGGCATACAGCTTTGCTTCAAAAGCCTCCTGTTTTTGAAGCACAAAGCGTTCTGCGCGAGGCGTTGGAAAACGAGTAGTCCCGGTCTGTTCTTTTAGAACGCGTTTTTGCCCATGGAGATGAAACGTTGTAGCACGAGGCGTTGGAAAACGAGTGTCCCGTTGTCTTAGTACCGTGACTACATGAGACGCCGACAGCCCGAGCCCTAAAGCTGCTTCGCCCTATATATTGCCTATAATAAACACCACTTTTGGTTCTGCTCAAGCTAAACGTTACACAAAAATTAGCTACGTATTTGCTCACGTCACTGGATATGCATTTCAAGGACGACAGTCGTCTGCTACCCCTGCCACACAAATGCCTCTCTCGTCTTTTTCCCCCACATCTCGCGCTTTTCCCCTGCCGTATTGCTCCATCCACGACAAACACGGTAGGCGTTTAATCTAGCTAATTACAATTTTAGCGTTCCCATAGTTCCTCTATATAATGCCCGCAGGGAGCTGAGAGTTGCGCGACCCTTTCCCACGCCGTGTCGCTCCGGGTATCCGAACCACGCAGCAAGGCCCCGCCCACGGCCGCGCCGCAGCCGCCGACAGGACGGTGCTGCGGTACCGCGCCCCGCCCAGCGCAGCAGCAGCCGCAGCGCGAGCGCCGCCGCAGGGATCTATACCGCACTAAAGCCCTATTCTCGACTGCACAAATTCGCAGTGAATTCGCCACGTTTTTTTGCATAAGCACAACATAAGCAATCAGTGACGTGAAGCACGTATAGCTATGACGACACACAGTACAATTTGACGCTTCACTCATAAAGATAACAACCGATCTATCAAATATTGCGCATAAAAGATATAAAAACACTTGGCATGTTTTATAAACATTGAGGCGGTAGCTGAGGCTGGCAAGGGAAACACATTTCAGCAAATAAAAACTGGCGTCAAAACCCAGAGGCGGTCGAGTTACGTTGATCCAAAAGGGAGCGAAAGGGGGATGTTGAACTAAAGAACACCCCACAATCGTTTAATACCGCATCTATTTATTTGTTTCGATCGCTTTTAGTAACATAGTTAAGCTCTCTGCTTCAATGCAAGCTTTGTTGCGTTATCACCTTCCCGGCCGCCACCACCGCCACGTTATCGTCTGCTACCATGCTACAAGATTATGGCGTGATCACATAAAAAGACACCATTGTTTGTATGACGCATACGGGCAGCGAAGCGCTAGGCCTGGTAACCGCGGAGCGTACCGATGTCGCCGATTCACTCATTCGTCGAGGTCGACTTCAGTCAGCTCAGTAATGATTAAAACAGACATTTTTCTTTGTTATTTTTCTCTTGAGTTTGATAATGTGACCCAGCAGCTTACTAGGAGGAGTGTGGACAAATGTCTTGCATTGGGTTATTTTTGTTTTGGGGATACTTGTACTGCCCTCTCATGTTTCTGCTACTCCCAACAAATAATTTTTATTTTATTGTCAAACATTAAAGCAAACTACGGTACTTTGTTTGCATGCTCCGTGATCGCTTGCTTAAACTGTTATTTATTTCGGTAGAAAACATGCTTTAAACCACGCGTCATACGAAATTGCGCCTGCTGCAAATTCACGGGGTTTTCACAGCGCCGAAGGCCGGTAAAATTTTTGGCCCTATTTCACGGCGACAGCAGCCACCACTTTCAAGCTGTTACGTAACATTACGTCACTTTTATGCAGGCTGAAGTTGCCAATTTGTGACGTACTCGTTCCCGCCAGCTGTTTAAATTACGTCACGCCTTCTCAGCCAATCACCGAGAGTGCGTGACACGAAAGCCGTATTCATATTGAATAGCAACTAAAGGCGCGCGTTGTCATGTCTCCTGTATTTAGCCTAGTTAGTTATTGCCGCCTAGGAATTATGCACTTTCAGTAAAGAGAAATAAGGAAAACTTTAGAGCTGGTGCCCGTAAACGTCATGAAACGCCAAAATGACGAAAGCACGCACAACCGCTTCGTAAGCCGGAAGCACGTGACCAAAATAACCAATCAGAAAGACTTTCGGGAAATTCACAGTTCAGGTTGAATTTTTGCACTCGACAATAAAGCCCGTATTCTCGACTGCATAAATTCACCGTGGACTGCGATTTTGCCAGGAGATTTTCTGATTGGTTTTCAGTGTGGTCACATGCTTCCGGTTGACAAAGCGATTGTGTCTGCTTACGTCATTTGGACGTTTCACGACGTTTGGTAGCCCCGTTTTAGTTTTTTTTTTTCTTATGTCTCTCAACTGAAAGCGCATAATTCTTTGCCGGCAATGAAAAAGTAGGCGAAATGCTGCGGACATGACAAAGTAGGCCTGGCTTTACTATTCAATCACAAAACGGCTTGTATGTCATGCCCCCCCCCAGCTTTCTGTGATGGGCTGGGAAGACGCAATCCAATATAAAAAGTTAAGCGAGTACGTTTACATCACACAATGGCAACTTCAGCCAGCGTAGAAGTCACCTTACGTTACGTAACGGCTTGCAAGAAGCGGCTCCTGTCGCCATGAAATAGGGCAACATGTTTCATTGACCTTCGGCGTCGCGAAATTCCTCTGACATTGCAGAAGGTGCATTTTCCTGACAAACGGCTTAAAACTGTTTTCTAGTGAAAGAAATTATAGCTTGGTCTGTTTTTAGGTCAGCCATAACGGGGCATAAAAATAACGTCGTGTATTTTGTTTTTATGTGTGACAATGAAATAAAAATTCTGTGCATATGGCGTAACAGTAACATAAGAGGGCAGTATAAGCCTCTCTATGACAATGACAAAAAACCCAACACGGTATTTGCTCACACTCCTGCTAGTAAGCTAGTGCGGCACATGATCAAATTAACGAGAAAAATAACAAGGAAAACTGACTTTAATTCATTACTGCGGTGATTGAGTTTGCGTTTGACGAATGAGTGATCAGCGGCAGTAGCACGCTCTACCGTTGTCAAGCGTAGCGTTTCTTATACCTCTGCTACACGGCCGTTTCAAAGTCCTTCCGAAGGCCGTTGAACCAATTGTCTATCGAGGGCCCCATTGCAAATACATGGGCGCACTTGTGCTCCAGCGTTTAGTTGTCAATTGAAAGTTGCCGTGTAGCACAGGCATTAGTCATTTCCGAGTCATACAACCGATGGTCGCGACCGTCTTTTTCTGTAATGCCGCCTTAAACTTGTAACATAGCCGCAGACGATAGCGTGGCGGAGGTGGTGGCCGGGGAGGCGATAACGCAACAAAGCTTCATTGAAACAGAGAGCTCAACTATGTTACTAAAAGCGATTGAAACAAATAAGTAGATACGGTGAAAAAAGATTGTGTAATGTTCTTTAGTTCAATATCCCCTTTCGCTCGCTTTTGGATCACCGTTACTCGATCGCCTTGTGGTGTTGACGCCAATTTCGACCTGCAGAAATGTGTTTCCCTTGCCAGCATCAGCTGCTGTCTTAATTTTTATAACACATGCCAAGTGTTTCTATATTTTTATGGGTAATATTTGATACTTTTGTTAGGATCTTTGTGAGTGAAGCGTCAAATTACACGGCATGCCGTCACAGCTATGCGTGCGTACGTCACTGATCTCTTACGGTTTTGCTCACGCAAAAAACATGGTGAATTCACTGTGAATTGCTACAGTCGAGAATAGGGCCCCAGCGTAGCCGACTGTAGCCGCCGCCAGGCGTCGCCGACCGAAGCGCCCCCACCGCTCTTCGGCCGCCATCGGTAGCCTGGTGGCCCAGGCACGGCTCCTACACGCGCATTGGGCTGGTTTCCCGCAACAGTTCGGATAACAAGATGACGGGTGGTCACGCAACTCTTAGCTCCCTGGAACTCTACGCGTTCCACGGCACACGTGCGATTTACTGGAACCTTTCGTTACTGTTAAACTTCAGTGAATGCCGCCGCTGGTGCCGCACGCGAGCGTTTTTTGCATTTTTGGGTCAAAACATTTTTTCAAGGCGTATTTCGCATTTGCTATCATAGAAATCAAGCCGCCATGTATGTTTAATTAAAGAACTCCTGCAAATATCACTTATATATTGATCTTCACCTTAAATACAACTCATACTTTGTTTGCTTAACTATACTTACAAATTTGAACATTACAGACAGATTTTGTAGCTTGGAAATAATTTGCCTGTATAAATGTCTCGTCCAAAAGTTATTTTAAACTCTTGGCGGGGCAGCTGAATTGACGGACAGACAGACAGACACAAAGACAGACATAGAGACAGACCTTTTTTTTTTCTTTTAAGTAGCCCAAGAAAGACTATCGTCTTTAAAATTTCCCTCGTAGGTCGTTGGTAGGGTTACTGTATGGCAGTCGGATTTCCTAGCCCAAAGTGTGCGTCACTTGATGATCTTCGGCACTAGCCGTATTATTATTATCATAGCAATGGTTGTCTAATGTTTGTGTGCACCAAGCTGGCTGCCGACACTCTTCTATATGGTGACGCCGTCCCGCGGCTAACCACCGAACAGGGACGAAGGAGTGGCAATCATTCGTTTCTTTAGTCACTGGAACGGTGTGCACCATTGCGGTAGAAGTTAAAAATAGGCGTGAATGCACTTCCCTGCTTCGTGCTGGTCTTCTCAATCTTTGCAATTTAATGGGGAAAGACTACCAATGACCATGGCCAGTCTAGAGTAGCCCCACTTTCGGTGTTCGAAAAGTGTGGTTTAGTCATAAAGACGCACTGCAACACTTTCTTGACTGTTTTTCAAAATCTGAAATACTTTGTAAACATAGTAAAAAAAGCACATCCACAGTTTAGAAAGTAAAAGTGGCCAGGAAGTAAAAGTACTCCAGCCAAGTATCACTGCTCTACACACACCAGCTGATCTGGAAACTTGCTCAAAAGATTCCTTTTCATTTTGTTGATGTGGGCCGTGCTTGCGCGATTTAATGACGTCATTCAAGCGGTATCATGACAATTGGCTCGCTTCATATCAATTCGGAATTGCTGCAATAAATTGCAGCAATTCCGAACAACTCAGAGAGCAGACTGGGTTTAGGAAAGAATACACAAAAATGCATCAGATCCATGTCGCCAATCAAGAATTTACAAAATCCGTGGAGCTTAGTAAACTCCTTTACATGACATTTATAGACCACGAAAAAGCGTTTGATTCAGTGAGCACCACTGCTGCGCTTCAGGAATTGAAAGACCACGGAATACAGGAGACGTACACAAAACTCCCAGATGACGTATAAGGGATGTACAGATAGGACCATCCTTTGCGATAATAGCAAAAAGTTCCCCATCAGAAAGGGTATAAGACAGGGAGATAACATCTCGCCAAAACTGTTCACGGAAAGTCGAATGCGGATATTGAGGAAGCTTGACTGGGACAAGGGAGGATAACGGATAAACGGAGAATACGTGACCGTTTTGAGGTTTGCAGACGACATAGCCTTGCTCAATGAGTCGGCAGAGCAGCTGCAAAAAATGATTGAGGAACTACAATGACAATTCTCGGCTGTGGGGCTACAAATAAATATGAATAAATCAAAAGCAATGATAAATAAACATGCCGAAAGCGCCCCCTTCAGTTTAGGAAACTCAACACTATAGCAAGTAGAAGATTATAACTACATCGGTCAGGTCGTCTGCGCTGATCGCAACTCCGAGAAATAAGTACAGCGCTAAATGGGTATGGCCTGGGGTGCACTCGGCAAACACTCCGAAATAATGCAAAGTAAGCTACCTCTGTCACTTAAAAGAAGCATATACAACCGATGCGTCCTGCCGGTGATGACATACGGAGCGGAAACTTCACGCCTTTCTGCACAACTTGAAAACAAACTTAGGTTGGCCCAACGGGAAATTGAACGAATAACGATAGCAGCAACACTTAGGGACAGGAAGCGAGCTTTCTGGACCAGGGAACAAACTTGTGTAGATGATATCGTAGCTGAAATAAAGGGAAAGAAGTGGGCTTGGGCTGGCCTGGTAGTTAGACGCAACGACAACCGATTGACCACCAGGCTCGACACCCAGAGACGGTAAGAGAAGAGGGGGAAGGCAAATAACGCGATGGAGGCACGGAGTAAGAAAATGTGCGGGTAAAGAATGTGCTAGAGCCGCACAGGACAGGAACGGTTGGAGGTCAATGGGAGAGGCCTTCGTTCTGCAGTGGACCTAAAGAGGCTGTCGTTGATGATGATGACGACGACGATGACGACGATGATGATGATCATGTTTTCTTTCACCTGTGTAACAAAGCATTGCGAGAGCTGTAGTTATCGCAAGCCCAGAACAACAGTTCATGATTGACATCTCATCGTGGATTACTTTTTGCGGGCTTTGATTTTGCTGCTGTTTTCTTTAAAGTTGCTACCGCTTGCTCTTATTTCTGAAAAAAAAAAGAAGAAGAAGCTAAACTGTAGCGGCGATGTCGCTTGTGGAAAGCCAGATAAGCCCCCGAACAGCATCAGGACATTAGACTAACGCTGGAAAGAGGTGAAAATGTTTTGAGAGAGCTTCTATGTTATATGGTGACGTACAGCAGTAACATGGCAATCCATTATTACTTAATTAATTGCCTGGACACGCTTCTTAACGAACGTTTCTGATACGGAAAAAGGTGAAAGAGTTGCAGCGGTCTTTTCCTGTTCCAATCCCCTCAGCAAGATCTTCAGGCAAATAGGGGGTCAATAAACTAGCACTGCCGTCCACAAGCTTGCTCAATAACTCCCTTCCCACCCGCTTAGACACAGCAACGGCTGGCTTCCTTCATCGCTACAAGCTCACCTTTCATTTCAGGTTTAGGCTTGGATGAGAGGGCTCCAGTTATGAACACCCCTAGCTTTCTTCCTGCTACGCTGCTATATCTCCTGGAGGCAAAGACACTGCTGAAGTTGAGCATGCTTAGACGTAGCATGGTAGAACTAGGCGAATACATTGACATTCATTTATCAAATTCAGACGAGTGCCACACCTGCTTCCAGAAGATTTACCACGGTATGTATTATCGGCGAAGCCCCTTACGGGTGGGGGCTGTTGGAGTCTCCTGTCGTTGTCGTCGTCGTAATCGTCGTTCGCCTCATGTAGTCCCGGTACTAAAACTCCGGGAAACTCGTTTACGCCTCGCGCTGGAACGTAATGCGTGCTAAAAAAACACCGGGACACTCGTTTACGCCTCGCAATGGAGCGCTTTGTAACCGCTACTAAAAAAGCCCCGGGATACTCGTTGACGCCTCACGCTGGAGAGCTTCGTGATTCACAGACAAGACACTTTTACGCCAAAGCTGTATACCTCCCCCCCTACCCCCAGCGGTTTCATCTTCGTTGGCAAAAACGCTAAGGCGCCAAGAATACACTTATACACTGCATGTTTCGCCCCTCCCCAGACCCAGGTTTTACGTTAGTGGAGATGGCCCGCATTTTTTTTTTTGACAGGGTTTCCGGAGACACGTCTCCCTCCATAGTGGATAAAAAGCATATATTATTAATCACCACGCTTAAAACTCACTCATACAACAAAGTGCCCTCCCTGAATTACACCATTTAGGAACACATAATCAACCTTGGAAACAACCCACGAAGTACAGCAGCGAAATCGGGCAAATATTTCTTGATTCAATTAATTCGCCTACACGGGGCGCGTTTTGAAGTAGGCTGCAAAGTCACTGGTAAGATTTTCCGTGCCTTCGAAAGAAAAGGGAAGAAGGAACGGACTGTTTATAATTTCCCGCTACTGTCACTCGTGTAATGCTACTCACCTGAAGAGTAGGATCGCAAAGCCGATGAAAATAATGTGCAGCTGCATGTCCGTTGATATATACCAATAGGGAACCAGACACTGGAAGAAGAGTAGAATTTTTTTGTTTAGAAACCCAGTGCATTTATCGTAATCAATAGATATTAGGAGGTGCTTGGATATATGCAAGACCTAAATACTGGGCCATACTACCCAAGACAATATGGGGCTATTTTGAACTGTAGCGTATGACTGTAAGGTGATTATGGCAGGCATGTCTACTTAAGCTGAGGATATCAAGCAGAAATTGAAGTAGGTTTGGGTGGTAAAACATCAAATATACGGGGGAAACCGCAGTAGTAAAAATGATAACAAATTTATTCGCTATTGTTATCGTGAAATTCATAAAGTTATTCTTCGGGATAGGGACCTCAATGACTGTTTAATGTTTTTCAATGGTGCAATCGCTGAACTTATATAAAACTTATATAAAACTGTATAAAACTTATATTGAACTTATATAAAACTGTATATATGCGTATAACTCGGAAGAAAAATACACTTCAGTATACTTATACACTAAATGCGTCCCCTGTACAGCAAGTTTCTGAGTTCAAATATTTAGGAGTAACACTCACGAGTAATTTTCTTGGAATCAACATATTGGCAATATTTCCGCTTCCGCCTTCCGTAAACTGTCTTTCTTACGACACAAATTAAAAAGCGCTCCTTCAGATGTCAAACGCCTGGCTTACCAATCAATATGCATGCACAATGTGGGACCCGTTCACACAGAAAAACGTCAATAAACTGGAAAGAGCCCATGGAAAAGCTGTAAGGTATATATAGTCTAAGTTTCGTCCAACTGAATCACCTTCCAATTTAATTAGAGCTAATGGCATTGAACTCCTCGAGTCACGAAGGAAGGCATTAAGGCTTGATTTTCTTTCCCCCCTTCTTCAAAGACAAACAGCACTAGACCCGACACAGTACCTGACACCCATATCGACAAGACATACGAGACACCATCACCCCGGAACCTTAATCCCTTATTTTGCACGCACAGATGTATTTAAATTCTCTTTTTTTTCACGAACAGTGGAAGAATGGAACTTCCTAAAAGACTCTCTATAAGGATTCACTTTGCTTGTTTTGTTAACTGTGTATTGTTTGGGCCTCTAAACCTGTTCTTGTGTGCCGAATTCTTTCCTTTTTCATTTCTTCCTGATCCCTCAACCCCTCAGTTCTGATATGATTCCTCATCGTTTGAACTACAACAGCTCGCTGCCTTCTAGTCCTTAGCTATCTGGATTTAATTGGCGTAAGTTTGAAGCAAGATGGTATGATTTTGGAAGGCGCTTCATGATGTTATGGGTATAGAGTAGAATAGTGGTTTAGCTTGAAACTTTGTTCAAATAAATGTGTTCAAGCTGCCGATTAAACACCGCTGGGTTAAATTTTCTAGAATTGTTTTGTGTAGACTAGCTGTTCTACTTTGGTACGCCATTTACAGTCAATGGCTTATGCGAATCCTATAAAGAAAATGGCAAGCATAATTGGCGTGTTCTGTATATGTGAACAGCAACACATTTACGGGTACATTTAAATATTTCATATATAACAATGAAATGCCTCTGTCGACACTTCAAGTATTCAAAATGTAGGTAAGAGGGTGAGTCACGCAATTCCGTACAAACTCACAACGTTAGCTCACTCTTGGCAGTTTTTATTGACGCAAACGTGTACTAAAGGGCTTCCATTCGAATATTAAAAATCCTGGTATACCAGTAGGATCCTGTCATTTCATTCCCTAGCTTGTAAGTCGCTTAGTTAACGGCTATGTGACAGCTAATAAACCTATCATAAAATTGACACAATCATACTTAAAAGTAAACAGTGTGAATTATATCAATGAAATAAGTATATTTTCACACGTGTAATAACCGCACTCTCCTTATGAGCAATGCAGGCAGGTGTGTACCGGTTAATTTCTACCTTTTTTGGTTCCAATAGACTTCAGCTAAATCGTACCGCGAAAAATAATGTTGCCATTATCGTTTTTTTTTAAGGTTAAATTGTCGTAGCCGCGAAAATCTTTCCACCCACGCGCAAACGAATGTTTATGAGCGACCACCTAGCTGGTGCTTTCTATTGCAGTGCAAGGGGTTTTTTCATAGCGTCGATTGATTGTTTCGTGCATTTCAAAGTTGCCGACAGAACGTGTGTGTTGCGTAAATAAACACCTGAATTTTTACCTGAGGAATACTACTAACGACCTACTAACTAACGTTTGCACAAACGGCAATTCATTATAATAATTCGTCACCCCGTTACAGCTAAGTCTCTACACGACGGTACATGTTTTATAGATGAATTGAAACCGTTGTACCAGTTCATCATGCAGCAGGTAGTTTTGGACGTTCAGTAGGAGCAGCCACCAGTTCTTGTTGCACTTCTCAACCTCCGAACCGATGTACTCGGCCCACAAGGGCCCGTCACCGAAGTGTCGTATCAAGTTGACCATGAAGATGCCTACACATGCCATAGGGATAAGCCTGAAAAAAAAAATGAATCACTAATTCTCAATGTGGATGCGCCATCACCCTGGTTAATTTACGAAGAAAGCAAAGAAATTACACTGAGTGTCGTGAAACCCCCTTTCACCCAACGCCCACACTCCATGATGGCGCATCGTGTCAAGCGCAAGACACGCGTATTTGTGCTTCTTGGGATCGGCTGCTCACGCGGCTGATATCAGCATTGGAACGCATTCCTGCGACCCCGATGCCATGGAAAGACGACTGCTGCCTGGGAGCTGCCTATAAAGCCAGCACCTTCCGCAATCGGCTTTTGTGGGCACGGCAGCACCGCAACCTAATGCTGCCTAATCAAGGAATTTGGTTCCTCGAGCCACGGCCTCCGCGGACGCCGATCGCGGAGGCCGTGAGCAACGGCGCGCCGCCGGCAGCCGATCGCGGAGGCCGTGCTCGAGCCATAGTGTTTCATACAATAATAACTAGAGGGGAAACTGGCGATAGTGGTAACGCAAACACGGCGGAGCCGCTTACGCTTCAATGGGAATGATGGGTAGTTCTGGAACCGGATTGCGTAGGATCGAAACGGGCCTACGGCTGCGCAAATTGTGTTTTTGACAATAAAACTCTTCTTGCCCGGTTCTCTGTTTACAAATTACATGGCGAACATGAAGTTCGGTGACAAAAAAAAACTGTTTTGTGCGAAATAAAACGGCGCGTTTAAATAAAAAGCAGACGCGGAGTCGTGGAGGTTTGTGGAGCAGCTTTTCCATTTGCCGCCAACTACTGCAGGACGCGGACTTCTTTAAAAAACTATTTGTAAAAGTTTGTGCGCTTGTTGTTTGTGATACAAAGAAAAGTTTTGCGCTCATAAAATAAAAAAAGAAACCGATTACCTTTGGAGAAGTGATTCTTGCCTGTATTAGTGACATTTATTGTTCCTATCAACCGCCGGTACTGCTGGTCGCTGGTCTACGCCATAGGAGCCGGCGTTCGCACGAAATGTGTGGCTGTTCCAAGCGATTCGCAACTGTCGTCAGCTTCGACAATAGATTGCTCTGCCGAATAAGCAGCGCCGCAACTCCTAATTCGCAGGCAATTTCGGCTCACAGAGCGCAGTTATTTGTGTTTTCGTGCTCGCTGTGCGGCAATGAATTGATAACCCATCCAATTCGCAACTCTGGGTTATAAAACATTTCTGCGGCGTCAGTCAGCGTGCGGCATTCATTTCAACGAGAAACGTATATTTGAGCGCTTCTTTCAACACACCGCGTACGCAAATACGAAAACGAAACTGTCTGCACAGTTGAATCTATAGCAGCTTCCGCAAGCCATCGAGCGCCAATCCGAATCCAGAACTACCCATCACGCCCATTTTGTCGGGCGATCGCAGCGCCAGATTCCTCTCTAGTTGTTATTGTATGAAACTCGATGCCACGAGTAGGTTAGTTACTGATAACTGTTTTGTTATGGTACTGCCGTGCCCGAGTGTGTTGTTTTCTGAGTTTGCGTCTACGTGCCTCTTGCTGTCGCGTTGTGTAGAGCTTAATCCTGGACCCGACGTTAAGGCAATGTTGAAGGAGCTTTGCGATGGGCAAAAGGCAATTCTAGAAGAGCTAAACAATGGTGGAAAGCGGGTGGGACAAGTTGAAAAGACCCTTCAAATTGCTAAGGAGCAAGCAGGGGCCTTAGCCAAGCTAACAAAAACAGTTAAAGAACTAAACGAGACTGTTCTGAGGCAACAAAAGAGAAGAATCAATTTAGAGGACCAAAGTCGGCGAAACAATTTCATGTTCTTAGGAATCGCAGAAAACGAAAAACAATCCACTGACGACCTCAAAACAGAAGTTCCGACCGAAGTTTTGAAAGAAAAAGTTTATGTGACATTGACCATGGTAGAACGAATCCACAGTTTATTTATTTATTTATTTATTTATTTATTTATTTATTTATTTATTTATTTATTTATTTATTTATTTATTTATTTATTCAGTTTACTACATTCGCCCAGAGGGCATGGTTGTAGGAGATACATAAAGGGTTCAGTGCAGAAACGGAATCACGAATCTCGTACTATGCAAAAATAAAAATCAACAGAGGCATCTTTTAAAAGCTTGCAGCAAAGTACATTGTACATCAAACAACAACCGAAACGGGGGCAAAAAGAATAAAATAAAAGGGAAAAATGAAAACAAGAGGAAAGGCGAAATAAAAAAATGGACATTTTATAAAACGCGTCACAGCGGTCATCAAACATTGCAGTGGGCAGCAGCACGCAGCTGCAATTATGAATAAAAAAACAAATAATGGACAGGAACAAGGTCACGGCAATTCAAGAAACATCGTTATCAATGTCGCCACGCAGGTAAACACTTCATAGCGGTGTCAAATCTAGCACCAGATGAGCGAACGACGTTTTCCGGAAGCTTATTCCAATCGCCAATTGTGCGTGGAAAAAAAGATGATTTAAAAAGCGAGGTGCGGCAATGAATTTCTCTAATCTTTTTTCTATTGTCTCTCCTTTTTGATACGTAGGCAGGTGGTTTTAAATAAGTCTGGTGGCTAATACCATGTTTTATCGTTAGCTATCTGGTTGAGGAATAGTAGGCGACATACTGTGCGGCGAGTTTGTAAGCAGTCCCAAGAGAGTGCCTTTTTAGTAATAGTAATAGTAATGGTAATAGTAGTAAGCAGTAATTAGTAAATTAGTATAGTAATTAGTAATTTAGTAATTTATAGGTAGTAATAGTAAACTTTTAAAAATAGTAATAAACCCCGACAAGTTATCTTGCGACTTTTTAAATGCAGAGAAAAATCGAAACTGTACCAAAATTGTAAAAAACTTTAAGGAAAGCATTTCTATCGGCCACTAGTGAAACACTAGTGAAACGCAAGGTACTCTGGAATTCAGCAAAACAGGAACGCGATGGCGGTGAACGAGTTCGCTTGAATCATGACAAATTTACAATAAACAGCGACGTGTTCGTTTCAGATTACCCAAAAAACGGCCGAGTACGAATTAGGCGCAACAATAATGCCACGCCGTCCGAAGACTGTTCAAGAAGCCATGTCAGTTAAAACTCTTCCGACCTTCGACTAGTTAACCTTAATGCTAGGAGCCTCACGAATAAGGTAGGCGATCTAGAATACTTGGTAGCTAGCTATGATCCCCATATTGTCACTGTCAATGAAACATGGTTACGTCCTGAAATTCAAGACACGGAAATTATACCCCCGTTACAAAATATTTCGCAATGATAGAGAATCGAGAGGAGGAGGCGTAGCCATAATCGCAAAAGAAAATCTCAAGTGCTTTTTGGTACCCGGGATTCCAAATCACGAGGGTGTTTGGTGCACAATAAAGTTCCGACGTACGTCATTTGTTGCTGGAGCCTTGTACAGGCCAGCAACTGCGCACACATCGTATTTAGAAAATTTACAACACCCACATGGAAAGGCTTAAAGCCTAAAAATGTAGGCTGATTCTTGCGGGAGATTTCACCCTTGTGGGTATTGACTGGAACAATTTAATAGTTGACGCGAAAGAACGGGCTTCCTGTGAATTTCTCCTTGATATTGCTTTCAATAATGATTCGAGTCAGGTGGTTCGTGAAAACACACGCGTAGCATGATCATCGCAGTCTATGCCTGATTTAGCTTTCCTCGATGCTTGTATCGATAATTACGAAGTAACAATACAGAAGGGGCTGTGTCATCATGAACTCATTTTTGTTGAACTTAAAACTGGTCTTGCTTCGGCCCCAGCCATGGAATAGACCATATCTGTTCGCCAGTACGAAAGAGCTGTCGATTCAAGCATTATCAATTACCTATCATTTATGTTGGACAGTTTCAAGCAGAAAGTGACGCCAATAACTTGTGGCTGCGGCTTAAAGATATCGTCTCGTATTGTATCTCAAGTTTCATCCCCACTTCGTATACAAAGAAAACAAACAAAACCGATGGGTAACTCAAGAAATAATTCACATAAAGAGACAGATCACTCGCCAAAGACGACAGAAAAAAAGAAACAATAAAAAATAGTTGAGTTGTCATGACGTGCTGACGTGCTCACCTCCACCAACGTACTGCTAGATAAAATAAAGCTTGAGCCAGGCCGGCAGACCTCATTTGCTTGTGGATTGCGTAGAGGAGGAAGAACCCACTGCAAAAAGGAAAGACGTATACTGCGATAAGCACATGACACGCAGACCATAGCGAAATAAAAGGAGATGTAAATGCAATGGCATCTATACAGTTGTGCCGTTTTTGGCAACCCGTACTGACGTCTTGTGGTTTAGGCAGGAGCCCTCACATGTTACTTTCATAGTATTTCGGCTTAACTTTTTTTTTTTCTTTCGCGAAAACCAATCTTCAATATGGGAACTTAAGGCATATACCGGTTGAAAATGAATCTCAACACATCGTCTTTACAGCAAATATTCACTTTTCCCCTTCCTGACTTGGACGCTTTTTTTTTCCTGACAAGTACACCGCAGATGTTACATTCTTGGGAAAACCTGATTCCTGAGCACCCAACCATTTGCTCATTTGTTCTACATTGTGCGCGTTGTCATAACCTCATGATAACACCTGCATCACCTGTTTCACAAGGATGCAAAAACCCGTTTTTCAGCAGCTCGTGCAGCCATCAAACGTCAGCCCCCCTTGTGTGACCACCTAAGCATAATAAATCAGGAAAGATGTCCCGAGAACTTCCACCGTATGTTATGTTGCGTTCATCACACTACCATAGCTAGGAGAGAGCGAATTCCATGGCTATCAGGAACAACTGTTCTTTTTTGTAGCTTTATTTCAGCCGCATTTGCGAACTGTATGTCGGCTCATATTAATTTTAGACACAGCAGAACGGGGTGTCTAAGGTAAACAATAACTGCTCAAACCTGCCACCTGCTTCCTAGAAACCGTGTGACACATTTGAGCTGCTTTGGATTGGAGACTCCTGTTAACAAAAATTAATGGTGATAGACATGCGCTCAACAGGCGGTAGCATAAGAGGTCTGGCTACGAAAGGGGTTGGAAAGAAATTGTCAGCGTGGTCGCCCCGCTTGAAGCTACTGAACTGCAGCCTAACCGTCTATGCGGTAATTATTTCTAATCGATTCAAAAGCTCACCGACAAGTAGGAGCCAGTCTAACGTCTGACTTTTCTCGCAAGGACGCAAATTGTGGCAGCTTCGCACTAGGGTCCCGAAGACTGGGAAAACAGCAAAGCTGGCGGCCCCACCTAGCTTATTCTTGGTTCGGCTAAGTTTATGCGTGGTTATGCTTGGAGACTTGGCCAAGTTTTCTCCGTGGCTATGCTTCGAGACTCGGTCGAGTTTTCTATGTGGCGTCGTCGTTAGCCCCCCAAGGGCAATGAATATTCGGATCACTGGATCTCCTTCAACTCGCTGACGTTTCGCCGCCGCTTAACCGGCGCGATAATCGGTATTAAACCGAAGTCGTCGAATCCGCCGAGAGACCAATTAGCTCCACGCCGGCTTACGCGCGTAAGCTTCCTCTTCTTCGGGAGTGACGCTCTTCCGTCGCTCATCTCTCGTTTCGTCGCAGACCCGGATGTTGCACCTCACATGGATTACCAAACTTGCCGCTGAAAGTTCTCAATGACTGACAGGCCCGGATCGTTTTGTCCGCAGTCTTTCACATCTCTCCCAAAGTGGAGCGCCCTAGCACGCCCTAGAAACCGCGCAACCGGCTTCGCGAACGAGGCGCCTGTAGCGCGAACTTTTCTCTCCTTGCCACTTCAGGCGCCAACGCTCGTGAACTGGTGAGGAGAGGAGCACCCGATAGGTCACGTCACGAACATGGGGCAGAGTTTTCTCGAAGGTCGAGCAGCGCGAATTCGCGCGATGACGTCGCCGCATCGGTGCACTGACGCCATGCCTATGGGTGAGGCTTGATTCCGCCTGCGCAGCTACGCAGAAGGCCTTGCGCCGTCGGAGGTTTTTTCGTGGTATTTTTTTCTGCTGACGCCACCGGACTAAGCTCAAGCTATAGCGCCACTGTTAAAAGTTACTGCCTATTTTGTGGGAAGTTTGTTTTTTCTGTTAGCTCAACAAATTAGCCACGCGCTCCCACAGAGTTTGCGAATATTTATTGTTCATGGTTGGCAATCAGTCCAGTCGGCACATTGCGACAGGCTAGCCAGAAACGCCGTGAGAAGAGAGGCAGCCCCTTGCAGCGAAATGCCAAACCCGGCTGAGTGCTAGTAGCCCTCGAGCCCGTGTTGTCGGCTCGCGCAGCGCGTTTTTCATGGCTTCGCCATGGTTCCTGCTGGGGTACCATATATTTCACAAACCTTTTGTCACAACCCGTGCACGCACCAATGCCGTAATATTTATGTGCTAATTATTTCAGAATTGTGTTGCCGAGGTGGTATCTGTACTCCAACAGTATTCTCTTCGACATCTGCCGGGGGCTTCCTCGTATCCCGAACTTGTGCATGTTTTTGTTCGCCCTTTACCTCTCACATGCGTAATCTTAATGCGTAAACCTTAGCGTAAAACGAAGCAAAACGCGCCAAATTTTCCCTTACCTAATAAAGAAGAAAGTGTCCACGGCCAACCAAGCGTTGTTGAAGGGCTGAGTGTTGTACTGGACTGCGAGCTTCTTGGCTATTTTAGCACCAGCTGCGTAAAGAAAAAAAGAAACTTACATCTACCACGAACGTTTATGAGAATTGTACACCGTTGTTTTTCTTGTTCGAACTTCAGTGTTAAGGATGAAGCTTAATGCGAGTAAATCCGACAATTAGTATTGGCACTTTGTCTCATACCGTGGTGAATTTGTAATCGTTCAGGTAAGCTTAAGCCTCCGTTCACGTACGGCAGTAAGAAAGACTATTGAGGCTTTAAATGAGAAATTATCCATCTTTAATAATATTTTAATGCAGTACGGTAGAATGTCAGAAACGTCTGGCCAAGGCGCTCAATCTATTGGTTTTGGGCGACCGCCCTTGCGGCTTCTTCCCCAGAGCGACCATTTTGGGTCGATGATTAGGATGATTTATAATTTCTAGTGATATCCCCTTTATAGCAGGGTGATGACGTGTCATCTTACAAAAAAAACGAATATACCTATGTTCTATACTCGTCGTTTAATAGTAGCGCTGCTCTTAGGGAAGGCGCAAAAAACTTATTAGGCGCAAAATACTTAAAGGGGTACTGACACAAAATTTTGAAGGCGAGATAACTTCGGAGGTAGATTGGTGTGAACACACATACATCATCTGCAAAATATCAGCGGCGAATACAGCCTAGAACATATTTAAAATCAATTTTAAGGTGTGCGAAACGCAACCGAGCAGCCAGCAGAGGACCACGCACAATCGACATCCCGTGGATATTTTGTAAATAAACAACATCCAAACACGTCACAAGTTTGTGTTCGCCTCTTCCGCACTGCCGGCATTTTTCGCTGGCTCGCCCGGCTCGCCGCTCCAATCGGAGGGCGGAGCTTCTGCTCTCGAAAACGAACGACCCGATCATTGGCGGCAGAAGCGCCGTGATTTCGTCGGCTCATCGGGCAGCTGGCCGTGACCAACTGAGCGAGCCGCACGGTCGCCCTGCCGGCGGCGGCCACGGCCACGAAGTGACGCAAGCCGGCGCAAGTAGCTCGAGTGATAGCTTGTTACCGCTGCATGAAATTGGACCCAAGACCCAACCATGGTAGCTTATATGAGAAAGGAGTTAATGATGCGATGGCGGGTTGCATTAAAAATTGTCATCTGCACCGCTTGCGAGAGCGGGCGGCAATTGGGGCCGCAGTGCTAAGCCGAACACATCTGTAGGCGGACCGGCCGGCTGCTTCCAGCGCGCGTCTTGCCACCCACTGTCTCGAGCGTTGCGCGTCGTTCTTTAGCCGCGGTAGCATTTGCACTCGCAGCACCTGCGTCACGTCCACGGTCGCTTTTAAAGACGATTATCTTTCTTGGGCTACTTAAACCCAGAAATTTTGGTCTGTGTGTATGTCTGTCTGTCTGTCCGTCTGTCTGTCTGTGACTCGATTCAGCCACCCGGCCAAGTAAAATGCTTACTGCGCAATAGTCTTATATACTCACAGCCACATGTAAACGTCTTAGCCCGGTTTATATGTTCATACTTGTCAACTTTGTTGAACAAGAACAAGACATTACGCAAATATAAGACAGGAAATTAGTACACAAGGGATATTTACAGTGTTCCTTTATTAAAAAAAATCATGGATGCTTGGTTTTTCGATAGCAAATTATATTCTACATCTACTGCAGAAAACCGCCGCCCCCTGGCGGCATATGAAAAATCACGCGGCAACAGCAAAGAAAGGTTCCACTACCTAGGTTCTACGTTCTGCTTAGAACGCACGTGGAGCACAGCCACGCGGCTCTATAAACCTTCTAGTCGGCCGCCTCCGTTCACGCGCGTCTCCGCCGTACTGCAGCGCTGGCATCGAGGAACCCGGCCTGTAGCAGTGGAACGCGGTAACTTCAAATCGCCTTGCACAAGTTTACCTTGGAATGAGCGCGACGGAACAGGAACAGCATGAGAGGTGAGCGGGAAAGAAAAGGGGGGCATTTCCTTGCAAATGTCTACAAAGACTATCGTCTTTTGACGACATTTGCAACGAAAGGAGCAGACACGCGGCCAATTTTTAATTAAGCGGCTCACGAGATCAGTACGTGGGGGCATTCGCAGAAACTGTTGGCGATGCGGATTTGACAGTGCTAGGGTAGCTCTGCTCTGTGATATCCCTCCGACGGTCACGTGGTCAGCTTTTTTCACACAAAATCTATCGTTTCGCGGCACCAGATGAAACCGAAACTGCGACTGGCCGCATTGAAAATGCCTCTAATTAAACAATCGTCGCACGCTGAAGCAAATGAGGTTTCTACAGGCGGTAAGTAGGTCACTAGCTACTTATCGCAACAAAAAAAAAAAAAGAAACAAGATGCAAAATGTTTGTGTCAGTGCTCCTTTAATTTTTCTGTTACAGGTAATAGCTGCGCTATAGGCAATATCGACCTCTCTGCTTTTCGTCCACCACCATTCTAATCTTCTTTTCGTCCCCTCGACAGTTTTGAAGCAAGGGCTTCGGTCTCGCTTCCGTCGTTCTGCCGTTATATTTTGGTTCCGTGAGACTCGTGAAGATGAGGGCACGTGACGAAGAAAACCACCGACGTTCCCCCCCCCCCCCCCCCCCCCCCCCCCCCCCCCCCTTATAGGTTTGTAGTTCGTACAACCACGCTATTTTGACTGCTTTTTTTCGCTTCTAGGCCCCGCCATAAGCCGGAGGTCGGCATGGTTGGCTCTAACCGTTTAAGGATGACCGTCAGTATGTGTACGATGGATAAGCAGCGCCTATAGCAACGCATGCTTCGCGGCGCTATTGCAAGACTGCTCAAAACAGTGATTGAGGTTTTTCAAGACGAATCACCGTCTCTGCACAACTTTCAAGAGACAATTGACCTGCTTGAAAGCAAAGACATCGCAATGTACGAGAGAAACCAAAAATCATCGACCTTCTCGACTCTTAGGAATTCAAGCGTGAATGTCGAGGGCTTGGCGAACCGAGGGGATAAATGCCATGCCCTCGGCCGGCTGCGCAGTGCCTTGAAAGTTAGCAAGGCGTCAGGAATTACTCACCAGCAACGCCACTTCAAGCAGGCCAAATTGGGCTCGATCACTGACCATCGCGTCAAACGGCATTCGCCCGACCACGCATCAAGGCGACTTCCCTATCGTCCGCTAACACGCAGCGACCTCGACAATTGCCATGCGAAGGATGAATGATGAAACATCTAATGGTAAGCCACGTGAATGGCAGGGGTCTGGGAACAATTTCGAGGCGACAACCAGCGACCACAGGGACTTATCTGACATCGTCAGCGTGAGGATCAATGATGACCCTTCGGAGTTCTACCCGCTGTGAACGAATGATCCGCCGGTGGAGCAGCCAAACAGACTGACGTTTCCGTCTCCGACGGCGAAAAAACGACGGGAGGAGGCGTTATATCTCTTTGCGCACATCACGATGTACTCAACCGCGACTAGGCATAGCGTGAGGCGATGCGGTCCGTTGAAGTAGAACTTTTCTAGGATGATGGTGCAAAAAGACGCTCCGTCCAGCGCAACGTGCGCCGCGGGGAAGCGATTATTGCTCATCCCCGAACAAGAGAAGACGATCGACATCAATTTGTCCGCTAACGTCTCCGATCATTCGTTAAGAAACAACCCGTCGTTGCAGTCCAGGGTTAAACATTCCAGAATGCCGAAGATGAGGCTGAACGAAATGACTTGCACGTGGGATCCTGCTGTGAGGTATCTTTTAGTGTACGAACGAACTAAAGACACGCGTGGTGAACACGAGAAAGCGCAAGAACGATTCAGAGGCCGCAACCCAAGCAGACGACCGAAAACGCTAAGTCGAGGAAGTGAAAGGAAAGGTAGAAAATCCGCCGTGTGGGTTGCAGTACATCTTTGTTCCCGACATCATGAAGGGTGAATCCTTTCCGGACCATCCTTAAAGCCAGCTAGCTCCGATCGTAGTAGTCCGGGAGGTTGCACCGAAACGCTAATGTGGGTCCTTCCGTCTTCCTGCAGTTCGAAAGTATGAACCACCCATAAAAACTACTTCTTGTCACAGCGAGCAGATCCAATACCTGGTTGGAAAGCTGCAGAGCCGTATTTTGAGTTTATTCCCATCAGAAAAATGCACTTGTCAGCAACGAAGATGACCGAAAATAAAACCCAGGCAGGGGAAAAACTGGTTTAGGGAATCGGCTCAACTCGCTTCACCAAAGCAACGGAAACACAGAAAATTTGAGACTTGCCCGAAACCCACCTGCACTACAGTTTCTACAAAACTACCGGAGTGGAAAATTTTCAGCAAATTAGGTGCCCAATTTGGTTGTCTCTCGCTTAACCTTGGCGACGCCAGGCTGGGCTGAAAGTTGCACCACGGCGCATGCACCGATGGAAACGGAAAGAGGTGGCGACGACTTCGACGCCTGCATGGCAAGGGTTGAGTTTGTGTACAGAAAAACAATGTTAGGATTGTGGATCTATTGTTCACCCACCGATTATCTCGGGTATGGGAGGATGTTAAATCTCTAGCTGGGTATTCGCTGGTCATTACTCGCTATGCCATTAAAAGTATTATCCCCGTTTTGGGCAGCCATGGCTTGCGTGGTTGTTCCGCTACAGGGCCGATCTTTGAACTGTGAAACGTGCAGCATAAGAAGGATCTGTGAACTTTATAACCCGTCAGTTAGGCTTATGATAGGGTCAACTGATGAGGCAAACCACGCCTCTAAATTGTAGTAAATATCTTACGCAAAGAAACAGCTGGTACAGTGTTTTAAACAGATTCCAACAAAAATATTACATAAAAAATGCCACGAGCTATCGCTTTAACAAGAAAACACCGCTCTTTGGTCATATATGCGTCATCAGATGTGGAAGTGACATGAACAGCTTCATTGTGAGACCGCTTGCGGGGCATACAGTTACAAAACAGCAAAAAAATGTAAACAAAACTGAGAGTGCCCCCTTGAAGCGAATAATTGCGGCAAAGTTTTAAGGTCAATGTATGTTTAGGTCACCTAAACGCGATAATGTTCTTCGTCCTGACTGTCTGTCAGTTGGTTACCGGATTCAGCCGCTAGGGCAATAGTCGAAGCAGTGCTTGCACAAAAAGTATATACTATGGGCAAAAGCATTTTAAACTGCTAAAACGGCTGGCTTGCTTCTTTCATACGCAACATTGTTGAGCGAAAAAGAAAGCATTCGGCATATTTGAAGCAAAAAATTAGTACATAACCAACAGTACCAGCTTCCTTATCATTAAAAATAAATGTGGGATTGGTTTTAACGAAAACGCAGTAAGAAACGGTGTCGTAGACAGGCGAGGCAGAAGAAAATAGTAATGGCATGATGTCTTCTGGAGCTGTTTCAAGAACAATGAAAAGACGACGTCTGAAAAAAATAGCGCGCGAATCCTGCGACTGCGGCAAGATTGAATCGAAATGAGCAATCTTCAATTGCATCCAGTTTGGTGGGGAGAGAGGGGGAGAACAGCGTGAGGGGTGGTCGGCGAGGGGAAAGGGTGCGCCGAGGCAGGGGTTGCAGAAAACTCGCGTTTTTGCTGTGAATCAAGCAGGTGTGTAGGCAGTTATTTATTCTGAAACTTTGTAGCGTGTATATAAGGGGTTTTAGGGGTGAATCCACTTAGGGGCTCAGGCTGTCGTCGTCCCCTGTCGATGTTGTTTCGTATAGTCACTGTCCTAAAACCCTCCGCGGCACTCGTTTTTCATCGCCTCATGCTAGAACGTAACTCGTACAAAAATAAAAGCGTATAATGGACAAAAGCGGTTTCAAAATGAACTAACATGATTTAAGGATTTGTGGAACGCTCCCTGTGCACTTCAGCAATCGTCAAACACAGGCAGAAGCTGTTTGTAGACTTTGTAGACGGGTTATACATTGTGTTACACTCAAATACCCACCGGCTCTCGAAGCTGGGCCTGATCGTGTCGGGTGGTCGTCCAAGTAAGAAAAAACGTACTTACCTGGTGCCGGGGCCTCGTTGATCACCGAGGGAGAGCCTCCAGGGCGAGGTGCAGGCATTGCACTGCGCTCGCGTTGACCTCTGCCATTGCTCCAAGTTGGGACAAATGGGGCATGCAAACTGCTTAAATCCGGTCCAGCGCAAGAGAGGGCACTATAATCTCAGCAAGCGCGCTATTGCTCCTTCCACCGGCGCCGTGTAGCAATCACCGCCCGCCGTGTCGCAAGAGAGAGTTACAATCTTTGAATGCGCTTTTACACTGCAAGCTTTCCCCCTGCCCAGGTTTCACGAGAGTGGAGATGTCCCGCGATTTTTAATTAGTGGTCCCCACCCTACAAAATAATTTGTTTATCAGTAAAGCGCAGTGTTGTTTTTTTTTTTCATTGTGCGCGCATTTCCGTTAGTTCTATGCCACTAGTGACGGCGGTCTCGGGGAGAATCATTATGCGGAAACTTTCTTGATTTCTAGCAAACTTCAACGGCAAATAGCTTGTACTTACCACATAAGCGTAATGATTATCCCCACCAATCACTTTATCGCCCGAACGCTCACAAGCCGATAGCGAAGAGGGACTATAAAGCTACATTTATTATTTCGCAGGTGCTGAGCAACTGCTCCTCATTCGACTTTCACGTTTTTGTGCTACGCTTAGTCCAGGTCCATTACCTTGCACGAATTAAAAAGCAGAGTGAAATTCTAAATTAGGTGATCAATTATATAGGTGGAGCCTCTACAACAGTACCTCTTCACATAACTTTACCATCAAGTAACTGCTGTGATAGCTCTGGTATCTTTGGAGTTTCTGTTCATCCAGGTAAAACATTTATCAGCCGGTGCATAATTACACTTGTTCTTTCCCACTTAAGCACACCTTTGCCTTCTGCAATGGTGCTTGCGTTCTGTTTGTAGAATCACGGCATTTCGTACCTGCGCAACGGTCATCCCGTCTTATGATCAGTCTGAAGTTCATGATGCAATGAATTTCATGGTGCCAAATGCAAAAATACTTCGCTTGCGCGCTTTTTCGGCCATTAAACAACCTGTAACATCGCTTGAGAATATCCCAAGACAGAATATGGTAATGGTTCAACGTGCAATGAGTTCTTCGTGCAGTGTAGTTACTGATGCTGAAAAAAATTAACATTTCAGGCTTTTATCCATTTTTTTTCACTCACAGTATACAGATGTGTCGTTGTAGGCGTAGTGGTGCACCCAGACTATCCAGACGATGCTGAGGGCTCGAAGTCCATGAAATATTTGCAGGTGTCGCGTTTCTTCGTCCGCTGGCTCGTTCACAACCATGATCTTTCTGACTGTCTCATACGCTGACATGCTTGACAGTCGATCCAGAAGAAGTCCTGAAATTAGCGTGAGAGACGCAAGGTTCGGCTTTCGCCTTTCTAACGTTTGCATGACTTTCTAACGTTTTTTTTCTAACGCCTTTCTAACGTTTGGTGCGCACCTTGCCGTCAATGCATAGAAAATCCGCAATCGCATGGACATATCTGTACCAAACTACTGCCAAAACATTCCTGATGAGGCAAGTCTTATGACACTCCTACACTTTAGCAATTTGAAACAGAAGTAGCGTGTAGGAAATATTTACAGTGAGTAAACTTTGATTTCAATGAACGTTTGCAAGAGAGAGCCTAAACTAAACAATGGCAGTCAATGCGGCGTTTTCTTCGTGCCACGTTATACACTTACGACGCAAACAATATCCCAAGCACATACGAAGGGTTGCATGAGAGCAGATATTAAGCATTTCATCGTCACCCTGAGTCCCTGCGAATTCATATTGAGGAATATTTGTGAACATGGCGTTTCTTTCACAGTAAAGGCACCCAGCAAATTTGCTGTGGATTTTTATGAACCCAACCAACCTTCAGGTAAATGTTTCTGGCGTGCTAAAATGGGCTCCTCATTTTTATGTAGCCAGGACGGTTCGAACAAGTGCCAAACATTTCGTGTTTTCGCTTAAAAGTAAGGATTAGTGCAAAACAAAAATATTTTACGTAACACGAAATTCCGGCATATCCCAAGTAAGCGGATCTAGCTGTTTGAGGGAGGCCATCTGCACTAAAAATATATTTATTTATTTATTTTATTATTTATTCATACTGTAACCATCCTTGAGGGTCATTACAGGGAGGAGTACAAACAAGAAAACAATACACAATGGCAAAACATACATTAGGGTTCATGTTGCCGGTAGAATAATTCTAGCGAACACTCAAACGCTTTGGCATTGGAAACTAGCAACAGCATACTCTGAATTCTATTCCACATTTCTATGGTATTAAGGAAAAAAATAATTTTTAAACCCGTTTAGACGAGCCCAAAAAGGCCTCTTATTGGTTACTATGGTCAACCGAGCTCCACGTTTGGGTGCAGGGTTGTATTGTATGCGTCTTATTTACTTCACTTCGCCTTTTCTAATGTGAAGCAGGCGATTTTAACATTTCCTTTTCGCGGCGCACTTGCAGGAGTTCTACGCTTACATTGATGTTTAACAATATTTGTGACGGATTCAATCGGTCCTGCGGGTACCGTGAGCAAATTGAAGGGCACCTGCTTAGTCTTTGAATTTTTTCTTAGTTTATCACTCAGTCGACTGCTGAGGAGGGCTCCCTACGGCAGACGCATCTTCCAAAATAGGGCGACTAAATGTCTTATATGCAAGTATTTAACATCTTTAGAAAGCGGTGTTCTAGTTTTTTCTTAAGTAAACAACTTTCTATAGGCTTTTGAACAGGTTCTATCTCACTACGGCGGACAGTCGCATTACGGCTAAATGTGCGTTACGGCTGAACGTCGCAACACGGCGGATAGTCTCACTACGGCTGAAAGTGCATTACGGCTGAACGTCGCAACACGGCGGAGAGTCTCACTACGGCTAAAAGTGCGTTACGGCTGAACGTCGCAACGCGGCGGAGAGTCTCACTACGGCTAAAAGTGCGTTATGGCTGAACGTCGCAACACGGCGGAGAGTCTCACTACGGCTAAAAGTGCGTTACGGCTGAACGTCGCAACACGGCGGAAGGGGGACCCTTTCAGCCGATCAGCCGTTCAAATGATCTGCAGCTAGTTTCGTTCAGCAATGTCACAGCTGGGCGTTACGTGCAAGAGCCTGCATACATATTTCGGCGTGTCTTTCCCGCATTTTCATTGTTTTCCGGCACTTGTTTTCTTGCGTATTTCGCCTGTTTATTTTTTACGGCTGAAGTAGTGGTACGGGTAAATACGCGTTTAATTTTTAAATACGTATTATTTATAGAAGAGTTTGAAGTATCGAACAATATTCCTTTACTCAAAAAAGGTCTCACGGGTTTATGCATAATTATTGCCCCAAATCTATTCTTTTCTTCTCAGATAAGGTGTTAACAAATGGCGCAGGATGGACGAAAAGTGGACAGAGAAAACACTACAGCATTCAATCTTTCAGTCAATCTTTCAAACAACCCGCCGCAGTGGCTCAGTGGCTAAGGCGTTGCACTACTGAGCACGAGGTCGCGGGTTCGATTCCCCGCCGCGGCGGCCGCTTTTCTGATAGAGGCAAAAAGCAAAAACGCCCGTGTGTTCGAGATTTCGGCGAACGTTAAAGATCCCCAGGAGGTCAAAATTAATCCGGAGCCCTCCACTACGGCGCGCCTTGGGGGTTATGGTTTGCGACGGGAAAAGGAAAGGAAATTCACTGGGGATATTTTGAGCTTCATCGCCTGTATTGCGTCGGCGCGAAAAAACAATAAATAAATAAATCAATCAATCAATCAATCAATGAATCTTTCAAACAAGAATTTTACCGGCAATCTTATCGCTCTTACGAAATCTTTGACCGGCATTTGTCGGCGATTCAGGAAAATGCGCATGATTCTGTCTTGTGCAACGACTGCTTTTTTTGCGTTGGCGGCTTCTGGCGTTGGCAGCTTCTGCCACAATGTATATATTTTACAATAGCAATCTAAATACACTGAAGACCACAACTAAGAGATATTGCGCGCGGGGTTAGGGTGGATGGCATAGTGGCTACTGTTTTGATACAAAAACGTGGAAGATATACTAGAGCTATTAATTAACAAACAAAAAATAAAGCAAGTCCCAGAAAACAACGAAAATGCGGGAAAGACACGCCGAAATATATATGCAGGCTCTTGCCCGTAATGCCCAGCTGCGACAATGCTGAACGCAACTAGCACCAGATCATTTGAACCGCTGATCGGCTGAAAGGGTCCCCTTTCCGCCGTGTTGCGACGTTCAGCCGTAACGCACATTTAGCCGTAGTGAGACTCTCCGCCGTGTTGCGACGTTCAGCCGTAACGCACTTTTAGCCGTAGTGAGACTCTCCGCCGTGTTGCGACGTTCAGCCGTAACGCACATTTAGCCGTAGTGAGACTCTCCGCCGTGTTGCGACGTTCAGCCGTAATGCACTTTCAGCCGTAGTGAGACTCTCCGCCGTGTTGCGACGTTCAGCCGTAATGCACTCTTAGCCGTTATGCGACTGTCCGCCGTAGTGGGACGATGCCTTTGAACACACCTCTTCAACATGGGTGTGCCACCCCATATCGTTGGTAATAGTCACTCCTAGGTATTTAAAGCTGTGTGTTCTGGTCAGAAAGTTTTTTCCAATTTCATAATATATACTATAAAATATATACTAAGTAATTTCGGGCGTTACGAGGGAATTCTAAAAATCTAGTGCGGGTTTTTTTTTTTTCAATGTAATATTTCGCATAAGGTCACATTTTGCATTACGTGCTACTTTACGGTGCAACTTTGCCGATCAATCCCTGACTTTTGTGCGAATCCCGACCTTTCTGGGACGTGGTACTTCTTGAACGTGCACGAATACAGCGAAAGTTTTAACTAAGCTTGGCGAGGAAGCTTCCAAAGAAAAATCAAATCATTTGGGGGTAACTAATCGTGAAAGCAATGTAAGGCCTAAAAATCCTGGACATGTGGATATTTTTGTCCTCAGCTAGGGGACACATGATAACGTTATACTAAACTTGCAAACTGTCATTCCTTGTTGTATTAAGGCCGTGGGATGGATGAGGTGACTAATGTACCACCAGTGGCTGAGAATATCATTATTGGATTTTATCACCACGAATTTTTGGAAACTGTATTATTTGAATACAAGTGACTGCTTCTCTTTATGAATACGATCGCAGTAGTTGTGTAGCGGGGTTTATTCTGATAAAAATTAGACGTCCTTTCTTCTCAGAGGACTCACCGTGATGCTTCGCATATCTTGGAGACTTTAAAAACAACGCACGGACGATATGCACAGCCGTAGACAAAACCACAGGAAGGCTGAGGAATACCAGTATACCGCTGTAAAAGCAAAATATTACTTGTGAATTCAAGGTAAAGCGAGGAGACAGTTTTACAAAAACAAAATATATTTTAAAGCGAATCTTTAGTGTTCTCACTGATGGCGCCTGTAACGCGAAAACGGCGAGGTGAAATAAAAACAAACACTTTCCGGGGCCGGACTCGAACCTGGGTCTCTCACATTATGAAGCCGACGCCAATCCGATTGCTCAATTTTGACACTTTTTTTGTTTATTGCTTTACTTTTACAATACAAACACACACAACAAAACACTACATTGATAAAGCTGCTAGCCGACACTTGGGTAGCAGAAAACCAGCTAAAATTGTTTCATGCTTGCTAACGTTTCCATCACAGGCAACCATTCTGGAGGCTCAGGCTGAGCCCTTCATACTTCAATAATCAGCCGAATTGACTCAGAAAAATACTCCTTAGAGCGTTTGGTATCAACATCACGATGGCGTGTGGCCATATGCTACTTCCAAATGCCGTGCAGGGCCAGAACCATGACAAGGCATACGGTACACCGTTCTCACTTTCGATGGGAAAAAACCGGATTCTGTGTGCGTCTAAAGGGATAGCTTTCGTTAATTGGCGCTGAAGCACGTCCCAGAGAAATACCCCATCCCAACACTTTAAAAACACCTGTTCCATCGACTCGGGTTTCTTGCACGGGTAACACCAAACGCCCCCTGGAAGGTGCAAACCCTTCTGTTTCTGCCACGTTTTTACGGGTAGCACGAAAGCGTGAAGTTTAAAGAAAAATGTCTTCACCCATGGCGGTACCGTTATTCTTTTGACACGCTTAAGCACGTCCTGGCCTGGCCCTGTGCGGTACATTGATCTATACTAGGGCACACGTAATACAATATCTGCTCCATTTCGACACGGTCGAAGTGGTTTGGAACATTTAGGCGACAAGCAAATAATCCATCGTCATGGTTTCACGAAGGGATGCATAATTTTCTTCGCATTAGCATTCTAGTCTCTAAACGATGGCAGCTAAAAGACACACCTCTTTTTCTCGTATATAAGGCCATGCCACGTTTATAAAAGATGACGACCTTTCTAGAGCTTCCCAAACGCGAGAATTTCTGTCTGTCTGTCTGTCTGTCTGTTCGTCTGTCCGTCTGTCCGTCTGTCCGTCTGTCCGTCTGTCTGTCTGTCTTTAGCTGTGATTAGTTGTCATTAGATCTATCTTTCGACGTCATTAGTTATAATCGCTGCAAGCAGACAAAGGGAAAACGTGTAATGCTTTTCTCTACCGCCTCACATTGTGGGCACTGCACTAGAACATAGACTACCGTCACCGCAACTATGCTACCAGGGCTCCCCTCCGTTGTGTGGAAGGAAGATCCTTGCTAGCGCAGCCACGGCGAATTCCTCTCACAGCCTCTGTGACTCAAGTTCAATGCTCGATATTGACATATGAATTTTTTAAACGGCCGCAAGAACTCATTGTAATTATTGGTCCTTGCTTAATTCTCGTCTATTTGTAACCATAACAACCTTTCGTGGCTTCAAAGGCCTCATTTCATGTTAGAAACGCATCACCGCTGACACGCAGTGATGTGTCCCGGTGGAGGACGGGGTGGGAGAGGGGGGCGTGATTATAACACATCGCCTACACTCCCCCTCCTCCACCCCCTGCAGGGCACTCGGAACTAGCACTACCAAGCCTACATTACGCCGTGCAAACCACCTCCTCTCCCGACTCTACTCTGAGATTACCATCTCTACTGCAGCGCCTCCTGGAAGACCGTCTGTATCCTCCCTTAAAGCAGAACGTCTGTGTCGGGCGATTAGGCATTAGCCGCAGCAGTGAAACTTCTGAATAATAACTATTCGGAACAATGCGACAAAAATTAAGCACCTTCTGAGGACGTATGGGCTGTGCAAAGCCATTGCTGAGCACTTACTTCTGCTCTAAACAAAGTAGATTTCACAGCGCTTCCAACGCGAATACAAGAGAACATTGAGGCTACTTGCGCTCAGAACGCATTGTACATCTTAGAAGTTTACATGTGGTAAAGGTAAAACTACACGTGAATGCATTTCCTGGACAATATAGCAGGCGCCTTTAGCTTAAAGCTTCTGAAAATATTTGTGTGCTTTTGTGCACGTCTTTCAGGAGCGTAAACTGACTCGTGACGCACATTTTGCGGAAGCAGTTAAGTCACTTAAATGCGTTACGCGTAAGCGCAGTGTGAGTCCATTCAAGGCGGAAATGAAAGTACTATTTTCTACGAATTATTTGGCAGTAAACATGAAACATCTTTAAAAAACGTGTTCTTCATCTTACTTGTCAATTTTAGCCTTTTCCCTAAGTAAAACGGTAGACACAATGAAAAAATTGAGTTCATTAAAGGATAACTCTATATAAGAACGTTAAGTGCCTTCCATGGCCATATATTATTTTTCTACACGCGAAGGAACACTACCGAAACATCCTGCATGGTTTTGACAACGTTGTTCCGAAAGGGGAGTTTCAACCATCATTAGTAACAGATATGCAATTGTGAAGCATAAATTGCGCTTTTGGTATATAAGGAGGCTGTACTTGCAGTGTGTCGGTGGTGCGCCTGCCTTAATCACTATATGCGCAGAGAAAAAATACTGGGCATGGTTATCATTCTTTCTTTCTCACGTTTTTCCTCGGGACCATCACTGTTTATTTTTATTTTCTTTATTCGAACAATAATCTCGTACTGTCTCTGCCATCTACAGGATACGTGCAGAACTCACACAAATCAGAAATTCCATTTTCCTAATACTTTACGTCTTTGTGCTAAGTATGGAACGTTAGATATATCATTGTGAATTTCCTGCGTAAACACAAATTTTGCATGCTCCTTCGTGCTGACTGATGAAGAGGTTATATATGCTTAGATAAAGAGCTCATGTTAAGGGCATGTACACCTCGTTCGCATTCAAGCACTCGTAGTTGTGGTTCAAAAATATTGAACGCCATGCGAAGTACACATTCTTACATGAAAATCTTGTCCTTCTGTGTTAGGTGAACAGGCAGGTCTTGAGTAGCAGCCACTTACAAATGCATCCCAATGAAGCGGCCTGAAAACTAAACAAAGCACCACCATTAGTACGGAACCTGCACCTGCAGTTGTACAAAGTCTTCGGAATGAAAATTGGACACATTGCTATTCGTAACAATTACGGTTAATTAATGTGTACTTATTGTATGCGCTACTTCCCCCGGAAAATTGTGCGTGCGTCCTGTACCGTAATGCTCAGCGCTCCATATTATCAAAAGCATATTTGGATAAGGCAGCTTATCCAGTTAAGGCTACCCTTGGAAGAGTGAGAGAGACAGGGCCCTTAGTGAAAAGCCAGAAAGGTTTGCCGGCGTTTACAGTCGCCTACATACTTTGCTGCTTAGCACTGGGGATCGAGGAAGAAAAGGCCCGACAAAGAGCCGGGAACCAAAAAAAGAGAACAGACGACCGGTGTCGCCGGCCTGTTTTTCAATCGACGGGGCAACCAAGAGCTTAAACTGCTCTGCTGTTAAAGAATGTCGTGGGCTTGGCGATATGACGGCCTTACATGCATTTGTTTTTTTGTTCTGAGCTTGGGACACATAATTTACAATTTTGAAATTAGGTTAATATCATCCAAATAAGAGAACAAACACTTAAGAGCTTGGCGCTGCTTCGAGGGTTAAGTCCATGGTCCTGTATAAAATTTATTGAGAGGTACTGGTCCATGTTTAGGCGTTAGATGTCTTCAAGAAAGTGTGATCTCTGGGCCATGTACGCCGCATATTCCAATAAAATAAGTTCAATTTTTTAACACATGAACAATTATCACAGTACGGGTTTGGCGTCGTTCGAAGGCGAAATAGGTAACTATGTGTATGCATAGTTCTGCCGTAGACGATCATATAACGTTTCCAGGGTACGACGGAGCTCATTTAGGAGCCTTGACTTTAATTCTGTGTCAATTGCGTGCAAAAGGCAGTGAATATTTTGCAAGTTATTCCAAAGAAGGTTCCTTTAAGTCACTGCAAAGCCGGCAGCCATGGCGGAAGCTATGTTTTCGCAAAAAACACCTTGCGGTATTTCCGGTGCAGCAGCTGTTTATGGGCCGCTTTGTCTGCTTTTTGGTTCCCTTTGATGCCACTGTGTCCAGGTACCCACTGCCATTCAAAGCTTTGTCCATCAGAGCAGGCGAGGTTCTGAAGGGATGAAATGTCACACGCTGAGATTTGTGGGTGGGAAAACCTACTTCACCTGGATAGAATTTGCAGAGCTGCCTTGGAGTCCGTGAAGATACTGCACTGGTGCGGCACCTGGCGCAGGATGTAAACAACAGCTGCCTTAAGGGAATAGAGCTCAGCCGATATCGAAGATATTTGTCTCTCGAGACGAAACGGAAGCCTTTCACCAGTTAGTCGTATGTACAATCCAGAGGAAGAGCTTTCCACGGATGATGAACCACCGGTAAATATGATTGTTCTTTCTGAATGCGTTTACGCATGAAGCCTAGAATGATGTGAAGGATTTCTGATTGGGGCATAGTCTTTCCATGGCCAATTCCTGAGATACCACATTGAATTGGAAAGAGAGCAAGGTTCCAAGAAGGGAACTGTGGCGGCATTATTTGTGAGGGTTGGGTTGGCAGAGACAGCGGTATGATATGTATGTCGTGGGCGAATTCCGGGCCTCTGCACTTAGAGGGGATACGACTTTGGAAGTGGTTCCTTGTGTGTTGCCCGTGCCTCACGTGCAATCGAAGAGTCTCCTGTTGTGTAAGTACTTCAAAGGCAAACAACGTGCCTAGGGTGCTGTTCCGACAGTCGAAGATCTCTTTGGAAGTCCAAAACATCTGCGTAGGTGTTTTTTGCATCCTCAAGCATTTTCTTGCTTGTCTCAGACATTTTATGCAGGATAGGGAGGCTGCAACCATAGGTCGGCATGCTTACTCGTGTGTACAGTCATCTGTAGTCAAACTCGCGAGTGCAGATCCAGATAAAAATTGTGAGTACGATGACGAGGGAGTACTAATGTGAGACATGTACTCGCGAGAGCAGTACTCATGAGTAGTACTCATGTGTAGGCTACTCACGAGTACATGCACTCGCGAGTAGTACTCATTAGTACTTTACTCGCGAGTTACTAACTTGCGAGCTCGATCACCCACTTGAGTCACGACGTGGGTGCACGAATCTCATGCATTTCGTGACACCCCTTAAGGGAAGGTGAATTGAGAGGTTTGGGGTAAAACTAAGGCTCTCTCCATTCCCTCTTCCGCGATGTTGCCGCTCTGGGAAACCACTCGTCACGAGGTTGCCATAGTGAAAGCCCAGTCAAGCATGGGTGTCATCGCTACACTTTATTGAAATTGTTCGAAGGGTGGGGCGCCGGATCCTGCTAGCATGCACAACGCACGCTGAAGCCACTCTTTCTCGGTCTTCAGAATCGGTAACCAGAAGAGATCTTGCCTATTTCAGTTAGAAAAAAATGGCGAAAAGGGAACCAGGAGAACCCACTGGTACGGGCTGGAAGCGTTCTCTGGCTGTGGCTTAGTCGAGGCCAGGTGTCTGGTGCAGCGCGCGAATGCAAGTGGTTCATTGCGAGAACAAATTAGTAGAAACACTTTTGAATACGAGTAAATGGGAGGACAGATTGAGTATTGAGTACAAGTGAGTGCAGATGACTACAAGTGAGTACAGATGGAGTACGAGTATACGTGAGTACGAGTATACGTGAGTGCAGATTGAGGACGTCTGCAAGTGAGTACAGATTGAGTACGAGCATTTGGGAGGACTAATGAGTTTGAGCACAAGCGAGTACGATTAAAATGAGCATGTGTTGAACGGGCACGAGTGATTCTAAGTACAGACTAGCTTTTTGAGTTTTAGTGACTACAGCGTGAAGAAAAAAATGTGATTGAATTTGAGTGGGTTCTTTCTGTTTTACCGACCTGTGGCTGTAACGCAGCACTCCATCCACATAGCTCTTGTGCAGCATAACCGTTGAATGGCAGTCATTGCCTCAGCGTGAACGGGCAACCCCTTTAAATCCTGAGCGGCCGGAGAATTGCGGCTCCGTATTTGTTTGTCTACGGGTGAACAGATCATGTTGCAATCTATTAAAACTCATTGAAATTTTGAACTCAGGCATGTGAAAGTACGCACCCGCCTAGCATCAACGGATAGCGACCCATATTTTTCTGTGTGAGGGCCATGCCCACGTTTTATCTGGAGAAAGTTGAAGGCCGCGAGCTGCGAGGTAGTTAGAGATGTTACACAAGGCTCTCTCTAAGTGCTGCTGTGTACTTTGTCCGTGAAAGAGAAGCGCACCAGACACAGGTATCATCTGCGTAGAGAGTGATCTTCACTGCAGGCGTCAGGAATCTGCTTGAGTGAAATTAGGGTGATAGTGGAACAGAAATGGCGTCATTACGGCACCTTGTGGCACACACTTGGCGTAATGAGAAGTTGGGCCATCCGGAGTGGACATGAAAATGTGTCATTCATCAAGGTAGTCCGCTATGAATGTGTGCATCCTGCCCCCAAAGCTATGGTCTGCAAGAGCGGCAAGAACTGCTGTGTGGAGGACCGCATCAAAGGCGGCCTGTATGTCCAGGAAAATTGCCGTTGGTGTGCAGGCAGAACTTAGTGATTCTTTAAATGAGGACACTCGAACAATGACCTTGCCTACCGCTGATGTGTTTTGACATAAACCTTTCATTTCCTGTGGATAAACCTTCCTGCTCTCAAAAAATCAAGTCAACCTGGTTTCTATAATCTTTCCCGTTTGCTTACCGATGCAGCTGGGCAAAGAGCTAGGTAGGAAAGATGCGTAACTAGTTGGCGCTTTCCAGGTTTTAACAGTGGAACTATTTTTGCAGGCTTCCACTCTGGCACTTCACCTTTTTGACATGCTGAACTGCAGAATCCTAGCAGACAAAGTCTGGAGGGACGGGATAGATGAGCTTTGGCTTCGTAGCTGACGCCACCATGGCCTGGAGTGGAGCGCTTGTTCACATCAAAGATAGCCGAAGAAAGCTCTTCTATAGTAAAGGGAAGATCAAGGGCTGGCTCCAACACTTTCGAGGTCACGAAAAAGGAGGCACGTACGAATCGTTGGTGAGGTTTTGCTGATGGATGAAAGAAGCCAACAGTAGTCTTCGGCCACTCCTTCCAAAGATGTGCGCTCGTGCAGGAAGAGGGCAATTGACGGGTGCGGCTGCTGGTTGCATTTTCGCATTTTATTCACAATTCGTCATACGCGTGTCAGAGGCTGCCTGACGTTCAGCATAGCGCAGAAGCTCCTCCAACGTTGTTGGTGTAGCTTGTTCAGGTGCCGTCTGACATACCTTTGCGCTCGTCGTGAAGCTCCCAGGTCGTTTATGGTTTCGGTACGCAACGCCTTCCTCTCCGCCCGTCTTCGTATGGCGCATAACTTGTGGTACTCGGGATCATTTTCGGTATTTCATGGCGTTTAGTTACGCAGCGCGTAGTGTCCCGCAAACAAGATGCAGTCGAATCAACGAGTTTGTTATCACCCGTCATAGCTGTCCACACCTACTGGAAGCACTCGTAAATGCATTCCTGTTCGTACATTTCACTTTCATAGAGCAAGATGACTCTAAGGAGCCGAGGGCGGTTATTAACGTTGGGTAATGGTCACTTGCCCTAGTTCCTACTTGAGCGGCCCATGTAAATCGTCGATAAAATTGTAAATCGTAGCGGTGATGAATGATAGATCAGTGCAGCTGCTGGGAGTCGGGGACGGGAGGTGTGTAATGTGGCGAGCATTTAGTGGTAAGCAATATTCTGCCTTCTTGCGCTCGTGTGCGTGCTCCCCCACATTATATTTTGTGGGTTGAAATACCTCAAATAATTTAGGGAGCGGACGTAATCTTTGTGAGATTTTCCACCCGTGACAAATCAAAGGCAGCGCCTGGCTCGAGGTAAGAATTTCTTAGAATCCATGCATTTGTGCGTATTAGCGAATTCGACTTTATAAGCGCCTACCCGAATTTGCAACGAACGTTTTACAGGCCCGCTTTATGCCTAACTTATTTTCAAAGCACTGCTGCAAATGGGGTTATGGCGATTGTAAGACCAGTATGTTTCTGTTGCGACTTGTTATTTTAAACCATCGCTTGATGCAAGGCATGAACTTTTAATTCCAACATAGCACGAATGCGTGGGTGATTTCGTACAGTGCGACTGATAGTAGCCGCCTCGCGCGCTTTTCATCCATGCACGATGTGAAAAAATGAAACATACGCTACGCCCCGCACAACTAGGAAGCAACTCACCGCTCTTGACGATAGCCTCCCACATCTTCCCTGGAGCAAACCGAGGGCATGCACAAGCCTGCCCTGGCGGTCGTTGAGTAAAAGGTTCCGGCGCCCATGGAAAGCTCTCGCATCACCTGCGTTGTGAAGTAAACATCAAGGCCAAATTTACGGCACCTAACTTCAGTAGGCGATATTATTGAAATTACAGTGTGTACATTTATCTGCAGGAATTATACTGCAACAACAAATGCCTAAATTTCTCAGATTTTTCCCACTTGTTCGGTGTTAAATAATGGTATGTGCCCGCAAGGGCCCTTGAAATTACCCTCGTGTAGTAGTGCAACACAGTGCAGCCATGGCCTGTCCCCGCTAGCGCGCCCTGGTCATCATTGCAGGAATCGTAATCTAGTGGTAAAAATGGCGCCGTAGGAAGAGGCGGGAAATGGTCAGACGCAGCTCGAAACCACCGTGACACGATGGGACCCAACGACGACTGAACGAGCTCTGTCTCAATTTTTATACGCTGAATGAACCAAGCGTAATTCTCGAAGTACAACACCCTTTGCTAGGGCGGCATCTACGGAGCACGATTGATATAGTACCGGTGGGCATACCCATATTTTACATAACAGGAAAATTTTAAAACCATTTGTGCTGTTGCGTAACTGTCAGAACTCGAGTTCTGCTAACTGTCAACGGAACCTAAGCTGCTGCCGTGTTTTAGATACCGTAATGTAAGCGACTCTGGTTTGCGGACTTGATCATATAAAAGCTGGAAGCACATATAATGTTATTTTAGTTCATGAACACATATATGAAAGCAACCTACAGTGATACGAAATAAAAATCGAAGCGTATTTTATCCGGGCAGTCCAACACCACCGAAAGCTAAGCATCAATGCTGTGGTATACGCTGGGGCAGTCATCTACAGCATGGGAAAATAGTTGGATTGCTTCCCACTGCTAGATATTGCTCTTGTGGTTTTCCAGTTTATCGCAAATTCATGCTGATGCATCGCCGCAGAATCTTTCTAAACATAAATAGCTTGCTTAAAACTCCAGGAACACCAGTGTTAAGATGGAGAGAACAGACCACTATGCTTTATTCGAAACATAATAATTGGACACCTCATAGCTCCCGGCAGCTCTATTCCGCAGGAAACGGAGTTTTAATTAAGAAAAAATTAGAATTGAAAATCCCATTCGGAATTTCCCGCTAACTAAATAAACCTTGCTATGCACAAAACGCTCTTCTCGTTTATGGAAAAATCATAATTCAAAAACACATATATTTTTATAATTCAGAAACACATATTTTTCTATGCCCAAAAACGTTCTTCGCGTCAACTCTGGTGAACAGGCACAAATATGGCAGTCACTGCGCTGACTGCATGCCAATAAATGCAGTCGAGTGGCCGCTGGAAATGGGGCTATCATCGTTTAGCCAGCAAAAGCGATTAGAAAGCTTCACCTGCATGGTGGCGTGGCTCTATGTACCGTACTTACCTGCGACCATGAACCTCCCTCTGATGACTTTTCCTGGTTAAAAATGAACCAATTAAATACAACTGAACTGTTCATGTTGTAGTCAGTATGCAGGCGGCCATGCTCCTAGTGTTACCGTTTTGACGGCATCACCGTGTTACAAAAACAGCACACGGATGGAGTCGCGTCTTCGGAAAAGTCAAAGCAGGCTCAATGCTCGGAAATTCGCATTGCTCTTAACAGCATCAACCATTCGACCTTTTTAAATGGCAAAAGCTGTTTAGTACAGGCAGCCGTTAATGTCTCGCGGTGAAATCATCTTGGGAGCGCGAGAAATTCCCAGAGGATTCCCCAGACTATTTTCTTCCATAATATTTGTCTAATCAAACGATGCTCGCCTTAAGTGTACCCAATAGGTACACTTCATAGCAACCTTTTGAGTGAAGCAAAATTGCATGCTCGCCTTCATGGGCCTTTTGAAAAAACTAGAGCATAGAAGCCTAGTGCAAGTAACCACACGATTTTCGATGCGCATTTTCTGACGAAAGCCCTGACGAAAGCACGCATGTTCTGAGGTAGAGAAAATCGGTGGTTTTTGCTTGTTTATTGATTTCGAAGGGAAAAATAAGTGCGCTCTGGGTATTGTTGCATGCAGTCACATAGTATACCTGCACTGAACGCACTGAGGGGAGCGGAATATTTCTGAACAGCATTTCGAACCAGAGGTGTTAGTATATCACACTAAGAAACGCAACACGAGTGATAGCTGGCGTGCATATCATGAGATTGCCGCACTGTTTAAAAATTCCAACAAAGAAGATAAGCGCGTTTACTTTTACACCACTCTGCCATCTATTTTGTCTGATAATAAAAAAAATTGTAAAATCATCAAGGGCACTGAATATAACACTGTATCGTTAACTGATGTAGAAGGAGTTGTTGTTCCACCTGAAAAATGCTGTTCTGTACTTAATGACGTGTTTTCTAAATCATTTTCAAATAACGACCTGTTACCTTGCACTTATTTGCCTGAACTTGTTAAAAAGAACTTCTCGGCAATAAATCCCTTGATTATTAATTATGATGGTGTCGCGAAGTTGATCCGTAATTTAAAAATTTCGTCTTCTTCAGGAATAGATGGCATCAATTCAATGTTCTTGAAAAATACTGAAGTGTACTCATCCATAATTATGAGGAATATTTTTTCGCAGTCTCTTTTGTCGTGTTCTTCGCCGAAAGATTTTAAAGTCGGCAATGTGGTTCCATTGTTTAAATCTCGCGACATGCATTCAACTCTACATTACCGTCCTGTTTCTATAGATGGTATTCGTTGAAAAGTTTAGCGGTCAATTTCTTCGCTTGGCAACACTGGAAACGGCCACAGACATGGCCGATGCGCCACGGACATGGACAGGTACCGCCATCCCGCGAAGCCCGACTTAACGAGTGACGGCGCACCACGGCCGGGCTGGAGGAGCGGCGGGCGCACACTTTCATACGGCCTGCGCTTCGGGTATAGTGCCCACCGTGGTGCCCACCTTTCACCGGCGCTAGTTCGTGGCGCTGCGGACCAACCCTCGCCGGTTGACCTACAGCACGGGCGGGGGGTAGAGCGGCGGCGCGCGCGCATTTGCCACTGCCCTAGCCCTGCTGTGGCTACACGTGATACCTGTCCGCGTAAATTTACATGTGCGTCATTAAAATAGGCGACTCCTTCTCCCCTTCTGAATTTTCCGTCTAATAGGGTCAAACAGCCTAACATTATCACTCGGAAGCGCCAATCAAAACATTGAAAGAAACTCGGGGCACATGAAGAAAAATATGCGATGCCTTAATATCTTATCTTATCAGCGACTGTATTATATGAAAATGGTGAGGCAGGCCATAAACGCGGCATTTTCCGTGACTGAAATATCAGTTCTTATTTTTCCTTTCGGATGATGCCTTGGTTTGCACGCGCACAGGGCACGAACAGTGACGCGAATGATTTCCCGCCGAGGGAGATACGGTTATCGCTTAGCTAAACGTGTTTGTGCTGCTCACGCTCCGGTCGGGCTGAGCGGACCGCTGGCAGCGAGCGCACTGTCAAAAACATACAGCTAAAACTCTTAATCATGCAACTGAAGTGCACAACGAGTCTTCTTTTTGGTGAGATATAGCAGCGAAGGCATTCATTGGTACCGGTGATATTCCGCGGCAGATCCAAAACACGTGCGGCAAGCGTTTTCGGCTCAACGGAGCAAGATATAAATGTCGGCTCGCTCGGCCAGAGGCGATGCGTCGACTAAGAAAAAAGAGGGTTGGGAGGGTAGAGGGTTGGTTCGAAGCGCCCTCACTCTGTCAAGAACCTGCTGTATCGTTTCCTTGTTGGGTGCGCAGGCCGTATCGCCTAGCAACAGACGCTTGGCCACAGATATGGCGGCGCACTCGCATAGTTGCTTGCATGCATTCCACGCCATTGAATACCGGCCATAACAAGTATTCCATGCAATATTCTAGAGCATATAATATATTCCATGCTGATTAACTTTCTAGAAACAAATTAATTCTTTTCATCCAGTCAGCATGGCTTCCGTAAATTATTTTCTTATGATACGCAGCTTATTTCATTTACACATGACATTTGTGCCGCGTTAGATAATCGATTTCATATTGACACCATCTTCTTACACTTTTCTAAAGCATTTGATCTCGTTTATCACCAATTACTTTGTCATAAATTAAGTTCCCTCAACATTGACCCTAATATTATGTTGTGGATTGAAAACTTTTTGTCTAACCGAACACAATTGTCTCTGCTAACAATTTTGATTCGGCGCTTTGCCCTGTCACCTCCTGGATTCCGCAAGTCTCTGTTCTCGGACTCTTGCTTTTTTTATCTATAATAATGACTTGCCTAACTTTGTAACATCCTCAATAAGGTTATTCGCCGATGATTGTGTCATTTACCGTGTAATATCATCAAATTCTGACATAACAGTCTGACCTAGATAAGATTTTTACCTGGTGTGATACTTGGAAGATGCGTCTTAACACCCAAATGTGCAAACTAATGAGAATTTCCTGCAGTACTGCTCCGCCTAACTTCCACAATTATCGCATTCTGAATTCTGCACTCGAAGAGGTCACCTCTTATAAATACTTAGGCGTCTATATAACATTTAACCTTTCCTGGCCAACTCACATTAACCATATCACTAACAGTGCCAACCGCATGCTTAGTTACCTCCGTCGCAATTTGTCAATGGCCCCCGTTAACGTAAAGCTACTTCTCTACAAAACACTAATAAGCCCTAAGCTTGAATATGCCTTTTCTGTCTGGGACCCTGGAGTAAAATATCTAACAAATGCAATAGAATCTGTTCAAAATCGTAGTGTACGTTTTATTCTTGCTAACTACTCTCGGACAGCAAGTGTAACATCTATGAAGACTACCTTAAACCTTTCTCTCCTCTCACACCGTAGGAAACTAGCACGATTTGTACTACTGCACAAAATTTACTATTACAATCCGGAATTACGAAGTCAACTTTTCTCTACACCTTCATATATATCGTCTCGAACTGATCACCTTCATAAATTGTTCGTTCCGCAGCGCCGCTCGAATTTATTTTTCTACTTATTTATTCCAAAAACCACCACTGCATGGAACCACCTCTCCGCCTCAATTGCTCGCATAACCGATTTGTCGGCATTTAAAAATGCTATAGAAAAACACTCGTTAACCCGCGTTGTTGTGTTGTCCTTGTTTTTTCTTGATTTTTCCTGTTTTTTATATCGTTTTCCGTGTTTGCATTATGTATTAACTCCACTCCCTTCTGTGACGCCTTCGGGCCTCGAAGGTACAATAAATGAAATTAAATGAAATAAAGCTGCCGGACCAGCCTTGCTTAGCAGCGAGCGTTGGCTGGGATCGCACGCCGGGAAAACGAAACAGCTTTGCCATAGTAGGGCTGGCAAATCTGCAGACGTTTCGACTAGACTTTGGCCTTCACATTCTTAAAACGTTCGAAGCATCTACCGCAATATTTCGCCGAGCTCACTCCTTTCTCCTGTTGTCAAGCTATAGTGGTTAGCTTCTCCGCCTATAATGAAGTCAATTCTTGTGGTTCAAGCTCGAATCCCACATTGTGCTGTTCTGTTTACCTGTGTTCCTTTGCTCCATCTGATAAGAATACTGAAGATTTCGAAGAGAACTTGTTGAAGCGCAAGCGGCCGAGAGAAAAGGCGGGCGAGACACCGAAAATTCGGGAGGCCATTACTATGGTCTCCAGATAAGAGAAGTTGCGCCCCACTAATCATGGCGATTAATGAGATGTAAATCCTTCTTGGCGATTAATGAGATGTAAATTTTTCTTCATTTCGTAACCCTCCTAAAAACGTGAAATTGGATAATTGAGCTGGAAGGTTTGTGCTCGCCATCAATTCATCTTGACTGCTGTAAGTACACCAACTCTCATTACACCGGTTATTTAGAATGCATTTAATTGCAATGCGAACATGGCGCTTGTTTCGTGCTCCAATGCAGAGGCAACAGCTCTTTTTTTACTACGTTTCGTCCTAAAAAAAGGTGTGCGGTTGGAGAATAGTCATAGCTTACGTTATACAGCCCATCTGTTTTAAAACAGATTACGCCTCGTTTGGGGTCAAGAAATACACATATATAATTACAATACATGGCTCATATCTATAGAACCACCCTCGAAGGGACGTCTTGCAATTTCGTTCGTCATTGTTCTTTTACAGCCAAACAGCGCACCCCTCGTACAAGTTATCGGACCGCAGGTGTCCAGATATAGCAGGGAAAAGGAGCAGCACATGGACGACGATCCAAGAATCCAGAATGCTAGCAAATGGCTTTACGATACGACTGTGCCCCAACATTGTATCTTTCCGGAAGCGTCGAAGGTAATGTTTTCGAGCAACGTCCAAAGGCTTTTTCTTCGTCTTGTCTTCTTCGAAGAGTAGACCACCTGTACATTACTTCCAGAACATTTCGTGCGCTCACCACAAAAGGTGAACTTCAATAACCTCTCACGAGTGGAAACGTTTGTGCAACGTATTAAAAATTGTGCAGTCCACAGTATGCGCCTGATGCTTGGCCCAAATGCAAGGGTATTTTCACATCGTGCCCTCCCGAGTGAAGGACAAAGAGGCCAACATTTACCGAGTCCTCCGGGAACAGGGTCACGTTTACAGCTGCGAAGTTCGCGCGGACAAAGCGAGGCTTTGGTGGCAGTGGAGGCCTTGACTTGACCATGCAGTACTGTCCACGGAACAGCACTGCGCCCTCCTGCGATGACCCGTCGGGAACAGCCACGCCGAGGCACTCTTCGTAGTTACCGAAGTCGGTGAGCGAGCCATCCAGCAGTCCTGGAGCCAGTTTTCCCGATGCGTCTAACACTGCGTTTTTAGGAGAAAACAGGCTCCAATGTAAAATGTAACTTGGACGCCTCCATCACGAAGCATGCTTGAATGAACATTGTAACACGAGCGAGAGTGCCTGAATAACAATTGCCCTTCACGCCGATGAAAGCTGCTACACAAGAATTTGCCCCCATATCAGCTGCCAGTCTTAGCTAGTGCTCGCGTAAGGCGTCAATACGCAAATATTCGGACTGAAACGGCACGCTCCATTCGAGGACCGGCAACGGTAGACAGCATACTGCCTTGCCGTGGGATCATCTCGCAAATGCTGGCCTTGTAATAAACAACACGATCTCGCTGCTGGAGCAAGAAATGCTGTCCACAGCACAGAAAACATTGTCTCTGGGGACAAAAATTCAAACCGTTACGTCACAATTTTCCCAAAGCAAGAACATTGCATTGTTCTTGTGTATTTCTTGATCGCACATGCCTAAGAATACCTACGCAGCCGTAACATTTAAATTGAAGCATTAACAGCCACAGGTACAGTGGGCAATAAGGCAAGTGATAGTAGAGGTTTGGAGGATAGTTTAGAAACCTCATGACCTATAAAAATACCTACAACACTGTTTCCAGCTTTTTAAACGCCCGAAGCGCTTTTAGACCTTAAGTCTGTTCGGTCTTCAGTGTCCAGTGTTCATATTACCGCTGTATGGACATCAAGAAAATTAGAAATTTGTTCAAATGGTTTTTTTTTTCTTCCCCGCGTCATTTTAAGTCTGAGCATTCTTAGTCCGCTAGTATGACGCGACGCAAGGAATATCGCCATGAAATATTGGCAACATCTTTCTAATAGCAGCACTACAATTTGGATAAAGCGTCACAGAAACTTTCATCGAAAACAAATTATAGGATTTGTAAAATGATATGTGCTGCTCCAAGGAAATCCTGAAGTAGTGTTTTGTGCTGCCAATACCTCTAGATTTTGTAGTTGTTGTGAACGGGCCCTCCGTGGACTACTCAGGTCTAGGTAACCTGGTTGGCGACCTTCTAGCATGCGAATTGCCGCCGTTTAAATGCCGAGAGCGCAGAGGCTCCAATGAATGTACGCACAGCCAGTCGAAAGCTGTCTAATCCACGTTGACACAAAAGGATAGCAACAAATATTTCAACAGGAGCTGTTAGTGTGGCGGCTTAACTTATTTATGTATTAAGATGTGTATGCATGCTGAACAAAACAAAATACTGAATTTGTGTTCTGTTTATCAGCCCCCGTAGCACTGCTACCCTACTCCTTGATAATAAACAAAGATTATTATTATTATTATTATTATTATTATTATTATTATTATTATTATTATTATATATATTATTATTATTATTATTATTATTATTATTATTATTATTATTATTAGAGATTGTGCTTTCGGGTATGAAGGAATACATCCCGCAATATTTCCGAAGAAGTTCAAGTTCCACACTGGTTTTCTTCTGAATTGCGGGATGCCCTGAAACTCAAGGAACGTGCGCACAGAAAGATGAAGCGCTCTGGTGCCAACCAGTTGCTCAGGAATTCCGGCGCCTACGTGCCCTATGTAAATATTGCACAAACGTGATCATACTTCGTACCTGGCGTCGGTAGAAACTAAAGCAACTCACCAACCGGGAGCCTTCTGGAAATACATTCATTCTAGATCTAGTACAACTAAAGATTCTATTCGTCTTCTAGACTCCAACGGCGATGAGGTGGCCGACTGCTTTGCTCGTCAATTTTCTTCTTTTTTTGGGATTAGCGGTGGTAGTGACAACAGCAGCGCCCCTTGTCACCAGGGCGAGAACTCCGGTTGTTTACAACTGGACGAGAACATCATTCGGACCAGCATCAAGCGGCTCAAGCCCTCGCTTCTTGTGGGCCAGATGGTATTCCTGCTGCAATCCTAAAAACATATGCAAATATATTCGTTCCTGTGTTCACTTCAATATTTAATAACTGTCTCCGGTCGGGAACGTTTCCTCGCTCATGGAAAATCTCTCGCGTATTCCCTGTTTTCAAGTCAGGCCTAAAAACTGATGCTATAAAACTATAGGCCTGTCTCGCTGCTTTGTTCTGCCTCTAAAATTTTTGAGTTATCTCTTCATACGGTCTTGTCTTTCTCATTTAAAAACATGTCCTCATTCCTAATCAACATGGATTTATGCGTGGTCGTTCAACTTCCACGAACCTGTATGCTTCATGGAGAAGGCTGTCCCAGCAATCGTTTGGTAGAAGCCAACTGGATGTGGTCTACTGTGACATGAGCAAAGCCTTTGAGGTTGTCAACCACTCGTTATTTGCTTGCAAAGCTCACTCTGTTAGATGTACACGCTTCTTGGTGGGTCTTATACGTTGTTATCTCAAGGAGCGATATTGCTATGTAGTGTTAACGGTCAAACATCATTTAGGTACAAGCAACCAGTGGTGTACCCCAAGGCTCCGTCCTGGGTCCCCTTCTTTTTTTCCATTTTCATTAACGATGTTGCTTTCTGCCATTCAAAATTCTTCTTTTTTGTTGTACGCTGATGATATAAAAATCTTAGAGAAGTGCGTAGTGTTCAGGACTGTAATTCTCTTCAGGTTGATATGTGTCATTCCATCGTTGGTGCACCAAAAACGACCTTATTTTGAACCCTTCAAAAAACTAAAGTTGTCTCCTATAGTAGAAAAACTCAACAACTGCAATACCCTTATGAAATTTTCGGCACCACACTGCCGAGGGTGACCGAAATTCGGGACTTGGGAGTACTGTTTGATTCTTCTCTGACTTTCTCTTCCCACATTGCACAAATTACCCGTCGGTCTCTTCGTTGTCTGGGTGCTGTTTGCAGGTATTCTAGAGAGTTTAAAGGTCCGCTTCCTTTCTTAAAGTTGTATTCGGCTCTCTGCTTACCTCTTCTTGAATACGGGTCTGTTGTCTGGAATGGAACTTGCAAGTCCAATTGTGACCGTATCGAAAGGGTTCAAAATAAGTTCCTTTCTATCTTTAAGCACCGCTTCCGTCATGTGCAAGACGACGCAAACGGCATCATGTCTCTTCTGAAAAGCATTCCTTCCCTTCGGTGTCGACGAATGCGAGCTGATATTATCTTCTCTATAAACTTCTTCATGGTAATATTTTGTGTGACGATTTGGTTACACTTATCAATGTCAATTTGCCAAATAAACTTTTCAGAAAATTCCAGCTTCAGACCAGTTGCTTTAAATAGCCGACGCTCGTCCATCTGCCGAATACAATGTGCATATAATGAATATTCCGTTCGCTTGATATATTCCAGAGCTCCTTTACTTTGTTCTCTAATGAGTTGAAAACTGTTGTAGCTTAAGTCCTTTATGTCATTCCAAATTTATGTACCCTATGTATTATGTGCAAACTGTTCTTGCTTGCTTTTCACTTTTCTTGTTTGTGTTGCTTGAATATTGTACGTTTTTAGTGTCAGTGTTGGTAATGCTGAGGCTTTTCCCCCTTTTTTTTTTGGAACTTCCTAATATGTTGTTAGAAAACCTTGGCTATACTAGTACTCTATGTCATGTTGATTCAATATTTGCTTGTATAGTTCCTATTTTTCACATCTACTGAACGTTTGCTGGCCGAGTGGCATGGCTTGCAACCACTAGCTGCCTTTTCTTTTTGACTGTCTGTTCTTTTTTTTTTTTCCTTTTTGCTTTCTAAGATTTCATATATATTATGATTATTTTTATTTATTATTTATTATTATTATATTATAATATTATTACAAAAAACGACGACCTAACTTACGGCGCACTCCACTGGTTGCTTTTGAGGGCTCTAGTAAGTGCGGTTGTGTTCTTGTGGTTGAAAATAAGATCTGCATGTATGCTTGCTTAGTTTTCTAAGAGCATCCGCCGCCGACATAGTGAGCCCCCGAATGATTTTACTTTGATCCGAGAGGGCCGCCCATATCTGGTGGCCAGGGGGTCACGTGACACAAGTTGCCACTTTGCAATCACCTAGTGTTTACATTGGCCTTTCTGTCCTCGCAGCGCCGCCACAGTCACCCACTGATCCGAAATAGTGAAAAGCGTTTGATGGAGCATCGAAGCCTCCCATTAAGATTTTTGGCTTCCTCCACATCGTCAGACTCTCACTCACGGGATCAGTGCACCCAAGGAATGCGACATTCGATACGTCTCGTTTTATCAGTGTGCTTGTGTGTCGAGGTGGTCACCAGAAAACTCCTATAATACTCAAACAAGATAGCAAAATAAATTAAACAAAAGAAATGGTGCAGAGAACATCTACGTTTGGGTCTTAAGATGTATGACGGGATAGCGTAACTTCCACTCCCAGAGAAATTGCTGCATTTACGATGTGTGCTTCACGAGAACTGAAGTTCGACGAAGAGACGACTAGCAGGAAGGGTGATGAATTGTCATGTGCCAGAAGGAACTGAGACCCTTTATGCTTCTGTGGCTTAAGATGTGAGCATGTAAGGATGCGGCTGCGAGGTTTTCGTCAGTGTAAGGAAGAAGATAGCAGTGTAGGTTTTTTAATGTGTTTATTTTTTAATTTCTGTGCCGGACTGAATGTTCTTGCTTCTTTGCGAAGAATGGGACAGAGACAAAGTTGAGATCTTTATTACGGAACAAATACTGGAGGGGTTTTCGAAAAGGGGTAAACAGATGTGAGAGAGCTCAAAGGTGGAACTTGAAGTCTAGGCCATTGATGCAGCAGCTGGTTCCCTTGCCATTCCAATCAGCTAGCGCTGATCCTGAGGTAACAAGCAGGTCAAAACTGCCTCCAATGTTTCAATGGAAATAGAATGATTGATGTTTGAGTTCTTCGCCAATGAGCATACCCCTGCACATGCCTAGGTTACGGAGAAGAGGGTAAATGTTTCCCCGGTTTAGCGGAGTTTTACTTTAGTCTATGATGTTCCCACCCAATATCTTCGCCCACATTTGTTGGAATACACTCGTGTTGGTTTATCCACCCCATAGTTCGCAATGCTTCGACACTGAGACCCCCTTTAGCACGCAGGAAGATCGTGTTTCTAGGCATAGGATTACGAGACGTTTACTTTTTTATGGAAGGGGAGTGCTGTTGTCGTGGTCGAAAGCAGCACGGTGTGTGAGTTCGCGGACCTTTTGGTCAATGCCTCTATCTCTTCAAACCCTTGTGCCCAGGTGACCTAGTGACGCCCTTAACTTTATTCATTACGGACTGGAGTATATTCACAAATCTTTTAGCTGTTCTGCCCGCAGCCAACAGTCTATTGCCCTTTGAGAGTCTATAAAGATATTGCACTTCTGTTTACTACTTCAGCTATTGGGATTTTCAAGAGGATGGCTCCAGCGTCCGCTGCTTTGTTCCTGTAGGTAGGAGAGTCATGCCGTCGAAAAGATTGCCGGAATAGTCACCTACTACATTTGCTGCCTTCTACTATCATTAATCTTACAGTCGGTGTATATTTGTTCTCACGATATTTCACTTTCCTTAATTAACATGATCCTGTTAGATTGCCTTTTTTCGCGTAGGTTTGAATCAATGGTTTTGGTGGAGAGTTTTTTTTTTTTAACGGAGCCACTGGATCGTGACAGAACCGTGATGGCGTTCACTCGATAATTCCCCATGGGGGAGGGGGTGGGTTCTGTCTTCCAGGATCACCCTACCGATTTCTTTTTCCGAGCCACGCCCTTGGTACCAGGCAGGTGGTTTGTCGGGTTTCTTCAAATATGTTTTAAAGACACAATTTGGGGACCTATTCAATGTCAACATCATCGACAGACCATTCAGGTCTATTGCAGGACGGAGGCCTTCAACCGCTCCTGTTCGGCGCTGCCCAATTTATTCTTTGCCTCCGCACTTTCTTACTTGGTCCCTCCATAGAACTAAAGGCCTTCCCCTTCTTTTAGACCCGTCTCTGTCTGTCCATTCTGTTACGCTGCAGGCCCACCGGCTGTCAGTTTGTCTCACGCTAAGAATTGCGAGGTGGAGGGCTGCTTTATATGCTGTCCTAATGATGGTGTTCACTTGATCTTCGCTGCGGGTAAGTTACAATGGTACGGTAGGCTCAGTAAAATCCGCCTTTCGATCAGGGGCTTCGGGAGTCTTATCGTTTCATCTCTCATTCTTACTCTTCTCTTGGTTAGGCGTTTCACAATGTGGGCAAGTGGTGAAAGGTTTTCTCTTTCTTTTTTTTTGTGATTGTGAAGCCGACTCTGCCGCTTGACTCTAGGACACGCCTAGCATTGTTACGTGACTGCCTCTAGGAGGATATCCGTACCTATTTTCAGGTTGACTTTTACTTTGCCCCGTGGTGCCTTGCGTCTTTAAACACAGCTTGTGCCGGTAACATAACCGCGGGAATATCGAAAATAGTCGAAAATGCACGTATTAGACGCTATGCAATGGGTTTTATTTCTGTTGGTTTCAGCTCATATTGTATGCTTTCTTTGATTTTTGAGTGATAGGCGTTAATTCTTTGTCTCCTGTTTTAGTTTGGTGACGCAATGCTGGCGCCGGCATCAGTTACGGTGGAAACGTTGGCTCAATGGGTAAGGTGCTACTGAGCCTCAGGACACGGGTTCGATTCCCGGCAGCGGTATTCTTGATGGAAGCAGAAATTAGAAACGACAGTGTGCCGAGGGCACGTTAAAGATCCCCATGTTGTCGAAATTAATCTGGAGCCCTCCACTACTGCGCGCCTCGTAGCTCGGGTGTGGCTTGGGCACGGGAATTATACCGAAAACCTAAATTATTATCTACTGGTGCAGAGGTGCTTTTATTGTGATGGCGACAGTTTCGGGAGCGACTGGCGACAGTATCTGCCGAGCATGGTACCACCTACAGAACGTAGAACGAACGTTACTGCGCAGGCGCGGCACCTGCTGGAAATGCGTGTCCTTTCTTCTTATCTCCGCCGTAGTATTATTGTTCTGCCTTCCTTACTTCTGTTGCCGTTGTGTCATATTCCAGATTTAGGCGAACACCCGCATCTCGCTGCCCTCAGTCGTAGCTTCCGGGTGGCAGCGATGACGTATTTCCGTGAACGCTTGATGGGCACGGCTGATAGCTGACGGCTAACAGGCACGGGGAAATCGAAAAATGAGCCTAGTAACGCTATCGCGTTAAAAGAACAATTCAATAATGAATTTTTGTATGCATCCTTCTATCATGAAACTGGAGACAGTCAGAAATAATACTGGCCCAACTAATGAAAATTATGATTAGTAGTTAACCGGAGGTGGTGGCTCCGTGGCCAGAGTGTTTTTTCTGATGTGCGCGAGGTGGCGGGTTCCGATCCTTGCCATGGGTATGCTTTTGGGGACGAGCAGATATACGAAAGCGGCCTTGTGTCGAAAATTCGCCGCTTGATAACGATCCGCACGTGGTCTGAATTACTCCGTGGTCCGCTACTTCGGCACCGCAGATGACGGACGGGACCCAGCTTTCTTATCCCTGATCCACTCATCGCCTGAGAATTCCTCGTACGAAGACTCTTATTGTTGGATTTATTGGTTTAGCTATGAAAGAGGTTTATTATAGGGAAGATTGACTCATCGTGATAGGTATGCTTGTCCCACTAATATTTCGCGGCATAAAAAAACTAGGTATGGTTGCCTGGAGCAGTAAGAAAATATGAAGGGCACCTCAGGACGTCGGCTGTGATTTAAACACGTTGTTCGTATTTTCGTCAGTTCGTCGTGTCGAGAAGTTCCGTTCACAATGAAAAGTGGTGCTTGTTACATTCCAGCTGGAAGTGGTGTTTGCTTTTAGAGTTCTGTTGAAAATAGCCATCATTTCACCCATACACGTGTAGATTCTCCAGAACGACGATCCTCGGCTGTAAGAAGTATACAGTGCAGAGCCCAATACTTCTCAGACGCATTATGCTCGAGAAATATACCGCAGACAGTGCAAAGGAACGTGTGCGAACGTTACACCCTGTATGGCTGAAAGGGTGAGACACTGGTTCTAAAACCGTTTACGACAAATGCAAGAAATAAACTATCGCTGACCACAGAAGAAACAGGGGCTTGTAGAGCACGCGGCATACTGCTGCAGAATACATTCCAGTTTTAAATTTCCACGAACTACTACTTTTGTGATATTGTTTATTTTTGCGCCGAACAGAGAACTGATCGTGGACGTTTGAAGAATTACATGTTGCTTTCTTCTTCCATAATTGATTAGTTATGCGACTGGGTGCCGTTCATTTAACAGCTATTTATTACATACATTCTGACGCTACATCGTTCTGTGTAGCCGTAGGTTTGTATTTGCCAAGCATTACGTTCAACATATACTTTTCTTTTTGTCTTCAATTCCCTTGAATAGTGTATACTTACAAGTTCTCGCCGCATCAAAAATGTGAAGCAGAAATTGGCGCCGTTCAGATTTCATAGTGAAATTACTAAGGAACAGTGTGTTCAGTGCTGGTGGCACTACTTGTACGAGCTTTTGCTACCTCTCTTACACAGAGCAGCACCTTACCTGAGCGTTCCGATTTTACGTTGGCACGTCGTCACGTGATTTGCGCTGTCGGCTTGTCCCATACGTCACCGCCCAGTCTAAAAGCACAACAAGAATACCGCTAAAAACTAACGAGAATTTCTTTCGTACGACAAAAAACTCTGTCGTGACCACAGAGGTCCTGCTGTTACTACAAAGCCATCTGTTGTTACGACACGCATTTCTGTCGTAACGACAAAGTCACTTTTCTCAACGACAAATATTCCTGTAGTCGCACCCGAACTGCCATTTGCGCTACTGTTCACAGTCGGCAATAACATTGAAACCATATACAACTACTGATGGAACATCAGGATCACGACAAAACAGGAATTCGCCCGACGGAACATGAAAATGAGGACAGGAATACGACACACTACAGAACATCAGAATCCCGAAAGGACAAGAATACGACGAGACAACAGTACGACACGTGAAATTGCGACAAACTGCACAAATTTTTCTTGTCGTCTGTTTCGACTACGAGAACACTTTTACTGGTTTGTTTTGAATACCCTTGCGGGAAAAGCAGTTTGGAAAGACACGATCGGTTTTCACTCTTACCGTTCCTTGCCATAAAAATAAGAACAACTGAAGAGAAGCCGCCACTTTCCACTTCCAGACATGAGTCCTTATATTCAGATACAGTAGAATGGCATCCTAAGCAATAATTTTATGATCAGAACTTTTCACCCGGCAAGGAATTTGAAGAGAACAAATAAAAGTGTTGTTTAACGTATACAACAACCCTATCGTGGAATGCATATAGGGCTTTGTAAGTGTTGGGAACGCTTCTCACAGCGTACTGTGCGAGAGCGGCGTAAAAATACGCGTAAGGTAATAGAGAGTTTTAGCTGACCGTTTCTCACGGTGCGCTCCGCTCACAATGAAAACCAAAGCTCACTGTAAAGCTTCCTAGATGCGGCGGAGGGGATAGCGGCACCTGATGGACGAGAGCGTGGCTCACAATTCAGAAATTTTTAACCTCCTAAAACGGTATAGGCCGTTAACCATTCCTCCATACCAACAATGTACCTTTTCCACGAAGTTTATCGGCGCATGCGTTCGCAGGCGCCGCCATTACTTTTGGTGGCTCGCTATTAACGCAACTGCGGCATTTTACGGATGCCGTGGGCGCACCGCGGCGAACTTCAGAGAGATTCTGGTTCGCATGCGGTGGCTACTCTGAAAGCGCTAGATCATTGCACGGCCAATCATGGGCATTGCCAAACGTGCTTAACTTCGTCAAGAGCGCACCCAGAGGCCGACGTCTGCGCATAAAGTTGAAAAAGGGAAGCGCGATGGTTGTGCAAAGCAAGCCTCTTAGCTATCACTACGGCCGTGCCCCGCGATTAGCAAATCTTGGGACAAGAGCGTCACCGGCAATCGTGGCAGAAAGAAATGCTGAGTGTGATTTCCATATTCGCTGCTACTAGCGCAGTTCTTAGAGTGGAAGAGGTCCATTAAAGCTCCAGGCTGGTTTCACTGGTTCACGCGTACACCTTAAAAAAAAACATTTTCTGTTGGTCATTTTTAGGTAAGTATTGCTGGCCAAAGTTTCAACATTTTGTTTCTTTAGCCCAGCGACCAGTCTATATCAACAAAATACCCCCTGTGACACCGTAGGAATCCCATTTTTTCTTCAAGCATGAACTCATTCCTTCACCTATTCCAGGTACGTTGGATGGCGACATATGTAACAAGTCATGAAAATTAACGCTTTCATCACGGTATTACACGAGGAATGCGAAAGGCTCCCGTAGTCAAACGATGATCAATATTCCAGATGGAAGCACAATTACTTTAAGAAGTTCACTTGCTATGAAACATTGTTTTTGTAGTCAGTTTAAGTATAATCGCTCCAAAATGAAAAAAACAAATTCTCAGGCGGCGAAATTATTGGTTTTTTTGCGGCCAACAAACCAAAAACTTTGATCTGCGCCGCCGCGTGCGCAGAGAAATAGGAGCAGGTGCATCGAGCGTACGTCGTACTTACTCTTCATCACCTCCGTGTCCATGTTGCGGAACCGGCGCAAAAGGCCGATGAAGGCCGATGTGCAGGCAGCCGAAAGGCCGTCTTCCTGGCCCATCCTCAGAACCTCGGGCAGCGCTTTCTTGAGAGCCCCCTGGACGGCACCTCGCATGGCCGCTTCCATGGCCTTCCACTTAGCGACCACGACATCCTCGGCTTCGGCTGCGCTGTCACCCATCGCCTTCACTGTCCATGGCGATGCCAAAGTCGCAAAAAGCACCACGAACCATGCCAGTCGAACTCGCAAGCTACGCATCGTGGAAACGATGCGTGCGTCCCTCTGTCTTGCCTTCTATCACTTTTTTTGTTATTTTTCACTTGTGCAACGTTTCATTAGATAGGTGCGCGAGGTTCCTCCGTACCTTTACGCGACTACGCTCGTCTTCTCCCTGTGTTCGTCTCTGTATAAGCTCGGTTAAGGTGGTTCACAACCTGCACAACTCGCTCGTGCCAACCGACGCCGAGTTCACCTGACTCTAACCTCCGCTCAGATAGCTTTAACCCGGACGAATCGAAAGTCGGCCGAAGCTCCGCGAAAGCACCGTGTAACGCGTGCTTTCTCGTAGCTCAGCGCTCGTGCGTGCTTCTGGGCTCAAAACGGCACACTCTCGCTGACGCGACGGGCTGTAGAGAAAGGGTAAGAGAGCAGAGAAGTGCGCCCACCTCAAACAGAATGGGAGAGGTGCGCTCAGAAACTGGATTCGAAGAGCACGCGCGAGCTTTCAACGCTGCGCGCGACAGCCGTCCCCATGCATACCGTCTCTTCCCGGGAGGGGCGGCCTACAAAAACGTCCGTGTTTGAGCACATCGCGATGGGTGAGGGTTGCGGAGGTGCTGGATTGGAACGGAGGTCATGGGTGGTGCGGCCAGGCAGCAGGTGACATGTTATTCTTGCGAACCATCAGTAGTGCATGGCAGTGACGTTTGATAGGAATAAAAAATATCTTCTTTGGACCTTCTTCGTTCCGCGTGACTAATTTTTTTGGCCGTGTCAAACACGTGCATGGGCATATCTTGTTTTGACCCCTCTTTCACCCTTGTTGCCACGGGGGAGGGGGGAATTACCTTGTTAATTTTTTCTGTTTGGTTCTTCTCTCTTTCTTTCCCATGTTTGTACCGCGTGACTGTGTGTTCTTATCATCCTTTTTATAATTTTTTTTCTTTCTCCCGCTCTCTCTTCATTCTTTTGCTACCTACCAATCATGATCCGATTGTACAAACTCTCCCTTCTCTTACCACTTGCCCTCGCCCTTGCCTACATTTTCTGTATATATATAACTCCGAAACGAACTTACTCTGTACTCTGAGGAAAGGAAGTCCTCTTCCTGAAACGTCAGTAGACTTATTTCTATTTTCTACGTCTTTCTCGTGTGTCTCTATCTCTGCTAACCTTACACACACACATATCATATAATATATATATATATATATAATATATTATATATATATATATATATATATATATATATATTAGCAGCGCCACGGCAATGCAAGGCCGGGGGGCATAAAATCAACAGTACCTGTGTTATTCCTTTTCGTTTTGTTCAAATAATAACAAGGCAATATCGGCGGTACCCAGCAGATAAGTGCGCGCGCCAATTCTCCATTCTTTTAGAACCCTCATTCACGGTTTTCTTACGCTCGGTGGGCTTGATATGTTGCAAAATCATTTTATTCAGCGAGTTTTTATTAACTGTCACGGGTTTCCAGACGTCGTAATTCGCAAAATTTAAGCCCTTGCGAAATCCGTGACACGCACCAATTTTGGGCCACAAAGACGTACGGTGACGCATACTGAATGGCTCCAAGCGCAAGATTCCGGGAACCTTCGATGGCCTCCTTCCTTCTTTCTCTCCTCTCTTACTCAGTGAGCGTTCACGTACTGACTGACGAGTAGTGGCAATGAACCCCCGTCAAATGCTCAACCCCTGCCTTGGTGCACGTTTACGCTGCGCTCCTTCGTCGAAAGAAGGATTTATCGAAACAAATGTCGGACGTGTACTACACAGAGCGCCCGTACCATTTTTAACGGGGCGGCTCAACCTTCGCCGCCTGCATAGCGCACACGCTGACCACCAGCGCTAGCTGTAAGTATAACTATTATTTCGGATCGCGTCAGGAAACGCACGGCAACTGAACGAAATACTCACCACCCACCGACCCCAAAAGGGATAACCAGTAGTTAGAAGTCAGTGGTTTTGACTTTTTCCTCGCTCAACGCTTGCTTGCATTGTCGACTTCATGGGCTGATGCGGGTGTATACGCACATCCGCGTTCTGCCTGCTTGTGCTATAAACGAATCATTGTTCTCGTGCAAGTCGCAAATGGATAGTTTGGGTAAAGCAACGCCACCTATCTGGTTCACATAGCCAGCCATTTCAGATTTCTTGCCATGCACTTCTGTTGTTGCAGTGCACAGACCCCGTCGTTAAGGCGGAGAGTACCACGCTACAAGTTTTTTTTTTCTTTTTTGCTGTTCTTATAAAGCGAATGCATTCATCGGCAGCGGCAAGATTCTCAAAGTGGCCAGGCGTTTCATTCGCTCCAAATATACTTAAACGGCCAGCCACCGCGTCAAAAGGAGCAAATTTTTGCAAACGACGAAGTACAACAATAATTTAGCATCAAAAATATGCTGTGCGCTCTCACCTACGGCAATGTGCAAAACTTCACCCCGCGACGCCGCAGTGTGGTCCACACTTTCCTCATCGCAATCGTTTGCTGGCTCACCTAATCGACCTACTTTGCAACTTTGATCGCAACCGTTTGTCTCTTGAGTGCATCGCAGGGAAAAGATTCACGTTGATTATCTTAGACTGCACAACACCGCAGTCGAATGCCTTTCCCCGTCCTATTTCTTGTTCCCGTATTTGTATCACTATGTGGCTTGCAATAGGCGCGTTCGAGAAACCAACAGTACCGTGGTATTTACTTGGCAAGTGCAGCCTTTCTGTTTGCGACTACCGTAAAAATATTCAGCACTCCCTTGACTTCCGGCTTCTGACGCCCGTGCTTCCTTCCGCATCCAATGCCAGCGCCGAGATGACAAAGTACACACTTGACTAGAGCAACAGGGCTCGCCTTCCGTTGGCCGAGTAGCTCAGGCGAGGAATGTGTTGGCTGTTCTCGATTATCCATTGAGCGTGTTGCTACTCTGGTTGGCGGTTTTATTGGTAGTGACGACTTGCTGTAAATTGAAGAAACGCCTACGTGCCTTTTCGTGTGAAATTGCCTGACTTTTGCTTACCACAGTGCTATTGCCTTTTATAATGTTCCTGTTGCTAAATGGCGGAGTATAGCCTCTAATATGCTTCTAGTCTACCCTGTTAGTTCCACTGACCGTTATATTGTACCTTTCAAACTAGATGATTCTGTAACTCTTTTTTATTCGGCCTTGTCTACAGATTTTCGCTGCCTGCAAGGCACTGCCCTTCAAACCCTCTGCGGTTTTGGTAGGCCTGTCAGTTTTCACAGTTTGTTTTTTGTTCTGTATAATAACATTATTTATTATTATATTATTATTATTATTATTATTATATTATTATTATTATTATTATATATTATTATTATTATTATTATTATTATTATTATTATTATTAAATGAAACCATCATTTTCCCGTGGTGCAGATGGTATTCCAGCAGCCCTCATGAAGGCATACGGCAACATTTTTGTGCCTGTCTTAACTTCCATTTATAATAACTGCTTACTTTTCGGCAAATTCCCTTGGGCATGGAAGATCGCTCGAATTTTTCCAATATTTAAGTCTGGTGATAAGTCAGCCGTTTCTAACTATCGCCCGATCTCACTCCTTTGTGTCGCCTCAAAACTCTTTGAGTCAGCTCTGCACAAAGTTCTTGCTGCCTGCGTCAAGAACGTTGTGATACCAAATCAGCACGGCTTTTTCTCGGGTCGATCGACGGTCACAAATCTTGCAAGCTTTATGAGACAGGCTTCGGCTGCAGTTTGTTAAAACGGCCAGATGGACGTTATTTATTTTGACCTGAGTAAGCCGTTTGATGTGCTGAACCATCAGTTATTAATTAACAAGCTTGCTACGTCCGGTGTAGACGCAAGCCTTGATGCCTTGTTGTCCAACTTAGAGCACTGCACGGGCCTGATTTTAAAGCCCGAGCCCAGCCCGAGCCCGCTTTGTGAAGCCCGAGCCCGACCCGGGCCCGTAACACCTAGCCCGGGCCCGGCCCGGGCATTCCTAAGTGAGCCTGGCCTGGACCCGGCCCGGGCCCGTCGTCTCAAGCCCAGGCCCGGCCCGGCCCGGTCATTTATTTTTGAGCCTAGGGAGGGCTCCCGTGTGTGTAATTTGTTTATTATATTTGGTTCAGTCTCTTCGTAGCGGGCAATCAGACGGAGCATCTATTCTGTACAAGCACCCATGAACTGAAACGCCAAAAATAAGGGTTTAAAAGTGCACGTAGTTTAGCTTACACCGTCTGCAGTTCACGCCACAGCGGCGTGAAAGTTCGTATTCTTACACGAGAGACACCATCACCTTTGATTACCAGACTCTTGGCAACTTCACGTGGTTGTCTCAGCCACAAGTTGGTATTGCTGAAATTTTTTGATCCGCATTTGAATCCATGAGTATGTGTGCGTTGAAATATTTTACCTGCAGTGGTCGCTAAGCGGTGGTGTTTCTCTAGCACGCGAATTTGATTCCCGGCCAGCCGCATTTCCATTGGTGCGACATATTAAATACTCATGTACGTAGACGTAGGTACACAGCTCCAGGTTGTCTGAATTATTCCTTCCCCGCTAGGGCATTCCTTGTAATCCTGTCAGGTATATCATACACGCAAATATAAAATCTTGATTCAGTACATAAAACGTCATTAGTATTACAGTATAGTGACTATCAGACCTAGCAAAACACGTTTTTAAAACATTTCGTACAACTAACATCACGAAGCGCGTAAAAATAAACTCAGAATATTCATTTTAAGGCTCTTTTCTACACTTCGCGTCGGAACTATCAGGGGCCGTGCCTATGAATTCAAGCCCGAGCCCGGTCCGGGCCCATGGCGTCAAGCCCGAGCCCGGCCCGGGCCCGCCGATAATCGACTTCGGGCGGCCCGGCCCGGCCCTCGGGACGGGTCGGGACCGGCTTTCGGGCCGGCCCGGGCCCGTGCAGTGCCAACTATCTCCTTGATCAGTCCTTTTACGTAGATGTAAACTACAAAATGTCTAGTGTTTACCCTGAAAAGAGTGGTGTACCTCAGGGTTCCGTGCTGGGTCCATTATTGTTTTCTATCTTTATCAATGATGTGTCAACAGTGTTAACAAACTCTTCTTTTCTTCTCTATGCTGAAGATGCCAAACTATTTATGCACATTAGCGGTGTTCAGGACTGCTGTGCCTTGCAGAGGGATGTGTCGGAATTATCGGTCTGATGCAGGAAAAACTGCCTAATTTTAAACCCCGCTAAAACAAATGTTGTCACCTACAGCCGGAAAACCCACCGTCTGCTGTTTTCCTACAGTATTTAGGGTGCTCCTCTGCAAAGGGTTGAGGAGATTAGGGACCTAGGGGTGCTTTTCGACAGTACCCTCTCTTTTTCTCCTCATATTAGGCTCCTCACCCGGCGAGCGCTCCGAAGTCTTGGAAATGTGTGTCGGATTACGGATGTGTCGGATGTGTGTCGGATCACGGTCTACCAATATGCCGATGGTGCCGTATTGTTGGCTAAACATTTATGCTATCAATCGGCGATCAGAATGCTCCAAAAGGATGTCCATAACGCAGTTGACTGGTTTTCACGAATCCTTTTCCTGTCACCGTCTCAAAAACAAAACTTGTTTGGTTTATAAATCCGTTGATGACGGAAGTAATAGACCAACAAATTTATCTGCACTCTAAATCCTGTGCACCATGTGTTCCTCTAGAGTATGTGCAATCGATAAAGTATATGGGAATATTTTTCGATTCGAACATATCGTGGGATACTCATTTGGCACACCTACGTGGCAAGCTTAGGAGCGTTGCACGGCTGATCTCATCTCCGCCCTGTATCATGCGACACATCTTTCACACATGTAGATAAAAACCGAGCTCCCACATGTGCAATTCTGCAGCATTTCTTGTATTTGCAGCAGAAGTATGAGTTTTCTTAATTTTATACGGACGCTTCTAGAACTGCCACCTCTGTGTCCTGCGCGGCGCATGGGCCCGGCCTTAATGTCACTAGAACTCTGAATAGTCATACTAGTATCTTTACGGCAGAGGCTTACGGTGTACTTCTTGTTGTCAATCATATACTTCAAAGCCACATCCCACAATCCATTATATATACAGATTCCCTCAGTGTTGTGCGGGCACTGCCGTCAACAATGCCTTCGAAAAACCACGTTGTCAATCTGATCGTCAAGGGTATTATGTCTGTGTATGTACGCAAATTTGAACTGCTTTCTTGCTGGGTCCCTGGCCACTGTGGTATAGCCGGGAACGAAGCAGCGGATCGAATGGCTGCTGCTGCTACACTCTTGAATACAGTAGACATAACCACATTACCCTACACCGACGTGAACCACACATCAGACAACAACTTCGCAAAAACATGGAAAACACACTGGAGTGAACAAACAGACAACAAGTTACACGTAATAAAACCTCACTTGGGACCATACACCACCGACACACGCAATAGATACTCTGAAGTCGCCTTGGCCAGATTACGGATAGGGCACACACATGCAACGCACTCGCACCTTCTCACTGCATCTCCAAGACCTCTGTGCAGCAGGTGCGGAGAGGCCCTATCCGTGATCCACATCCTCATTCAATGCGAGGCACATAACACAACACGACACAAAGATTTCCCTGAAGTATACAGACGACACATTCCACAGCCCCCTTCATACTTTTTAGCCGACGAACCAATTTTTCCTTGTCAACGTGTTTTTAAGTTTTTAGCTGAGGTAAAATTTCTGCAGCTCCTGTCATATCACGTGTAATCATCCTGGCCCTATACACCAGCCATTTCCATTTTCTTTTGTTTTGCGTCACTTTTACGTCTACTCACACGTTTTAGAATTTACAGTCTCATCAACCATTAAATAACTTCTTCTTTGGCGCTCCTTGCCCTTAGTCGGCCTTGCGCCATTAAAACCTAACCATCATCATCATCATCATGCACGGCTGATCTATCATTGAAGAAGTATTGTCCCATTCCCTGCCAAAAAAACTATTGCACATGCTCTCGCTTACGGGATATTGAGGTATGGCATAACCGTTTTAGCTTTCTGTTCTGCACGCCGAGAGGGCCGTATTGATGCATTGTTAAAAAATATACTTAAAAGCGTGGGATACAACTTTCCTCTACTTTCGTCGGAAAGTGTGTTCGCCGCACTAGGCTTCCCTTCTTTCCGCTCACTGTTTCTTCGAACAGTGGTGTTGAAGTATTTTTGGAGCACCGAATTCAAATTTGAGAATAAACGTTACGCAAGCTTCATTCTCGTGCGTGCTTAATTGTGCCTCGTTCTTTAACAAGATACCGTGACGCACGGCGCTCAGTGTAAATTCTGAAGTTGTTCGACAAATTACCGGAAGATGTTTTGTTATCTAAATCGAAAAAAAGTGCTAAAGAACAGGCTTACTGCAATTTAGTTCACTCACTGAAGTTGTAAGGTCAATGTCTCCCTTTTCACAGCTACTTATGTGACGTTTGTATGCATTGGTTTCTGTTCGCCGATCCGTTTTCTTGTTTTTCTACTTCTATTGTGTTGGTTCCATTCGCGGATGGTATTACGTTTTTGCCGATAAGTGTAACGTGCATGTGTTTTCTTCAAACCGCGGTGCTGTTTTCCTTTTACTGTTACTTTACCATGTTGTATTGCCGTACCAACTATGCCGGGCCATGTCCCACAGGCCTTGTAGGCTTCGCCAGCCCTGTTAATTATTGTATTTCTCCTTTTGTGGCCATAAAAATATAATATAATAATAATAATAATAATAATAATAATAATAATAATAAATCGCTTGATCGATCAATCAATCATGTTTATTTACGTCCCAGGAACAGCCAAAGGCCTGAGTGCTGGCGCACGGATAGTTACATAAAAACAAAATATAAGAAACATATTGCAAGAAACAAACAAATGACGATACACAGTGAAGTAGTAAAAATGACAAATAAAACACAGATGGAGTGAAAGGTGGGCACAGAAAAAAGAGAAAAAGATGCCTTTGTGGCTCTGCTTGTTGTAAAGACCGCACAACAAGCAGAGCAACAAATTTTAACAGTAATACGACAAATACAACGGCAAGAGTATAGAGAAAAATGATAAGAGGGACAAATCACAAGAAACAGTTTCAAAAATATGCAACTATCAGTTGGTTAAAAACATAACCGCGGAGAAACTAAATTCTAGCAATCGAGAAAAAATGAACGACAGAGACATCACAGATGTCTAACATACTGTATTGAACAGTGCAGTACGGTAGATTTTAAATGAACTTTGAAAGATGTCAAGGCGGTCAAAGAAGCGGTTGTAAGAATTTTGTATTCCGCGCAAAGGAGAATGGTTGGAGTAGCGCGAAGCGGTCAAGAACGGGCGATGCGACCTGGTGGGCCTTTGTGGAACACTAAACTCTAAACAGATAAGCAAGTCTTTGCAGGAAAGGTCCCCATGAACAATTTTATGAAGAAATGTAAGATCTGCACGCATACGTCTGCAGTTCAAGGATGGAATGGAAGGAACTATGGGCAAGTCAGAATCAGGACTCGGACTGTGAATGTGATGACGGTGCTTAAATATGGATAAAAACTTCTTCTGCACACGTTCTATTAATTCACTACTAGATTTGGAGATACCATTCCAAGCAACAGAAGCATATTCTAACTGAGGGATACATATTGTATTGTATAGCATTAGAAATGGACCTGGAGAAGAGAATTCCTTTGAAATCCGGCACATATTTCCAAGACATCGGAGCGCTCGCCGGAGAGAAAGAGAAAAAGAGTGGGTACTGTCGAAAAGCACCCCGAGGCCCCTAATCTCCCCAACCCTTTGCAGAGGAGCTCCCTCAATACTGTAGGAAAACAGTAGACGATGGTTTTTCCGGCTGTACGTGATAACTTTTGTTTTAGCGGTGTTCGAAATTAGACAGTTTTTGCTGCACCAGACCGATAATTCCGGCACATCCCTCTGCAAGGCACACCGCTAATGTGCCTAAATAGTTTGACATCATCAACACAGAGAAGAAACGAAGATTTTGTTAAGACTCTTGACACATCGTTGATAAAGATAGAAAACAATAGTGGACCCAGCACGGAGCCTTCAGGTACATCACTTGTTGCAGTGTAAACACCAGGCTTCTTGTTGTTTACATCTACGTAAAAGTACCGGTCAAGGAGGTAGTTCAACAAGAAGGCAACAAGGGTTGCGTCTACACCGGACGCAGTAAGCTTGCTAAATATTAATTGATGGTTCACCACATCAAACGCCTTACTGAGGTCGAAATAAATGACGTCCAACTGGCCGTTTTTACAAACTGCCGCCGAAGCCTGTGTCATAGCTTGCAAGATTTTTAACCGTTGATTGACCCGAGAAAAAGCTGTGCTGATTTGGTATCGGAACGTTCTTGACGCAGGCAGCAAGAACTAGAAGAAAAACATACAATGACATGGCGAATACAACACGGAACACTAAAAATACAGTACAATTATGCAAGAATTAAAAGCGTAATAGCAATGACATGGCACAAAATACATGGAATAGTTAGATGCGAATAATGTACTGAGTAAGTGAACACAAAAACAGTTAAAAGATAGTAAAGTAAGGATACAAGCATGTACGAACAATAAGTTGAAACAAATGCAGTATATGTATATAAGTAAGAAAAAAAGGTAGGTGGCATAATAAGATCATGTGCAATGAGTGGGAACATATATCGTCAGAAGCAGAAGGCACTGTTCAGCACTGCACGAAACAGTTTCAGGGAGCCATTGAAAACATCCAAGTTCTCACCAAATAAGTTGTACAGACTTTGCATTCGGTGGACAGGCGAGTGACGACTACCAGTTGCGCCAGTGTGGAATGGATAGCGCGACCTCGTGCACTTCAGGGGCACTCGGAGCATTAGCTGGGACAGCAGTTCCGGGCAGGGAATGACTCCGTGTAGTAGCTTATGCAGAAAAAGAAGATCAGCTCGATCGCGCTGGCAGCTCAAAGTAAGAAGCTTAGGGAGCTGGTGTTGACTAGAGGTAGAAGCAGAACCGGCGTCCTATCTGGTGTTTATAGTATATCGGAAGGATTTTTTTCTGCACCCTTTCCAGACATTGATGGTGGGAGGCGCAGGTTCCATTCCAAACGCTGGATGAGTATTCTAACAGGGTAAGCCAGAATGATGTATACAGCTTTAAGAAAGGAACAGAAGAAGTGAAATCTCTGGTGAACCTGCACACCTTGCCCAGAGAGCGGAGTGTCCGTCCGACCAACTGTCTAATATGGGGAGTGAAACCGAGTGAACTGTCGAAAAGAACTCCAAGATCTCGAACCTCGGAAACTTCTGGAAGACTGGCATTAAGAGTGTAAGAAAACTGGAAGGGATGTGTTTTCAGGCAGTAGGGGATAACTTTGGTATTTGATGGGTTTAGAATAAGGCCCTGCTCAGCACACCAGCGTGCGAAAGATATGTCATGCTGAAGGGCAAGGCAGTCCTTCGGGCAAATAATTATTTTGTATACCTTTATATCGTCGGCATACAAAAGAAAGGATTAGCTATAGCAGCAGATACGTCGTTAGTGAAAAAAGTGAACAAGAGAGGGCCCAACATGGACCCCTGCAGTACGCCACTGGTAGGACTGTAGTCGACAGATGTTTGGCCGTTTACACTAACATAACAGCGCCTATTAATGAGATAGCTGCCTAGCAAAGCAACTAAAGAAGCATCGATGCCACATAGCATTAGTTTTTTGAGTAGCAGTGGGTGAGTGACGAGGTCGAAAGCCTTACTAAGACCGCAGTAAATTGCATCAGTCTGGGCTCGGTCTGTCAGTGCTTTGGAAGCATGCGTCATAAAACAAGCAAGATTAGTTGCCGTTGACCGCCCTGTGATGAAGCCATGTTGATTGGGTAACGACGCATTTTTCACCCACGAATACAACACTGAGTGTAACGCGGACTCAAAGAGTTTGGATGCAGCAGAAACGATTGAAATCGGTCGATAGTTCCTTGGGTCTGATCCGTTGCCTGACTTAAAGATAGGAATATTCTAGAAATTTTTCATAAAGCAGGAAATGTGTTACTAGTCCAGCAATTATTAAATATAGATGTTAACCGCAACTAGAATATCTTTAAAAGCTTTAAGTAAGGCCGCAGGAATGCCATCTGGACCAGACGACATGGAAGCTTTCATGCATTTGAGGCATTCGAATACAATCTTCTCATAAAAAAAACTGAACTTGTCCCACGTACGCTGCTGATAACTCGAGATGTCTCATTGTGTCTGGGAGGTGCGAAAGTGCTACCAAAGTGACGCGCGAAGGAGTCGGCTACATACAACTGTTACTTCATTCCCGGGAGAGCCAACCAAACAAATGCGATCATCGGAGCTATCTGAGTGGGACCGAATGAAGTTCCAGAATTTTGAAGGATCATGAGTTACACTAATCTCCAAAGGCTCGAGGTAGTAACTGTAGTCTCTTTTGTAGAGCTTCTTACACGTGGAACGGTGAATTAGAAACTCTGTCTTCCACTTTTCGAGGCCAGAGTGCATGATCTTTCATCTTAAGGGCAGCACGGAGTTCTGCACGGAAAACCAAAAAGGAAATTTGGGGGAGTTTTTGTTCTTCGGGACAAACCGGTTCATACCATTCTTTACAATTTCAGTAAAGCAATGGACTTGCGAGTCAACGTCAGGGTGCAACAGAACAAGTAACCAATCTGCCGAGGAAAGATATTAGTAAAAACCAACGTAATCACTCCGATTCAAACAATAACGAAGAAGAGTTGAATATGAGGGTAGGGCTACGTCACGTTGTACGGCTAAAGATGCGTAAATTAAAAGGGGGGTAGTGAAACTTATCAGGGCTTACATATTTCTTACACAAACTTGCATATTCCATTGCATAACATATCTCCCTTTCATCACAGTTCCCCTGTTTGCACACCTGCAAGCAGTAGTTCTGACTTTGCTCGTTGGGACTACATTAGTTTATTTCACTTTCTTAATAACACTGACTGGTCACCAATAGCTATCCTCAGCGACGTTGACCAACAGACAGATTTTTTTCTGAAGTTCTTCAGGATGGCTTGAGTAGCTTTGTTCCAAAAAAACGAAAAGAAAGGCAATTTTCCGCGTTGGTTTTATGCTGAACTAAAACGAGCTTTGGGGAGCAAAAATCGAACGCACAAGCAAGCTAAGAAAACGGGGCAAGGAAGGTGGCACAATGAGTTTCGTCAACACACATCCCTTTGGTTAAGCGCGATAGGTCGTGTTACATTACCGCGGTTGAGGCTGATGCAACCCGCAATTCCAAAGCTTTCTGGGGCAACGTCTGTTCCCAAACCGTTAAAATTAACCTGCAAACAATAACCTCCGCGATGAACAATTAGAGAGCATATAGGACGTTGCCAATGCCTTTGCGCAACAATTCCGTACCGCATACGCCATAAAAAGTGCAGCTTGCCCCCCTCAACTGTTAAATTAAGTCTGGGTAAACGCTATTACCCCCCTCAAATTAAGTCTGGTTAAGCGCGATAGATCGTGTTACATTACCGCGGTTGAGGCTGATGCAACCCGCAATTCCAAAGCTTTCTGGGGCAACGTCTGTTCCCAAACCGTTAAAATTAACCTGCAAACATTAACCTCCGCGATGAACAATTAGAGAGCATATAGGACGTTGCCAATGCCTTTGCGCAACAATTCCGTACCGCATACGCCATAAAAAGTGCAGCTTGCCCCCCTCAACTGTCCCTAGGTAACTATAATTGGTCAGCAGTGTTGGTTTCCGAAAGTCTCGCTTCTAAAGCTCTAAAACAAATAAAATAGTCCTTTTCGTGCGGCCCTGACGGCATTCCTTCTGCCGTATTGAAAGCGTTTGGTGATATCCCTGTTCCAGTCTTGACGTATATATTTGAAACTTCTCTCAAGACTGACAAGTTCCTCGCTCGTTGGATTGATTGATTGATTGATGATTGATTGATTGATTGATTGATTGATTGATTGATTGATTGATTGATTGATTGATTGATTGATTGATTGATTGATTGATTGATTGATTGATTGATTGATTGATTGATTGATTGTTGGACGTTCTGATTATTCACTGCAGTAAGTTTTCCCGCAGAGTGCCGCGGCTTTATCGCTGCTGCCTGGACATGAGGTTTAGTGATGGAATGCAAAAACAAAACGAAATTTACCAGCGTAGGCCTTTTATGACGATTTCACACTTTTGAAACGAGTTATTCGCAACTCTATGTTCCACTTGGGCGCAGCTGGTTCAAACCCGCGTGCATGCTCGTGAGTGCATTCGGACGTACAGGAATGGTGTCGCGGGCACGCTTTCGTAAGCAGGCTGACAAGAAAGCCGGTTCGGGAAAGCAGCAATCCCTCATATATAACCTGTCGCCATGAAGTAGGGTCACATCTGAAAAAAAGGATAAGATCATTGAAAAGCCGAACCAACTTTGGTAATCAACGCTAGCCCAATAAGCACAATTTTGGTGGTCTCCTCGCCCAAAACGGCGTAGCTGTTTACTGTTTGACCAATCATCACTAGAGAGATCACTATGGTAGCAGTAGAGAATGTACACACACACACACACACACACACACACACACACACACACACACACACACACACACACACACACACACACACACACACACACACACACACACACACACACACACACACACACACACACACACACACACACACACGCACGCGCGCGCATTCTGTGCACCGTTTGAAAGCTCCTTCTTAAGACCTCAAAAAATTTCGCCTTAACATTCATAAAATTATGTTCCCCTACCCCCTCCCCCAATAAATCATGCAAAAAAACATAAATACTCGATTGCCTTAACGAATCATGTTACTTTAGCCAAACATATTTGAGCGAATGGATCATTCTACGTAATTCCGTAATAGGACGAGTGCGATACATAATTGTACACTGGACCTACTAATGACTGTTGCCAGTTGGTGACTGCAATGAAAACGTGCGACGAATATTACGTACATATCGCTTTGGTAGGCTTATGGCTTTCACTCTTTCCATCGTTGCCAGCCCCCAACGTCAGTCAAGCACGCCTTCCTATAAATCGCCGTATTCAGTGTTCGGTTTCGACAGTATTACAGGTAAAATTGATTGATTGATCCAACCGAATTGTAGGATTTAACGCACCGACGCAACGCAGGCAATGAGGCGCGCCGTAGTGGTAGGGCTCCGGATTAATTTTGGCCACCTGGGGATCATTAACGAGCTCCGAAATCTCGTACACACGGCGGTTTTGCTTTTCAGCCTCCATCAGAAATGCGGCCGCCGCGGCCGAGAATCGAATTTGCGACCTCCTGCTCAGCAGGGCAACGCCTTAACCACTGGGCCATCGCGGCGGGTGGATAAAATTGACGGCACCAAAAATGTCCTAGAATGTTGCTTATTCCGGTGGTTTATAGAGGGATTCACTGATTGCGATCGTACGGTCGCCTGTGCGATACGGGCGTCGCTGCTCTTCACTTATTACACATTTTTCTTCACGCCAACCGAGCAAGCAATAACACGGTACGAACTAGCCTACTAGTTGATCACGCAGCAATCGACGGCCGAAGCAGCGAACAGTAATCGCAGCCACAGAGGCAGTCAAAGTCGACGTCCCGCGCCTCCGCCTACAGGGAATAACGGTGAGTGCGCATCTGCGGCCAACCGGGCGCGCACAACCTGTCATCGACTCCTCCTTGTCGTGACGGAGGGCGTTGGCGACCGAGTTAGCCGAGCCATCGCGCACGTTCTGACCCGCGACGCTCCGGCTTCATGCGCCGTCAGCGAGCGCACGGAGAAGAGGAATAGCGCCACAGAAGGAAGCGCAGGCGCACGAGACGAGAAGCGCCGGGTCGAGTGCTCAGCTCCTGCCGAGAGAAATGCGGGTGAGGCGCGCCCTTTCGAGGCCAACGAGGAAAAGGTGGCGGCGAAACACCCCACGGCGACTATTGAATTAAGAAAAACCGGTAAAACGCATTGCTGTACTCGCAGCTGGGGTGATGTGCGTTCCAATGCCCTCTTAGGGGCGAGGTAAATTCGACTGCTGCGTTTGTTCTCCGGTGAGCGAAATGCTTGAAGTCGAGTTATAAGCGCCTTCTTCGAAGGTGAACTGGCGTTAGAATAGCGCTCGAGAATAGAACGGGGTTTCGCTGTCCACAATAATTAGTTTAGTTTTCGAACGCACCCCCAAGCTCGTAGACATTACACTCTAAGGTTCGGCTTCTCCGAAGTGCATTCGAACGACCATCCACGCAGGCAACACAGGGAATTCGGCGAATAACAACAACGCGCAGCCATTAGGCTCAAAAGTATGACCTGTGTGGCAGCGGCACTGGGCAATGGAGAACGTTGAGGTTGCGCTGCGTGGTGTCGCAGCGGAGAGCGAACTTTTGGGACCAATCGTACGCTTGACATCGTCACGCGGCGGAAATTCATTACTGGATCCATAGATCGGTTACTCAGTGCCCTGAGTTGAAGCTGAAACGCGTTACTGACTTGAATGTAGGCCGTCGTGCGCTTCTTTGCCGAACCGTAATTTATTTATATGTCCTTTTATGTGTTGCTTCGTCGTTTTCTACGCTGAAACTATTCATTTCACTCAGTTTTCACCGATATTCAGTAATATTTTATGCCTTTTAGACTCTCGAAAAATTACCTTTATGATTTTTGGTTATAACCTCGAAGGGATTAAACAGAGGGTGGTTCCGGAAGCAGGCTGGGAAGTAGAAGTGTCCGCACTCCGCTGTAAAGCAATACTGTTGTCCAGCTACTCCACAATGCACTCGATTGACTTATCCGTGTATACAACACTCTACTTCCGGCGAATGACGATATCGAGCATTCTATTTAACTCAAGAGTTCAGCCTTCGCTGCGGCATCAAGCAATGCAAGTATGACGTTCTGCATTGAACCGTGCCAGAGCGCAGACCATATTTTTGAGTCAAATGGTACGCACATTGCTATCCTTCCCGGAATTTACGCCATAAATTGATCACTCGAGAACATGGTGAGTGTGAACCACGGGTCTTCCTTAAAGTGTATTAAGGAAAACAGTGTGAAATTCATCTTTCTTAAGCCACAGAACTAATTACCGAAGCCACGTATTTTTTCGGTGTTATTGGTTTCTGGATAATTAAATTACTCACTCGTTCCACCAAATCAAAACTTACAATATTGTTAATACCAGGGTGTCGAACCGGATCTGAACCGAACCGAAAACTGGTGCTGAACCGGTATTTTTGCCGGAACTGAACCCGAACCCGAACCGTTATTTCTTGAGCACGCTGAACCCGAACCGGAACTGAACCGAAACCATTCGACCCTCCGTTGTTGACATCGCACAGTCAGTGCAATTCACGCCTTTTAAATGCGGAGCATTTCTTAGGCTCGCCAACTCCTCCGTCCATAGGCGTCCGCAGCTCATGACGTCACGTCAAGGCGCAGGTGCGCGCTTCTCCCCCGTTCCCTCCTCGCTCTCAACAGCAGCTGCGGCGGTGCGGCAGGAGCGCGTATGCGCGCGCATGCGCCGTAGCTGCCCCGTGCGCCTCGTCGCTCTCAACAACAGCTGCGGCGGTGCGGGGGGAACGCGTCTGCGCGCGCATGCGCAGTAGTTACCCCGTGCGCTCCGTCGCGCTCAGCAGCAACAGCGGCAGGTGTACACGTGATAGCGGCGTGCTAGCGGCGTGACAGTTGCGTGACAACAGCGTGGTGGGGGGCGTGGAAAGGTCGCGCGCTTGTGTACGGAAGTGCGCGCATGCGCGTCTCTCCCCCATACTCCTCTCCCTCGACAGCGCGCGCAGTGTATATAAGCGGCGGAGCGCGCGTTCGAACTTCAGTCAAGTGCGTCTTTGCTTGCCTTTCGTTTGGCTCCAGATGAAGTATAAGCGATGGAAGCAACAGTACCGTCAACAAGTAGTGCGACACAATGCAACAGCAGCGTCACTCTACTCGTTGAAGGCAACGTTACCCCACCATCAACAGCAGAAGACAAGGCTGCGAAGAGAAGAGCATACGACGCTGAACGCAAGCATAATAAAGACGAAAGAAATAATTAAGCATTCCAAACCCTCCGCACATCCAAACGGTAACCACAAACTACCCAATTACGCAACTTTCACGCAATACAACCACCCCTATGCGACGCATTTACTCGAGTTCCCCCCCGTGGGAAGATGCGGGCGGGCGACTTTCTTTTTTTCTTTTACGTACCATCAACTTCGTACCCGCGCGCGCACTTTCCCCTCCAAACAATTGAACCCTATCACGCTCTATGTAACAGCAGGGGAAATGAATGAGCACCAATGTAGCAATGGTCTGTTGCTGCTGGAAGCGCGAGCCTAGCGCAAGCTGACCAAACAAAATGTCATTCTCAGCAGCTTGCAGGGGGTATAAAACGACTTTGCCCTTCTTTATCTGCGACTTTTTTGGAGCAATAAGGCTGCAGGAGTGCTCCACTGCGCAACAGCAAAAACCCACACCCGATGAGTGCAAACTTTTTGCATTTCATAATTTGTTTAAAAGGTCTGAAACCTGCAAATTGTAAATACTTGACAAGTGTCACCGCAGGAGCTGCTCAGAGGCTAAGCCGTTTGCTGCTGACCACACGTGGCCTCCATCTCCCTTCCCCACGACCGTTTTTCTAAAGTAGACGGAAATCGAGAACGTCCGTGTATCAAGATTTTGATCCACGTTTAATATCACCAGCTGGTTAAAATAAGTATGCCGCCCTGCAACATAAACTGCGCCTCGGAGCAGAGATAAAGCACGGGGCATCAAATGCACCAGTTTTTAGTCTGTTTGCACGGAAAACAACAAAAAAGAAAAGGCGAATCACGTTGTTTTAAAATATTACGCAAAAAGTGAGTAAAATCAAATGAGTAAAAAAATCACCAAAACGTGGATATTTCTCTATACTTTTCTGTGCCGTGGCTTTTACAAACAAACGTGTCATCAATGCGAAGGAAGTGATTCCGTGGCCAGTTTTTCAGGACTTTACAGTGGAAAAGTTTCGTTTTTTACAGATACAAATAACAACAGATATGTCAGGGAAAACTGTTAAGGTGCGCACTTAATCCCTTGGCAAGAAATTGCAGCCCTCGACCTTGTCTTGGAAGCAGAAACAGTAGTAAAGCACATGACTCATGCAGAAAGGCAGGCCGGTACCTCACACTGTCCCAATCGGCCAGCGATCATCTTTTCTGCTTGTTCTGCAGTTTTGTCTCTTTCAGATCTGCTTTTTTTCGAAGGTGCACTTGTACTGACTGCCCAACTCACTACATTACTTCTACTGCTCCTCGTTCCGGAGGGGAGTATTGCTGTGGACGAATTAAAGAGTGTCTACCCAAAAAAAGTCCCATCTCATGATCCGCGCGTCAAATCTCCCTTACAGTTTGTAACACCATAATCTGTTATAAGATTCCGCAATGTAGCAAACGGAACGATGGCCGGGGGTCAGGTGGTTCGATGACATGCTGATTGTAATGCACACATCCGGTATAGCTATCACAAAAGGAATTGCAGTGGTCAGAGCAATAATGCAGTGACTGAGCGTTAACTAAAGCTTACTTTTAACAAAAGTGTGGCTAACACATTCGATAAGGCGACAGCAAACAAATTATTCAGGGTGACCAAATAATCTAATTCATCGGTAATATTTATGTGCCTGTTGTAGGACTTTTCTGTTTTGTTACAAATATAAAAAATGTGCGCCTTTTCCTCTTTTCTACCTCAAGCAATCAACCATTGGAACCGCCTTCCCGAACCCCTTGTATTAATCCGAACAATAAGTTGTTTTAGATCAGCTTTGACTACCCACGTTTGTAATAATACTTGATCCTAAAATTTCTTCAGCGCTGTTGTGCCTTGTGTACTCATTTTGTTGTTGGTTTCGAACTGTTCACCGACATGACTATATAAGCCACTGCATATATGTAATATGTATCGCACCATAAACAGTTTTGTAGCGCCTTTTTTTTCCACTTCACGTCCCTTAGGTATCGGTTTTCAAATGCTTATCTGTCGCTATTGTACACAGCCTACATTATTGTGCTTTTCTTTGGACTTTTCTTTTGATTTTGCTGTTTTGTCATTCCTTCTTATTTGGACTTGTACTCTTGTTTATCCTGTATGCTTATTATTTTTTGTATATCTGTCCCTTTTATGCCACTCCCCTCGTAACGCCCTACCCGGGCCTTGAGGGTAACCTTAAATACTGAATGGTATTTGAACGCGCCAGTACGCAGGCCTAAATATAAGGCTTCAAGTTAGCGTGATGGGCGATTCCATAGCGACGATTGCAATTTCCACAAAAAAGGAAAGGGCAGAAAATATATCCCACCGTCATATCTCTTGGTGGTGGCCTTATGAATAGTCGCTAGGACAACATAAAATCTGGGCGAGGAAGGAGGTGGTAAATCGTCGCCACTTCATCTGTTTTTCTAATACGTCGTAATTGCTAAAAGTTTGCTTTGCAATTGCGCCACTGCCCTTGGGGAACAGCAGCATTTTAAATTTTTGTTTGTATTTTGATTTGACTGTCGTTTTAAACTACTAAATGTTTCTTCTGATTTCAGTGATAATTCACCTCGTCGAATCGGTTCGCGAACCAGTTCGGTACGTGATTTTGTCGAAACGGAACTGAACGGGAACGAAATGATTTCGCCTGAACCAGAACCGTAACCGAACCGTTATTTTTTTCGGTTCGACACACTGGTTAAAACAGTACAAACAATGGAGTAATTCCCACACGTTCTGTAAACTTCGCAACCCCGGCGAAGATATTCGTATTCATGTTTGTAGCCTGCCCACTGTGGGTCTGCTCCCTACGGCATGCCAAGGAATGAGACACACTGCGGTTGCGTGAAAGAACTCTTTACTTACATCCTCCACATAGCTGTCGCCCGTCCGGGCATACACACACCGACACCAGCACCAAAAACACTCTGCGTCCCGACCCCCAGTCCCCGAGCGCGGTTCTTCACCACCTCCAAGTCTTGCGGCCCGGTAGCCGCACGGCAGGCGAGGAGGGCAAGGAGAGGGAGTTCGCGGGGAGGGGCTCCGGGAAACACCCTCTAGGCTAGAAGGTGTCGTGCCAAGGCGCTCCCCACATCTCTCTCTCTCCCCCCCCCCCCCCCCTTAAACGCGGGATACGGGTGAATCATTGAAGATTGTCCTCGGGTTCCTAGTGCAGGTAGAACCGCTGGTCGGCACCTGGGGCCGCCCTGTGCGGCTGTGGGTGGGACGGCACCCTCCAAAGTGTGGCAGCATGCCGCTCTGTCGCCATCGCCACCACGAAGGCTTCCGCCGGAGCACCTTCTCGGCGGCCCGGCGCAGGATTCTCAGCCAGGCTTCTCTCGATATCGCCCCGGTCCCGGATCTCCGCTGCTCGGCGCCGGAACCGGAGACGCCGCGATGAGCCCGGGGCAAACCCGGTTGACGGGCGCTTGCAGAGGCTCGAAGCACCAGAGCGAGCTGTAGGCCCTGCGCCCACCGTCACCTCCACGCCATGGTTACAGCTCCGCGATGAGCTCAGCAGGCCTCCAACCCATGAACACGACTCCGCCGTGGACCAGGAGGCGAACCGGAGCCGCCTCAAATCTCCGAAGGGCACCAGGACCCCCGGATCGTATAACTCCCGGGTCGAACCAGAAAGGCCCTCTGCTCGGCAGGCCCGGGCCAGACTCGCAACGCCCAGGCACGAACGTATCGACCCGCACCACCAGGCCGGTGGCGCGAAGCTCCCGGGTCGCACCGGGAGGGCCCGCTGTCAGCAGGCCCAGGCTGGCATCGTAACGGCCAGGCACAAAACCACGCCTCGCACCCCCACACACGTGGCGCGATGAAGCTTGAAGCGGTGACTGTGTTGCGCTGCGGGTTGCTCCGTGGTAGAACCGCGTGAGACCCGGACCCATGGGGGGTAGACACTACCGCACCCTCAGGTCGTAACGATGGATGCGAACCCTATCGCCGGCCGTTTTGTCATTAGAAGCGGGACTCCCACCTTCTGGTTCCGCTACCACCTGTTCGTCATCGCCAGTGCGAACGTGATAGGCCTTGAGATCACTAACGTGCACAGGACCCACCAGCTCGTCGCTTTCAAGCGACTGCATGTCATACGTGAGCAGAGCTGTCTGCGCCGTAATTCGGTATGGCCCTTGCCATTTGTGTGCGAGCGCTGCGGTGAAACCGCGCGCAGCGTTGCTGAGTGGGTGTGTTCTCCTTAGCACTAGGTCACCGATGTTGTACACAAGGTGACGACGGCCTTTGTTATACTGCTCGGCTTGCTCCATGCGCGCCACGTCGAGGTTCTCCCGAGTCGTGCGTTGCGCTGCCCAAAGGCGTTCCCGGAGCCTAGCAACGTACTGCGACAGAGAAGGGGCGTTTCCCGCCGCCGCGTACAGCAGTGCATTTTCCATTGGGAAAGCGATCTCTCTACCGAAGTTTAGGTAACCTGGTGTCAAACCCGTTGACCTATTTACAGTAGTCCTCGTCGCGAAAGCCAGCTCTGGCAAACGCGCGTCCCGGTCCTTATGATCCTTGGTTGTCGCAACCAGCATGCACTTCAGGTTCCGGTTCACCCTCTCAGTGATGTTGCTCTGAGCATGATAAGGACTCGTTTTCCTGTGCCGAATGTGCAGCGCTCGACAACAGTCTGAAAAGACATTGCTTGTGAAATACGAATCATTGTCAGTGATCAGGTCGGAGGGGATTATCTTTCTCGAGCGACGTACGACTCAACCTCGCATGGGGTATGTGCAGTGTGCGTGGCTAAAAGCCTTCTCGGCTTGCGCGCCAGCGTTAAGTGACTTGCTGTTCGTCCCCGCAAACCGAGCGCGAGGTGAGTGCCGAATGTACGACGGGAAGGAAGAGGCAACCGATCGCCGGTCAATCGCGATTCAGACTTTCAACGCATGTTGTGACGTTGTGTTCGTTCGAAACGCATCTCTGGATTTTTTTGAAGTTAAATAAAATGTATGCATCAAACCCGGGCATTCGGTTCAGGCCGTTCTCTTGCGATTGCACGAAAGAAGTGCCACGGGGCTTCAACGCTTTCTTTTTGGAACGTACTCAGGTAAGAGAATATTCATGTCGTGTTATGGCCGTGTTGTATTCAATACTAACGGGAAAGCGTTTGTTTACAATTATTTGGATAGTTGTAAAATGTCCAAGCACAACTGCACTCCGCTGGCAGATCAGCCGGTGAGTCATATCGCAAAACATTTGACAGATGGCGCCGTAAGCATTAGCGTGTCGCTACGCAAAAATGGTGAGACGCTGTACTAAAACGCCTCTCGCGGTGTTTACGCAGCGTGACGCAAAAATTTAGCGTTTACCGTACGGAAAGGCAACAAACGCTGTACTAAAACTCCCTGTTCTTAGCTTTCCTGGTTGCCTAGGATTAGCTTTATTATCATGCTTACTGCTGCTTCAATGTGAGAGGCGCTATCAAGGGGCTCCGGCGCAGCGTCAGACTTGGCTACTCCGCAACGGAGGCGCACAGCTGGGCACGCGCCGGCGCCAGTGCTTCTGCCGCGGCTAGGACGTCACTCCTCCGGAAAGAGCAGACCGACGAGGCGCGCGCGCCTGAGGGCGGGCGGGCGGCGTCGTCGGCTCCGGCGCGCCAGCTATGCGCCGTGTGACGTCACTACTCCTCGCGCATGCGCAGCATGGCTATCCAAGAGCCAGGCGAAACTGCTCAACCTCGGCCAGTGTAGCTCACGCTACAAAATGATTTATACCTTGGGCTGCTTTCCGGGTTGACCGAGCCACAGTTCCTTCGCCGAGGATGCCCTGCCACCTTTATGGAGCCTGGCCTCCCTGACATGTAGAGGAGGAATGCTGGCCGTAGTCGGCTCTTGTGCTTTTTACTGACTGTTTCATGCGGCTTGTTGCATAGCTTCCATACTTGGCGGAAATTGTGATTATCTTCGGCTGTTTCTTTGCCACATCTAACGCAGAGCTCTGGCTTGTGGGACGATAGTACTTCCTGTCGTTGAACAATGTTCACGCATGCCCTAGAAAACTGAACTGACTTGCGGTATGGACGGCATCAGGTTCCTGCCCCTAATGCTCTAACGTAGAAGGGTACACGCGGTCTCTTGAAGTGGAGTAAAGTTACCGACGAGTTCTTTAGCCGTGTGGCGGATACTGTTCCATGTCGCGGTGCGGTAATGTACGCCATGACGGCCAGTCGATCCACAAGCTCCTCGTGCGGAGTACTAGCGAGAAACAAGCTTTGTGTCCACTGTACTTGAGTGGTGACCTGGTTCACGAAGTCCTTCAATGGCATGTCCATCGCCCGCGCCATGGCGATAGCGGCATCCGAGTCTTTCCGCTTGGCGGTTGAAGTCCGGGTGGTGGTCCTGTACACTATCTTGTAGTTCGTCCTCCGGCATAGGCAACGACTTACTGGTAGTAGATTTCTTCATGTCCCAGCCGCTGGATTTTCTTTCTTGCTGGAAGCAGTGGATCCTTCCATTTCTTGTGTACTTGCTGCACCTTGTATGGCTGTAAACCTGTTTTCCTGTTCCTTCTTCTTCCTAGCAGCGCGTTTTTTGTGGAGTTCGGTCAGCCACATCGTTTGATACACTGCCCTTCCACTGTTTTCATCGAAGCTTATTTCGTCTCCGCGGCCTTCTGCTCCCTCACTTGTGTTCTCTAAGCTTTCTTCGCTCACCGTCTGGTCGTTCTCGGGAGTCATCGCCCTCTAACCTGCCCACCGGCAAGCGTCGAGCTGCGCGAACTGAGGGCGAGAATGCCACGCGCCCCGTGAACCGAGAAGCGTTGACCGGGTGTTCGCTTGATCAGGCTTAACTCGCTTCGCCCCGCTCTCTGGCCTGAAACTGGCGTATGAAGTCCACGCGCCACTCAAAATCCGATGTTCACGGGTTCTGCTTCGTTTGGTGGTTGCTAAGTACGTCACTGTCTCGTTAACTGGAGGCGAAAATCCGGGACAAGGCTCGAAAAACGCAGGAGGCCTTGCGGAGCCCTTTCACACCACGCTGCCCCCTGGGGGCTTTTTCGACATAACAGTGAGCATTTAAAACGGTAATGAGGCATAGGCGACTTTGAACGAGAGCAACTACGACCACCTTTATTTACAAAGCCGGTCGTGAAACTACTAATCATTTCGTAACTTTTCGTTACCCATCAAACAATCCGTAGCTGCATATGCATTGTGAAAGGTAATGATTCTAATGACCCTCCCCTCCCATTCGGATGGATGCCGAATGGGCTAACAGCATAGTTTAAGAAAATCAATTAAATTAAATTAGGATTAATTGTCAATTTTTAACTTGTAGTTTGGTTTCGTGGATATTTGAGTTTCAAAAAAATGTTCGCCGAACAATGATGTTTCAATCCGAGTGGTATTTCTCAAAGCACTTTCTGCAGGCCGTAGGCTGTATGAAGCTCTCCCGTGAACTTGCAAAGTTGCGAGGGTCGTCACCAGAGCTCCGGATGATGTCTTTGTTAGTTATCCATGCCTGTCTGGCTGCGCACATTACAGCTTAAAATTGCTGACGAGTGCAAACAGGCCTGGTACTTTTCTACGAAGCAACAAAAAAATACATGTACAGATGAAATAGCTGGAACACGAACCTTTACCATAGTTCCAGTAATACAACTCAATCGGTTTTCTGCTGGGTTAGCAGCAGCTGTTTTTCGGCTAACTAGAAAAAGGGGGCCAAGGTAATCTTCCCTCCCGGAACGCACCATTCCTAAATTCTCATGGGCGATGTTTCCCACACCTCCTCTCCCGCCCCGCCTCGGCGCTGTCACCTCGCTCAGCAGTTGTAGGCGTATGAGGGAAGAGTAAACTAGATTTCGCGTCCTTTTCTGCTACACCCGCGAAGTGCCGAGTCATTTCCGCCTCGCTCTACTTAGCACATACTCCTTTCGCACTTCTTACCACCCTCCTCCTTCGTCTCCCTGCCAGTGTTATTGCTAGCGGGCTCCAGATTATTGAGCAGGCTCCAGATTGATTTCTCCGAGGGTGCCAAGAATTGACGCGGGCATTCCTCACGGCTTGTATAGCCTCGCTCGAAGCGCCCCCTTATCCCCCCCCCTCCTACACCTCTTCGCCCTCTCCCCATCAAAGTCGTCCTTCCGCCTTCGTTTTCTACACCGGAGACACCCCTGAGACCATGAAACGTAACGTGCTGCCCCAGTCTTAAGATCAAACACAACCTGGCATCGTTAGGATTTGCCAAGATCGAGAAACGTCAGCGCCTCGCATCTCTAGCGATCGATAAACTAACTACGAACAACTACAGAAAAGAGGAAGGGTTTTGAGGATTATTGTTAGAGGGGTTGGCGTTCTCGCTGTGGTGCTCCTCAGAATAGCGTCGTCTGTGCTGAAGATTCACGGCTCGACGGCGTTTCAATCTTTGAAGGGTCGAAATTAGGTCAACTACGGTGTCGCGGCGGGCCGCCACAACCACATAGGCTCGGACACTGTTGTTCGCTGATGGAAAAAGCATGCCTGAACCATCCCAACTACGAGGGTCGCGAGGCTGGAAGCAGGGGAAAGCGAAAGACTTTACGTGACAAAAGAAAAAGGAAGCGCCGAGACCAGAAAGAAGAAAGAAGAAGAAGAAAGGGAAAAAAAAAATGCCGCGATGCGAGCACAATGCCGGAGTGACCACGGTGTCGGCACAAAATCCCGGGCCGTGTTCGAGCCCGGGCTTCCGGCATTTGTTGCCTAGCCGAGTCGCAAACCCTAGCCGCGAACCTAACGTTTGCCAGCTCCTTAAGTCAAAGCACTTTACCTGCATCCTTCCTTTGTCATCGGCTCACTGCATCTCTGTCGCCCGCAACTATTCTCAAAAAGCGGCCTTGGGTTTTGTTGAGGTTCGTCGCGGTTGTCCTCGAGCGTCGTCCGAACAATTGAGCACACCACAGTGCGTGTTTCCGCGTCCTATAGTAATGCCGAGAATTGCAAACTCGGTGTCAGCGCTCTTGCCGCGCTTTTTAACAACGAAGACTGTTTAGCAAAACGAAGTCTTTATGCCGCATTAAAATTAGGCGCGCAGTGGAGCGCGAAACTTTCGTGCGAAGGACAGCCCGGCCAGTTAACGAAACCAAGAAAATGCCGGTAGCCATGCGAGTGCTGTGTCGGCCCTCGCGTGCCTCGATCCCCGCGTCGCATTTTTCAAGCAAGACAATTTTAACCAACGCAGTGCCTTCGCCAGAGATTGCCGCCTTATGTCATCGCTGGAACATTCGAATCACGCACGTTCACAGAGGGCCTGTTATCTTTCGCTCGTGATCGTTGTCACATGGCTGTGCGTCACGACAATTGACAATCACTGGCTAGCCCGCGTCCTATAGTGATGCGAGATTTGTTTCAGCTTCAATATGCCGGTGCTTTTACAAGAAGCTGTTTGCAAAAGTATTTTTCGCTTAACAATAGCGTGGTGAGGGGCTCGTTGCAGCCGGGAGAAGAAGATCCAGTCTTAGCGCCTGGTCAAAGCCTCGTGTGTCGTACCGGTTTTAGCCTACGGCCTTCAGGATTCTCCAAGATTCGCCTCAGGTTAGCTTCGTAGATTTACGCAGTTTCTGGTGCCGTTCCGACGGCGCTCAGCTATCGTTGCAGGCATGCTAGAGTTGCCGTCCGACGCATCTCGAATATTTAACACTAGGCTAGCACCGCCAGAGTGTCTGTCGTTGAAGTGCAGAGGATCCGTCTTAGCTTCCTGATCCCAAAGCCGGTGGTTCAAGACGGCTTTTGCCACGGTGTTTTTTTTTTTTTTTTTCATTATTTTATTCAAGTGGAATTTGTCGTTGTAGTGCAGAGGATCCGTCTTAGCTTCCTGATCCCAAGCCGGTGGTTCAAGACCGGCTTTTGCCACGGTATTTTTTTTTCTCATGATTTTATTCAAGTGGAATTTTTATGCCTTAGGTTCGTTTTGGTAATTTAAGTGATTTCTTTGTGTGCGTTAGGTTATCTCATGTTATGTTTAGGTTAGGTTGCCTAGCTTCGCGTTATCTAGAGCGATGCTGCCAACGCGGCAATTTTGTTATAAAACGCCGGTGGACGTCGATATAGTGGAGTGCTTAGAATACCGTCGGACGGCAGTCTAGACACAGCCTTCGATATAATGCCCAGCGCTCGTGTGTGCGTGCCTCGCGATGACCGCCCAGCGTCCCCTGTGCACAATTGTCAAGCCAAGCATACCCACGCAGTTCGATTGACCAAGATTGGCAAAAAAAAAAAAAAGTCCACCGTTCGTTGTAATCCTGGCAACAGCGGCTGGCCGCTCGCATACTACACGCTACCATTCGTATGTCGGAGGCCACGGAGCTCGGATCGGGTGCCCCCGCCCCGATCGCAGAGGCCACGGAGCTCGGATCGGGTGCCCCCGCCCGGTCGCAAACACCCCTGAGACCGTAAAACGTAACGTGTTGCCCCAGTCTTAAGATCAAACATAACCTGGCATCGTTAGGATTTGCCAAGATCGAGAAACGTCAGCGCCTGGCATCTCTAGCGACCCGATAAACTAACTACGAACAACTACAGAAAAGAGGAAGGGTTTTTGAGGATTATTCTTAGAGGGGTTGGCGTTCTCGCTGTGGTGTCCTCAGAATAGCGTGTCTGTGCTGAAGATTCACGGCTCGACGGCGTTTCAATCTTTGAAGGGTCGAAATTAGGTCAAAACTGGGTGTCGAGGCGCCGCCACACCACAAAGGCTCGGATGACTGTTGTTCGCTGATGGAAGAAAGCGATGCCTGACCATCCCAACCACAAGGGTCGCGAGGCTGGAAGCAGGGGAAAGCGAAAGACTTTACGTGACAAAAGAAATAAAAAATTCCCCCGCATTTCCCCGAGGGGGAGAATGTGAAAGTGCGAATGCACGGTTGTCGGCCCGCTTGCGGCGCTTGCGCTCGGCCCCTGCAGCCACACCGCCTCGCCGCCTTCTCTTTATCTCTTCCATCGGGTTTGTAGTATCACGTGTACACACGCAGTTATCAAGCCGCTATAACGCCGCTGAGTCGCCAACGCACGCCGCTGACGACGTAGTTTGAATGCGTTAAAGATATAAGGCGCGTCACTAACACTGATATCACCGTCGCGTCCGTGGCTTGTCGGTAGACTGGTCGCGCGCGCGCCGCAAAGTCCTCGGATCGAAACCTGGCGCCGGATGCTGTTTCCTTTTTAAATATAGAGGAGCACTGCGGACGCCGCCGCAGGAAGCGCCGAGTACCAGAAAGAATAGAAGAAGAGAAGAAAGGGAAGAAAAAATGCCCGCAGATGCGAGCACAATGCCGGCCGTGACCAACGGTGTCGGCACCAAATCCCGGGGCGTTGTTCGGACCATTACTACTCGGCAGGCGCTTGCCGGCATTTGTTGCCTAGCAGGACGACAAAGTTTAAGGGAACCTAACGCCCGCTCCTTTCGCCTTTACTGACATCCTCCCCCTTATGTCTCGCTACACATTCTGTCCCCGCAACTTTCTCAGAGCGGCCTTGTTTTTTGTCGTCGCGGTTGTCCTCGGCGTCGTCACGAACAATTGAGCACACCACATGTGCGTTGCTTCCGCGTCCTAAGTATGCCGAGATTTTGCTTTCAGCGCTTCTAGCCGCGTGCTTTTTAACAACGAAGCTGTTTAGCAAAACGTAATTCTTTATGCCCGCAGTTAAAAGTAGCGCGCGCACGTGAGCGCGAGCCTCGCGATGACAGCCCGGCAGTTAACGAAACCAAGAAAATACCTAGCGCTCGTGTGTGCGGCCCTCGTGTGTGCGTCCACTGCGTGTTTGTCAAGCCAAGCATACCCACTTCAGGAGATTCTCCAAGATTGCGGCCATCACCCGGGTTAACAATTCGAGATACGCAGTGTCTAGAGTGCCGTCCGACGGCGCTCTAGCTGATCGTTGCAGGCATGCTAGAGTGCCGTCCGACGACATTCGAATATTTAACACTAGGCTAGCACCGACCAGAGTGTCTGTCGTTGAAGTGCAGAGGATCCGTCTTAGCTCCTGATCCCAAAGCCGGTGGTTCAAGACGGCTTTTTGCCACGGTTGTTTTTTTTTTTTTTTTTTTCATTATTTTATTTCAAGTGGAATTTGTCGTTGTAGTGCAGAGGATCCGTCTTAGCTTCCTGCTCCCAAAGCCGGGGTTCAAGACCGGCTTTTGCCACGGTGTTTTTTTTTTTCATTATTTTAGTCAAGTGGAATTTTTATGCCTTAGGTTAGTTTTGGTAATTTAAGTGATTTCTTTGTGTGCGTTAGGTTATCTCATGTTATGCTTAGGTTAGGTTGCCTAGCTTCGCGTTATCTAGAGCGATGCTGCCAACGCGGCAATTTTGTTATAAAACACCGGTGGACGTCGATATAGTGGAGTGCTTAGAATACCGTCGGACGGCAGTCTAGACACAGCCTTCGATATAATGCTAGCGCTCGTGTGTGCGTGCCTCGCGATGACCGCCCAGCGTCCCTGTGCACAATTGTCAAGCCAAGCATACCCACGCCAGTTCGATTGACCAAGATTGGCAAAAAAAAAAAAAAAAGTCCACCGTTTCGTTGTAATCCTGGCAACACTTGCTCGAAACGAGAAAGAGTTTAGCGTTTGCCGTAATCGTGGCAACACCTGCTTGAAATGAGAAAGGCAAGTCATGGGCTACGCCCCTCCAAGGTGATGTCATATGATTATCACTTCCAAAAATATGAAAGAAGCTGACACTTATGGCAACAATGACGCAGTAAAGGTTGTCGCTGCAGCGAAGAAGAAGGAAATTAGGTCCAATCGTGGACCTTGGTGATCGTCGTGAACGTTGCCTACAGCTTCGCGTCCTCCAAGTCTCGCGCGTTGGTGTTAGCTTAGTTCATTTCTTGTGTTCTCTCCTTTCCTTAATATATCATCCCGACGCGTCTCGTTTCGATTCTTTACTTACATTTTTGTCCATCTTTCCCTCTCCTCTTCCTCTAGTTCTCGCGCCTTTATGTCATCGCAACGAAGGACGTTCGCTCGCCGCACACCTTATTATGGCGCTGGCCATAACTGGACGACGCCTTTGCATCACGCTTGAGTGGTACACTACGGTATAGTTGGCGTCATCTCATTTCCCGGCCGCGCCACATTGTTGCTGTCGTCCGGCTGGAGACCACGACGTTTTCTGATCGAGACTTCTTGTTTTCCCTGTTACGCACGCTCGCGCGTACAAATGGACGTGAGACAACGACAAGGATTTTCCTTTTACTACTGTTTTTCCGTTCTACTCTTGCTTTGTCTCCTTTTGCCGTCAAGCCTGTTTTCGCGTTGTCCGGCGTCGCACACTCGCTCAGTTCTTTGTGTTAACGCAATAAATATTCCACACTTCTCGACAGATAAGCTGAGTGTCCGAGCAACGCCGCCTGTATAAACATTGCATAAAGCGTCTCCCGCTTTCCAATAGGAGATAGGGAAGCTTAGTTCAGGCACTCATCCGCTTTGTGGAACGCGCCTGCGGACGTCCCGCCTTACGTCACTGCTCGCGAGTCGAAAACGCTGCGCCCACTTCTACGGCGTGTGTCTGTCGGCTTGTCTGTTGGGTTTCGAGAGCCGTTTCGCTCGTATCTTAGCCGTGACGGGGCGGCAGTTCTGGGGCGCAATGGGGATCTCGTTCAACGTGTCACTCGCTTCATACCTCCTGCATTTTTCGTAAGATGACTGATGTAGGTGGAACTGAAATAGTGTAAGAACATATTATTGTCGGGAAGACAAATAGCAAACATAGAAACGATATTTTCGGATGGTACAGGCATTATTTTACTGATATATTCTCCCTGGAGGATTTAGTGAAGAAAAAATTGCGGGTATATTTTCTGTTTAAGCACCCACTTCTACGATTTCTTTCAAAAAAATACCACGTACTTGTAAAATTCCCGAGATTATAAAAAACAAAAGGATAAGCAGCTACGCTGTCCGGGCGCTTCTACAGTACAGTCCTCAATTGGGAACAGCGAACAGCGGGGACAAAACAAGGCCGAAATGCGGAGGGGACAGAGGGGGGATGCCCCACCACTCAGAAAATTTCGGGGCCCGTGATTCAAGTAGATAAGCAGGCAAAGCCGGGAAGGGCAGCACTAGGGATTTTGCTACCTGGCAAAGGCGGTTTTATCAGCGACAGAACAAGACAGATAGGTATTAGGCATGGTGAAAAACAAGAAGGGGTAGGAGCGCCGCCGGTGGAACGCTAAACAAACTTTCAACTATTTTGCATAGTTTCCGAGAAGCGGCGCTGCACGGCGGACATGAAAGCACTCAGGAAGGCTACGGAGCGGGAAAGGGTAGTAGAGAGCAACAGGAGAGTGGCTGTTTGGCCATTTTTCGCTCACGCGTTAAGCAATGAGTATACAGGCGGGGCTTGCCCGAGTTGTTGGCGATTAACGCCTCGTGAATGCTTGGTGCTTCATAAACACCGAGGCTCGCACCCCGTCCCAGCTTTCCTTTTCGTTAGCGTCGTTGATGCTTTCACTTGGAGTTTTACGCGTCGTGATTGTCCCCATTTGCGATATATATAGGCACACATACATACATACATACATACATACAATACATACATGACATACAGACATACATACATACATACATACATACATACAGACATACATACATACACATACATACATACATACATACTACATTACATACATACTACATACATACATACTTGTTGTACCATCCTGTCGCCCCCGGAGTCATTCAAGATTTCCATCAAAGCAGGCATATAAGGCTTTCGCCTAAATAAAGGCAGGCTGGCGTGACTGCCAGATTGATTAATACATATCATCGCCTAACCCAAATCACTTGACGTAAAATCGCTTTCTTTTCCCAGAGTGCATACTTTGCACGGCATAGAGTCGCCACTAATTATTGTTTTCAAATTTGAACCGTAAAGGTGTAAAATAAAAGAACGTTCGGATTCTTCAATGTTTTTTTATGTTAAAGTTACGCCTTGATGTTTGGTGGTGGAAAATAAATTTTCGATTTTCAAAACTTTCATTGTTAGCGCGATTGAATGAAGAACGTATGGCTTAAACGTATTGGCACATATTTCTCACCCATTCCGTAATATATGCTAGTCCTGTGGGGTTAGTTGATTTGTGCGTCCAACTGTATTTAGTGATACAAATTTATAAAGCTGTGAAAAGTCGATTTTTAATCAATTGGTTCTTCCTTGCCCCTAACGCCGTGATATAAATCGCATGTCTTTAATGTGTTTTCACAAATCGTCTAAAACAACTTAGCCCTCTGTGTAAGAGTGAAATGGGTGCCTATGAATGGTAAGGAATGGATTACTTTATTTTAGCAAGTAGGCCAAGGGGCCCTGTTGTGGAACTAGGGGAATAAGAGTGGGAAGACAAAGAAAGTTTAGGAATATTAGAGATTATAACTACAAAGCTGAAGGACTAATAGCTGGCTGAATGGTTTTTTTATGCTTATCCCAGGAAGCTGTGAAAGTAATACTTAAACTAGTTGTAAAGACTGTATATTTACCTTATTAAAGCAAAGCTTTCTGGCTGTACCAGCCAACGGTTCTTTCGTTGCGGTGCGAGGCAACAAACTTCCAACGCGGCGGAGGCAGCGGCGGGGGGAGGGGAGTGGGACGGAGGGTTTCACTCACGGAGCACACTGCAGATGGCGCGGCGAATTTACCCAGCGTTCCTCGCGCGGGAAGTGCCTGCTCGCCGGCGGCGTTATCGGCGGTACGGCTTGGTCGTCTGCTTTAGCGACGGTTGTTTTGGGACTGTCGTTGCTGCAGCTTCGCGTCCATTGTGCGATGCCTTCGCACGGCTCGATAACTTGTTCGACAGCACCTCCAGCGTAACCCGCACCCAATGGAATTAAGTGGTCGTACGGCAAACATACGTTAAAGGGGTCCTGAAATGCCTTCCGCCGATGCATGGATGTACATGTAACCAAATAAAGCAATGTAATTATTAACACTCTCCTCCCGCAAGAATTTTGTTAATGCGATTGAGTATATAGCTGAGAAATCGTAAATCCAAAACCGCACATTATCGTCGCGCCGCGTTTCCTCCTCCTTTCAACTTACTCTCCGCTGTTGACGGCGCGAAAGCCTTCCCTCCGTGATGCTGCGCTCCTCGGCGGTGACGTACTTCGGCTATTGCGCTGCTCATACTGCCGTCTGCTACGGGCAAGCTTTGTTGACACCTTGAATCCCGCACTCCGCTCAAGGCGGAAAAGCGAACGAAAAACCTGGCCGCATGCGTGCGGCGGCTGGCCTTGCTATTTCGCGGTGTACGTTGGTGCAGTTGCTATCGGCGGCACGTGACTTTTTATCGGCGGCGAACTCGCAGCCGCACGGGGAGTATCGTGCGCTCGTTCTCTTTGATGCACCGCGCACTGTTTATCCAAAAAGTGCCGTATCAGATGTGGCCCCGCTGGTGCCGGGGTCTTATTTTGCGGCGGTGGTAATTCCTGCTGGCGGCATGCGAAAAAAGACATTTTAAACCGATACAGAACCCGTGCACAAAACGCTTCAATCATGTGACCAGTTCAGCTTGGGGCGACGCGTGGTGGAGAGCGGCAACGTTGGCAAAACATGCTCCGCCGCGGCTCTGAGCTTTCTAGTGCTGGAACGAGCGCCATTTCTTTGACAGTCTCAACATCGGTTGCCTTGGCAACAAGGCACAAACCACTCTAGAGGTCAGTTACGGTTCCGTGATCCCGGTTTCAGCTTGGGGCCCCACCTCGCGATATCTGGGCACTGCAGGCGTACCACTCACTCCCATTGGGAAGTGCGAGATGCGTTTGATATTACAGGAGGCGATGGTGTGTGTGTTGTGGGCGCCTTTGTTTCGCGATGAAATGCGACGTGTGCTTCTGCGGGTGGATAGTGCTTCCCATGGTCGGGATTATCTTTCTCGGGCGACGTACGAACTCAACCTCGCATGGTATATGTGCAGTGTGCGTGGCTAAAAGCCATCACGGCTTGTGCGCCAGAGTTAAGTGACTTGCTGTTCGTCCCCGCAAACCGCGCGCGAAGTGAGTGCCGAATTTACGACGGGCAGGAGGAGGCAACCCATCGTCGGTCAATCGCGGTTCAGACTTGCAACGCATGTTGTGACGTTGTGTTCGTTCGAAACGCATCTCTGGATTGTTTTGAAGTTTAATAAAATGTGTGCGTCAAACCCGGGCATTCGGCTCAGGGCGTTCTCAGCGATTGCACGAAAGAAGTGCCACGGGGCTTCAACGCTTTCTTTATGGAACGTACTCAGGTAAGAGAATATCCATGTCGTGGTATGGCCGTGTTGCATTCAATCCAAACGGTTAAGCGTTTGTTTACACTTGTTTCATTTGTCGTAAAATCTCCAAGCACTCCGGCAGTATACGCTGACAGATCAGCCGGCGAGCCGACGCTGAGCAGACGACTCATCTCTTTGCCGGAAGTGCGTGAAAAGTCGCCCAATAGCAGGATGACTAGCTCATGACGAACATCTGGGAATCGGTGACGTAGACATGTGAAGATGGCGGCGTCCAAAAACACGAAGGGAAGGGGGAGAAAAAAACGACAAACTTTGCAACAAAAGTGTGAGCTTTCCGCTGCGCGTAAAAGAGTAATACTTGGCACAGATGACGTTGACGACCCAATCTAACGATTGCGCCTAGTTCATTTAGTTTGCTCAAAATGCCTTTCAGGGCCCCTTAAGGATGGGTTTGCAGGGCGGGAAAAAAAATGTAAAAACCACATACAGACACCTGGCTGCTAAAAGAAACGCTACCTTTTGCGCACTGCTTGCCACAAATGGGACTCCGATTTCTAAATTGGTGATTACCAATACGGTTGTGTTTTAAGAGGTATTACAAAAGGCGAAAGTAGCAATTGGTTCTGATAAATAGCCATTATAAAAGTTCCCTCAGCTCTCTCGCAATTCTCAAATTTACTAAACTAACTAGCCTAAATCGGTATGAATGGGAATTACTAAGCTCACATGCCGAATTGTTTCGTTGTCTGCGCTTGTGTCGCGCGGTGGTATAGCCTCAGGTAGCACATCAGGATGGCTAGGTTCCGCTGTCTCACCCTTCGAAAGACACTCCTCTCTGTTTTCTTTCTTTGGACTCACGGCCGGGCTACAGCGGCGGCTTCCACCGCTCTAGCCCGGCCGTTGCCGACGCTTTTGCGTTTGGAACACCGGCCCTGCTAATTCTACGTAACGGCAGGCAGAATCTCTGGTTTCACTCTTTGTAGAGCCACGTGTGTGAATTCAAGTGACTTCGCATGGGCAATTGTTGCGCGTGTCGTTTAGAGCTTTGGTTTCCAACCGCCTTCACAGAGTGGATTGGAGCTAATATTTTTATGCTACAGTCAAGAACGCACGGGGCGATGTTTTGCTCTCTTCCGGCCGATTTACACACACTTTTGTAACGGGTAGACTGCGCTCGGTAGTGCCGTTTTCATCACACTATCCTCTCCACCGATTTTTTTACGTCAGTCAATAGGACACAATTTCAAGTCCGCAAGAGAAATCTTAGCGTGTCGCTAGAATGCTTAACACGTGAAACATGTGCGTGAACAAAGACAAATTGGCGAATCCCACGCGTAGGTAGAAATCGAAGGGAACTAAAGTTTCAGCTGCATGCCTTTCCAAATTCGTCCTCAAATAGGGTTTTTCTATGTATTTTTTCGCTGCGAACAAGACGCGCTGCCTTTGGAAGGCCACTTGATGTTGTAAGTGCAGCCGGTGACACTTTAAATCAGCACCGGGAATTAGTTCGGCTGTGACCGAAGCATTGCCAGGGCCGCTTCCGCCGGCGACCCTAAAACCACATAGCTTGACCTTGGCTGAGCTTGGGGGTCAGAGGGACGCTCCCAAGTGTTTCCCGGGGTTGTACCCGAAGTAATAAGCTTCGCTTAAAAAATTCAACATTAACTCAGTCATCTGAAGGCTGATAGAGACTGAAAACACGTTGCAAGTCAGTGCGACATCACTCACGGCAGTTGGTGCGGTGGCCAGAAACGCGGTATGGCGTTTCCTCTTCTTACAGATACTCCAAGGCTCTTGACTAGCGCTAAAATGTTAAATATTGGATTACATAAAAGAAACATCGCCATATAGTCCCCAAAAAATTCGTCGGGAACTTAAGTCTGCTTACGTCATTCGTAGCCGAAGGTCAACGATTATGAAAAACTCCTCTGCTATGCGTTGTGTTTGAGTTTCTTTGTTCCATTTCGTTTCCCTGTCTTTCGGAATGAATTCCTCCGAAAGGCGACAGTCTATTAGGAGTTCGAGCGGCAACTTCGCGCAGTCAGAGCTCTCCTCGGAGAGCAGGTCTTCTACGAACGTGCCGTTACGTTCACGTGTCGCGTAGCACTCATCGGACTAATTCTTGTTCCACTCTGGAACGGTGCTGGGTCAGCACCAGCGGTAATGCGCTCGGTTCCTGCTCTGGAGATTCAGGTACAAATCCCGCGCTAATAATTTGCTCTTCTTTCTTCGTTATGGTACCATTCGTGTAGACGCCGACAACGACAATGACTTCGGACCCTGGTCGCATTCAACGAGTACCCTAGGCTTTTGCCCGACTGAGGCTGCGAATTCACTTCAGTGCCTCCTTGATCGTGTGACCGGGTTGAATTGACTTTTCAGTCTAAAGATTGAGCAAATGAGTTTGGAGGTAGGCTCTTTTGGTTTTAAGAATTTTGTCTTTAAAAAAGCAAAAAAAGTATTTGGTTGTCACATTTCTCTGAATATTTTTTTGGCTGTCAATTTATGAAATTGATTTTCCGTCTAAACACTACTTTTATGAGATTGGGTAAAATCGAGGGTCCTGGACTTATAAAAAATTACCGCTAACGAAGTTAAATTGAAAACAGCTAACTTTGAGGAACCTTCGCACGATTGCGCAAACCGCTGGTACTCGAAATTATGAGAATGAATTCCTCCCGCCCCGTAGAATCAGAAATAAAGTATTTTTTCCAGAGTATCGCCATTAAAAGTGTAAAGCAGGACTTAACCGTGTTTCTATAAATCGCTTGACATCTGTCCGGCCAAGACGGTGCCTCGTGGTTCTTTCGCTTACAAATTACTCGTACGAACGCATGAAAAGTTAGTAGCTCATAATATGTTTGTGAACAGCCCCAGCGAGGAGAGGATTGAAATGGAAAAAGAGCAAGGCTCACATAATCACCTCTGTTACCCAAAAACTCACCCAAGACTCACTCTCAATGCGTGCATACCCAAGTGGAGGGCAAGTGGCTGGGTATCGGCGCAGCTTGCGTTTCAGCACCACCGCTGCGGTCCACACCCCCGTGGCGTCTGCGCTGGCCGCTTTCAGGCTCCGAGCACTCTGTCTATTTCCAACGAGCTCTTTCTTTCGATAATCGACTTCAGAGTTTTGTGTTTCAACTACGTTCAGCCAATAATTCTTCAAGAGCGCGTTTTCGGGTTCAAACTTTGTGTCGGTATACTTGCTCCTGTTCTCTTTGGCGGGAACACGGCTGAGTGGAGTTGATAAGCGTCTCCCGGAGTGGCTGCAGAAGGTGGGTCCATAATGCGTTTGTTTTTTTCACGGTTCCGCTTTAAGCAAATATAAAGCCCCACCGCCGACTGCTATAGCGAGCGGCTTGCACCAGGGACATGCTCGAGAAACGCTGCCGCCCGTCGTAGATCCCTCACGGCGGGACCGCGATGCAGTCAACTTTGTTCCTTTACGTAGTCTTGATGTCCTGCCTATCCTGTCATTCCATGTAATAAGTGTATTTTTTCAAGTTCGTATGCGCTAAATATCCGCATTGTTATCACTAAATTAAAACAGTCAACCTTGAATCTTCGAAGCCTACTCGACTTCCTTCACGGCCGATCATCATGCTACCGGAGTGGTAGTTATTGGGCAACTTTCGTCGTTGCAATATATACACGTGGAATAAACATGCATGAATAGAAGCGATGTCAAACCCCCGCGCATTATATGATGCGCCCAGAAGGCAACTTCGTACAGTTCGGTGCATAGCGTCGTAACAAAACACCCCGCGCACCACCCAAGTTGAGCGATCAGCGCACGCAGTCCTGCGGACAATGGGTCGGAACAGGCCGAACCTGGGACCTGTCCCGCACAAGCGTTTCTGCTTGTTGCAAAGTTGTTTAGTGCGCAGTATGGGACCCCCGGCTCAAATTCATCGCGCACGCGTGCCTCGAGGAGAGAGGGGTGAATGCGGTTCCAAGTTGAGCGACAGCGGCCGTTCTAATTACAGACCGAGTAGGTTCCCGTGTCAGGTGTGTCCGCGCCGCAGCGGCGGCGTCGAATGCTTGGATCAGCGTTCTCGCAGCGGCCGCGCGCTTCTGCGGCATGCTTGGAAGGCCGAGGGGAAACGCGGCGTACGTTATCATAACAAGGTCCAAGCTTGCGTGCCATCTAGCGTGATCAGCCGCAGACAGGAACGCGATATTGTGTACCAGTTAAGCGGTCGAGACGCTTTTCTCTCTGGTGCGGACGGCCGCAGCTTGCGTTTCAGTAAAACCAGGGGTGAGCCCTTCTTCATTGACTTGTCAGAAAGCGAACTTGACAGCCGATCCAGGAGGGCAACTTTCCTGCGCATTGACATTTCCCTCAAATTGTTGAAAGGGACGCTTGGGGAAGGACTGTTTGTCTAGCGTGGACAGTAACGTTTGGCGAATGTCTAAGCAGTTTGATAAATCGTGAAAGTAGCGCTGACGCCTTTCTACACGGTTCTGTTATAAACTTCCGAACTATCGGAGCTCCCGCAATAATATCGGCGATCAAAGAATCGATTGGCGGCTGTAGCACAAATGTAGCGATCCTGCGGAAGCAACGAAGCGGCACGACAAAAGAATTACTGCGGCTCAGCACTGCGCGCTGCAAGGGATAAAGGGGACGTGCTGTTGGCTGTTGCCACTAGGGCCGACTTCGGAAACAGCGAAGTTTTCTTCACTTTCCCGCGACTGCGTGAGAAAGCGAATAGCCATCTTAATGTGTCCCTTTCGCTTCCCATAGTTACATTCCAAACGTAACAAAGGAACGTTTACTTACCATAAACATTCTACCAAGTGGGCTTACGTCACAAAGGAGCAGAGTTCGCTTTTAAGGTGTTATCAGTCGTATGGATTTTTATCAGGTAGAGACAAGCACTTGTATAGAACCTACTGTTTATGAAGTGAAAACACATCCCTTGAAAAACGCAAGTTATTTTGTTCAGTTTGTTAATGCGTTTTCTGAAATCGTGTTGAACCAAAACTTTTGAGGTTATTTTCAATTAAACGCCGTGCATTTAGTTGTACCACGTTACGGAACAACTGTACTCTAAGGAACAAGATTTTGTTGCGTAGTGCCTGTAAAAATGCTCTAAAAGTGCTGCGTACAGTACTCACCCATTGGCTTTTCCAGCTCGCACCAATTCTAAGGGTTCATTCGTCGTTCTTTTTCTCAGGATAAAGATTTTTAAAAGATATTATTCGCTTGGTCCACTATAAGTAAGTACTAATTATCGTCTCCCGTAAAGGGAAACACTAACTTCCCTAATTATGTGGGACGGGATGTCAGTGGCGATTGCTGTTTTCTTGCGAAAGAACCAAAAGGGTGCTGCCGTTACAACTGCAGTTGAGAATTAAAGCACGAATGTTCCTCCTTGTGACGAGCGTCCGCTAAAATGAGTGAGCTATTTACGTAGATTTAGGAAGTTTCTACTTCAGCAATGAACAGCTTACGAGAAAGCAGCAACGCCCCATATATTTGAATCCGCAGTATAAAGTTTCCACATGAGCAAGCCTTTCAATCTGCTTAGTGTTTTTTACTAGACGCAAACAGCGCAAACGTTCGGTGACGCAACGGCATTGCAAACGACGTAAACAGCACTGCATTGTCTCATTTGTTGATGGATCTAATCTTCGACACCATTCAGCTGTGTTGATGCGTACAAATTAATACGAATGGTTCCAGAAAATAGTGACAAGTTCCCCGGCAAACCCGGTGCTGCCGAAGTCACATTCGCAGCAGCCCGTCCGAATAACGGGTGGCTAGCGAAACGGAACTACTAAAGCCCTTTCTAAAAGCGCAATGGCGATGGATGCACATCCATTCCAGACTTTGTATACCCCCTCGCAGCACCATCCATCCAAAGAGAAAAAAAGGGCAAACAAAAGAGAACAACAAAAGGTACCAAAGCGCACGTGCCTTCAAGGCTGCTTGGAGGGCATTTACTCCCTTTGTTTCGCTTCGAAATGAAGGCGCCGTTGTTAGACGCAGTGTTTACGTATACGCACAGCTTCGAATGCGGACGTGCGTGCGTGCGCTCTGGCGCACTCTCGAGGGGCGACGATGTGCACGAGTTGCAATTGTTTCGGCATGCAGAAAGCCCGAGCGGGAAGCGTCGGGAGAGAAATGCGGAGTGTTCGAAACTGGAGTGTGCTTTCGGGGGCTCGCTAGGAGGGAGTGGTGAGGGAAGACGGAGGGGAATTAAAGGGGGAAGCATCTCGTCGGCACGGCTGCGAACGATAACGGTGGCACCACCAGGCGCATCCGAGTGATGAAACGCCTTCTCGGCGCTTCGCATTGTGTACAAGCGAATGAGGCAGCCGCTCGTGCCCTGCAGCGCTCAGGAAGGCGATGAAAGGAAGGCCATGAATGCGATCGCGGGGTGACACTGCCGCGTCGTCCTCCGCGAAAACGTCGTCATTCACGAGCGCAGGCAGGAGAAGCTTTGTCAAGTAGCCTGTGACAGTGAAACGCTGCGTACGGAAATAGCGGCTTGACGAAGGAATAATGCGCGAGCGTGCAGTGGGCCGGAAAAGTCGCCTTTTTGGCATGTTTTGTCTGTAGATTTTATTCGGAACGCATGAGCCACCAGGCGCGGTACGGTAGATTTTTGAAGACGATAATTTTTCTTGGGCTACTTAAACGCAGAAAGTTTAGTCTGTCTGCGACTCGATTCAGCCACCCGGCTAAAGGGATACAAAATCGGCGCAATAGTTAAGCGTGAACCACATGGCGCGTTCTTGCACGCGATTCGTGCGCGTCGGCGTTGCCCGTGCGATTTTTTGATGCCCGCGTCGACGATTCCGCGCGCGCGGCAGCTTCTGCCTCGCTCAGAAAAATGACGCGTGTCGCGCGCGGCAGTGGGAGGAGCCTGATGACTTGCGTCAATGGGAAGGCGCGCTCCTCGTGACGGCAGTTTCGAAGCGCTCGAGACAGCCGGCTGGCTCCGCTAGAGATGTTTAGGCTTACCACCCCAGCAGATATTGCATGGGCGTTTTCAGTAGCGACGGGGATGGTGTTTTAGGTGCGGAGCACCTTAGGACCGCGCAATGTCGGTCCGCATCCGTGCGAACAGCATTTACAATCGCAAAAAATCACACAGGCACCGGCAGGACTCGAGCCTGTGTCTGCTAGACCAGACATAGTTAATGTCAGTCGTCTTACCCATTGGGCTACGACCGTGAGTTAGAACCCGAGAGTCAAACGGCTTACTCCCTCACCTATAACGGTGTGGAGTACCTTAGGACTTCCCAATGTCCGTCCGCGTCCATCCGCGCTCACACCACCATCAAGCGAAATTTGATTTGAGCCGTTAGTTGCAGTTTCATTTAGGGAATAATCAAGCTGCAACTCATGGCTCAAATCGAATGACGGTCGGGGCGCAAATTGGATGTCACTCGGGGCGCAACTTGTATGTCATTTCGAGTCCCCGTACTCCGCACCCTCGCCAGCCTCCACGAAGTGGAGGTGCTGCCATTTTATAGTACCGTTTTCGCCAACATTATAACCTCCTTTACCGCACTAGCAACTTCGTGCGTGCCTTGATGGGCATTTTAGACAGTGCTTACAAGCGATCGCTCGAGCTCCCCACACAACTTCGCGGTCGAAGCCTCCTCCATGTTGCCGCCGCTGGCCGCGCCGCGCGCAGCGTGCGGGAGGTTCCGCGGCAGCGTCAGCGCGCCTGCAGCGTGCGCGGCGCGTTTTCGCGAGCAGAACACGCCCAATTAAGTTCACGCTTTATTATATACCCACCGCCAAATCTAAACGTCCAAGTCCGGTGTCAATGCTCATACTTGTCAACATTGTTGAACAAGAACAAGACATTACGCAAATATAAGGCAGATAATTAATACATAACTGATATTTACAGTATTGCTTTATCAAAAAATTAATGAATGCTTGATTTTTGCGAAATGAAATACTACATCCAATGCAGAAAAAAAAATCCTTCTGTCGCCTGCTGTCACCCGCGCTACTATAGCTTCTGGCGGCATTATAACAAATCAAGCGGCAACAGTTACGAAAGGTTCCACTAGATACGTTGATTGATTGATTGTAGGGCTTAATGCGCCGACGCAATGCAGGCGATGAGGCGTGCCGTAGTGGACGGCTCCGGATTAATTTTGACCCCCTGGGGATCTTTAACGTGCGCCGATATCTCGAACACACGGGTGTTTTTGCTTTTCGCCTCCTTCACAAAAGCAGCCGCCGCGGCTGGGAATCGAACCCACGACCTCGTGCTAAGCAGCGCAACGCCTTAGCCCCTGAGCGACCGCGGCGGGTACTAGATACGTTCCACGTTCTGCTTGGAACGCACGTGGAGTACGGCAACCTGGTTCTATAAAGTTGGAGTAGGGCGCCTCGATTCACGCACGTCTCCGCCGTACAGCAGCGCTGGAATCGAGGCACCCGGCCTGGAGCACTGGAACGCGGTAAATTTAAATTGACTTGAGCAAAGCCTTTTGCATTTTTACCTTGGGAGGAGCGCGACGGAAGAGGAACAGCATGAGAGGTGAACAGGAAAGCGAAGTGAGGCATTTACTTGGCAAATGTCGACGAGAGACTATTGTCTTTTGTCGACATTTGCAACGAAAGGAGCAGATACGCGGCCAATGTTTAAAGTACGGCAATATACGGCTTAATATAAAATTCTTGCTTACTCCAAGAGCTTTGCGAACTCAATACAAACATGCCTCAACGTGCACTTTTCTCCGTTTACGCTGGCTTGCGCCAGGGTCTCGATGCAGAAAACCAACAAATTTTTGCAGGGAGTGGCCAATCGGTTCATTCGAAGGCTTCTCTGACAAGTGCGCAATTTAATCAAATCTAGTCCCCGCACCAGGATTCAATCGAGCGTTTTCTCACTCCAAAATTATAGCCGACGGATTTCGCGCATTGGGAGCGCCTCGTATTCGCGTTGAGAAAACACAGCGCGTGTATGTCACTAGCAATAGTGAGACGTCGCTGGCTGTTTTGCTAGCCGCGAGCTATCTAAAATCCCTTTGCGAAAATATAGGATAAGTGGGGCGGCCCGACACTTTCATTGGAGGTGGCTTATTTATTGAAAGTGCCTGGCGGAGACGGGGGATTTCGTCCGTTTATGCACACATAAAGAGAATTTATTAAAATCTAGTTACAGCTAGGACCCGCTGTAGTTAGCTACTACACAGGTCGACAGGGCGCAGGATTTACGCAGTGTGCTACAAAGGAAAGGAAGTGAACATCACACAAGTTCACAAAAAAACTAGACCACCGCACCGAAGGTTCTTTACAATAATGTCCGTGGCACGAGGCTCAGAACAGCACAGTTCACGCGTGGGAGTGAACATGAAAAACCAGAACAGTTCACACACATGAGTTCTGTGTCCGTACAGATAGGCATGCTCAGCCAGGCTGCCTAAACTGCGCCTTAGCCTCAGACATACAACTCCCATTCAAGACGCAAGTTTCACATTATTAATAAGGCACGATACACTATTGCACGGTGTTATTGGCAACCTTGATAAAGCGAGTCGACCAACGCATGAGGAAAGATTCTTCACCCAGCGCCACCAGCTCATGCTGCAGATGCTCTATGGCCAATTTCCGAACGCGCCACAACAGGGAATACATGGCACGCTGTGGTCGTGCCTGCAAGGCGGTTACACCTCGCTGCACCCACACACAGCAGAAAGCTGACAAATGGATCTTTCGATTTCATGTGGGCTCCCAGCCTAAGCTCAAACATTCTGCAGAGTAAAACCCAGAATGTGGACGGCCACACGACACTCAAAAAGAGCATGCTCTAGCGTCCCAGTGCGTCCGCATTGCGGGCACCGGGCAGAGCGAACCACACCAAATGCTACAAGGCGGTCACACGTCGGCAGGGCTCTCCAGCCACGCAGCCACCCGAAATCACGAACGTCTGCAGGAAGCACCGCTGACGTTAACTGTTGCCAGCGGGCACCGCGAGACTTCTCTTTTTGCCGATCATTCAGTTGCCCAATAGCCAATTTCTCGCATATATCAGTCGCAGATGAGACTCTAATAGTGTCCAAATCTCGGTTGCCCGACTGAAAGCCTCTGGGTGTTTTAGCAACCCTATAGAAAGCCGCGGCTGCACAGCTGTAGGTACGGTAATGGGCTCATCATGAAACAACAAGCGAGCAGTACCCAAGAAGTAGCGAAGCAAAGCCTGTCCCGGGTACTCATCATCATTTACCAGTTTCCACACACCGCGTAACGCTGGAACACTTGATATCGTGTTCAGGCATGACAAGCTAAAGCCCCCCATGCTGCGGGGCATACGCAGCAGAGCGCGCGCAACTGACTCGGTCTTGCTAGCCCAGAAAAATGACCCGAATTTTGTGGCCAGCCGGCGGGTTATGTCACGAGGTGGCCGACCTACCCTCGCCACGTAAAAGAACGCCGCTGACCTTGCCTTGTAAGGTATAGGGGCCGCGTTGCATTTTAAGTCTCATCAGAAGCTCTAAATTTTGATCTACAGGCCAGAGGAACTTCCGCGAGGGGTTAGTGGCTTCGTTGGAAATTTCCTCGTATTTAACCTGCTTAACAATGTTTCCGCTCTGTTTAACGATTCGAATGGATACCTTATGGAGCTGCCTTTGTGTTTTCTTAGACATGGTCTTGCATAATTATTTTCCGCTCTATAATGTACATTTCGCAGGTAGAGTGAGCAAGACTTGGCGTTGAGGTAACTGATTTGTTGGTCAACGACATAATAATCGTTTCTGGGGATGTGTACTAACTGGCAGTAACTTCACGGATTTATGTTTTTTTTTAATTTCTGCAGGTCGAAATGCGCACCAGCGCGGACACAGCGTAATGTCTGGAAGATTCACCACCATTAAGTAAGGAAATCGGATTTTGTTCAAATGGCTTTAAGTGCACCTACATTTAGCAATGCATGGACGCTTGCCCTCCAATCGGTAACCACCAGAGACATGTACGTGTTCCATGCGTGCTTCTATGACGAGCCAAGAAATCTAGCTTCTGGGAGTCGCTTACAATTGAATATAACAAAGTAAGTAACACTTAAACGAGCGATGTCAGCTGAAAATGAGAATTTCGTTATTCGAGACCATTTTTGTCTGCGCTTTCAAAAACCGCGCCAAATTCAAATCGGCCGTCCGGGAGAACTCATCTGTGAAGTTTTCGCGGCTCAGCACGTCCTCCCCTTGTCACTACCTCACAACGTCACGGGTGCCCCGCGCGTTTGTTATCAGCGGCAGTACCTACATATTAAAAAAGCAAAGCTTTGCTAACCCAGTGGAGCCGAGTTTTCCCGTCGTCAGCAGTTTGACTTTCATTTGACCGCAGTTGCGCCGTCACCTTGGAAACACACCACGTGACTCGCCGCGCCTAGGTCTACCGCCGGCTTGGCGCATGCGCTCTCCACACGCTGCCTGAAAGGCCTGGCTAAGAGGAGCGCCGCACTCGCGTAGTCAGTGCGAGCATGGCCATGTATGATAGCGTGGCCGCGTCATCTTTCCTCAGCGTTGCGCGGGAGCGGCAAGCTCTGAGCCATCGGCGTGGTGTGACCACCCCGCGATGGGATATCGCCCGTCGAGCTACTTCACTGGAGAGGGTACGGAATGCTGAGCGCGCGAGGCTAGTGTTGCAGTTGGAAGAAGAGCAAGCCGTTCGGCACGCAAAACACCGGAAACGCGCTTAACCAGGCTGAACTGAGCTTCCGCTGTGCATATCCAGGGTTAGCTGAGCAAAGCGGGAGGCCTTTTTTCAATAGGTAATTCTATAGCGGTAGCTCCGACTAGCTCAAGGAATACTCGCGGGGACATCGGTGCTCCCACGCGTTGTGTGACGTGTACATTCCAATAAAGGCATTATTTGAGTACCATCATTTGTATTTTTTTTAATCTGTCGCAACAATAAATGTGGTGAGATGATTCGGGAGAGACTTTTCGTGCGTCGTTCGGCAGCCTACCGCTATTTGGAGAGGAATAATATCGAAAAAAAAAACTGCGGTTAGATTAGATCAGACTATGCAAGGTTAAGTTTAGGTTAATTTTAGATAGGTCTATGTTAGGTTATATTGGGGTTAGGTTGCATTACGTTACGTTGAAACAGCCTGTTTAGGCAGGTGATGCCGCAGAACGACCTGCAAACAGACTCTCCCAGATGATTCACACCACCTCCATGTGTGCTAATTACACTTTCTGTGACACCCCCATCTCCGCGCTTTCATGGTATACATAATCACCTAGAGGCCCAAGCCCTGCGGTACACTTTGTGTATATTGGATATTAGCTGAAGTAACCGCACCATTTAGAGTGTGAAACAGGTGGGCAGAAGTGACTGTATGCCGGAGGATTAATTTTCGTCTGTAAAAATTGCCAGCATGTGCCAGCATGAGAAGCCTGTTGAATATGAGATATGAAGCGGCCTGAAGGGCCCACTCTTAACAACCCACGGTGACAACCCGTGTCACCGCTCTTTCATGACATACGTATCACCTAGAGACCTGCACGCGCCCGCCAATCTTTTCCATGGCAGAGAAAATAAGGCCGGAATACATCTAAACGTCGAGCCTACTACGGAAGTGAGGCCGGACTGACAATGCCCAGCACCCCTTGGATGACAAAGCTACGTGTACGGTGGCGATGTGATGAAGTCCGTTCCTCATTACTAACGGTCCGAATAAACCGAAGTTCCATTAATATATGTATTAGTCTACCAAAGTATTGACCAAGAACGATAAAAAGAAAAGAAAGCGCAGATGAGAATCCTTCTCTCGACATTTATGTCCTATTCTTCTCTCTACTGAATGACGCGCAGCTCACTCCCCCTCCAGCTTCCCCGGCCTCGTCGGCTGTCACAGGCAGCCAGCGACATCATCGACAGAGACGTCACACGCACTTTCCTTTCCGAAACTGCCGTGACAGCGGTCTTTGGGCCCTACGGACACGCGCATGTATTTCTCTAGCGAGCGTGGCCCTGATAGCTTGCGGTCTCTTTTCTTTGCCTAGCAGTGTCACCACGACCGATAGCGCTATTTGCCTATGACGAGGCCGATCGAATACGTTGGGAAGATGGGGCTGACCTTTCGTAGTTCCCTCCATGGACTGGTTCACTCTTGATAACCAACGTGTTCTTTATTTTGGTGCCCCTACGAGGCAGATGTTGGTAGGTGGCACCTGCACTGCTGCTTCGGGGTGTTTGTTACGTCGGGAGCCCGGAGGTTAAAAATACAGATGAAGAACACGCGAGAGGAACCCCTTGTGCGTGTCATTAGATGCAGGTATTACGCACTGCGTTGTAACACACAAATGAACGCTCTGACATTGAAGTGATTGTGCCCCGGAATACAAAATTCGTGAAGGCTCGTCATAAACCAGGATTGCACAGGTCAATTTTTTTTCCGGAGACTTGCGTGATAACCCGGCAGCACAGCTTTCCGCAATTAAAAAAAATGTGGGAAGTCCCTCATCCGCAGAGGTGGTGGGTAAGGAGATTGAATAATGTGGCACACGGTGGGTGTATATATACACGCCGGAACCCGCACGCACGCGCTCGCACACAGGCGCTACTATGGCTTTCCACTTTCCGTTCCACAATTAGTGAAAATCAGCGTGAAGAGCGGGACGACCGGCTGCTGCCTGATGAAGCGTGGTATGCGGATGCAGCTCATCACTTCGTCCGTCGCTAACGAGAGCGGCGGACCGTGGTAGCCAAATATAATTAATTCACCATTTTTCGCGCTGGAAATTACACCATCCTCCTGTGGAAACCCTGATGAGGGATGCGAAGCATCATGGGGGTTCCGTGTGGTTCATTGTGTTGCCGTTATGTTTGACTGATCTGGTTTTTAGTACGCCAGAGTGAATTCCGCGTCCGGGTCCACACCGGTGGCAAAGGCACGCAAGTACTGTTTGTGTGACGGTGAGAAGGCGGTAATTCTCGAGGCGCCGAAACTCGTCCATCATGTTCTTGTCGATGTTGTCGCCTCTGTGGTAGAATCGGTAGTCTCCATCAGCGTTGGTGAGGTAAAGGTTAATTGTTGACGTTGGTGCACCGGCTGAGAGCAACGTACACGCCCTGTTGTTGTTGTTGTTGTTTTTGTTCCTTAACATCATTGGCGCATACCCAATCAGGGGATCAGCGAAATATCAGTCGTTAATTCGAATGAGATTACTGCCTAGGTGGATGATTCGAGGAAAATTAGAAAAATTTTACGCTTTTTTCTTCTTGTGTTGAAGGAATTGAGTTTGGAAATTAGTCAATATTGAGACAAAACAAAAAAAGGAAATAAATAAATAACTAAATAAAGAAGAAGAAGAAGAAGAAGAAGAAGAAGAAGAAGAAAGAAGAGAGGAGGAGGAGGAGGAGGAGGAGGAGGAGGAGGAGGAGGAGGAGAGGAGAGATGAGGAGAGAGGAATAATAAAAAAATAATCAGAAATGGATGCTTTTGTGGGGCTCTGGTGAGGTGCCAGAATAAGATACGAATTAGGTTTGTCAATCTTTTGGAATTTTCTATGAAGCGCAGAAGAGCAGAACAAAGCTCCCGGCGGAATATCCCGTTTCTGAAGCCCCCAAATGATAAAAGAGGCTGGCACTGATAATGCCACCCCATGCTATGAAGCGGAACCGCAAGGAGCTGACGTCTGAGGCTTCAAAATCATCTTCCGGACAAAAGGAAATGGTCGACACTCTTCTTCATTACAGTAACTGCACATGGCAGGACTGCGCCAGGCGAGACCTGTGGAGGTATCTATTCAACTGGGGCACACGACATCGAAGGCTCGTTACAATCACCTCGAGGTCGCATGGGGGGCACCAATTCGGTTTCCAGGAGAATTTTAGATGACAAAATCTCGCAACGACAATAAGACTGATTCGTACTGCCCTTGCAGCTTCAAAAATCTACGGAATCTTGCGGCGGCTAATAAAGGCGTTGTCTCAAGGACATCGACAACAGGCCCAGAAAGTGCTACCCTTGCCAGCTAATCTGCGGTTTCATTAAAGGTGATTCCCGCATGCCCAGGGACCCAAAGAAGGTCAACTTCAGTAATATGAGGTGGCAGAAGTGATCGAAACGTCCGTAGAAGAGGTGATTCTTTAGTAGAAGAATGGCTAAGCCTACGGATAGGGAATCTGTAATTATAAGTGGAGATGATACCGATATGTCAAGCTTTCGTAGTGCCAAGACAATTGTTCCAAGAATTCCGCATAGAATATAGGGATAAAATCGACCAGACGAACCGAAAAGTAACAATTTAGGAAGGAAAACTATACTATTCCAGATTTTTCATCTCGTTGAGAAGCATCTGTATAAATGATAGTATCTTGCTGAATTGAGGCCAATGATCTTGTAGTATACCATTGAGCAGTCCGCGCAGGGTAGCATTTTAGCATTTTGGGGAAAGATGTTCCGGAAGTTGGTCGTTTATCGTATGACCCGGATAAAAAGATGGAAGTGCGTTATTGAGCGCAACCCCATAATGCAGACACCAAGCTTGGTGCTAAAGTAACTTGCGGTCGATAGTACCTGGGCTACTGGGCCGCCAGAAAACACAGCTGGCCTCAGCTACAAAGATAAATTGTGCCCTGTTAACCCCCGCGCCATAGGCTCTCAGGAAAGTATCCACAGTGAGTAGTCAAAATCGGTGTATCAGAGGGGGAACTCGGGCTTCCAAACAAAGTCCTCTTTGAGCTTTGTCTTCTTCTCCTTCTTCTTCAGCGGTTCCCCTACGGGAAGATGACGACGGTTGTTGAACGCGAAGTTATCTCGTGATGGATTCTTTGGTTGGCCAATCCCTAGGGGCATCCAGCCACAATAATCATCAGCGGTGCCTGGCCAGGCATGCGCAGCGGGGGTGCGGGACGGCGGACAACGACGACAATGACAAGGGAGAGAGAGACACAGCCCTGAGCATGAGATGCTCCGCATCTGAAAAGAAGTGAAGTAGCGTGCAACTATTTGCCATACAAAGAGATGGGCTAAGCCCAGCCCGCCAGCGCATACTGGTCTAACAGGGTTGTCACGCCTCATTGGCTCCCACGGTAGATGACCACACAAATGTTTGCGAAAACCTGCTGGAACAGCTGTATGTGCCTCCGAGCGCAATGAAGAATTTGCATTACATGAACCAATTTTGATGCCAAGAAACATGTTACATTCTGCGCCCTTCCTAAAATCGACTTGTTATGCGGAACGAAAGCCTGCGAATGCTAACGAAGGGCCTCAGTGCGCCCCCCGCCAATAGCGGGTCCTTTGTCAATAGGAGTACAGTGGAACGCCGAGATACTTAGGTGGTACACAGGACATTCGATGCCTGCCATACCTTTAGATGCGGAGCATCTGATGCTCGGGGCTGTGTCCCTCCCTCCCTTGTCGTTGTTGTTGTCCGCCGTCCGCACCCCACTGCGCATTCCTGGCCAGGCACCGCTGATGATGATTGTGGCAGGATGCCCCTAGGGATTGGCCAATTAAAGAATCCATCACGAGATATCTTCGCGTTCAAACACCGTCGTCATCTTCCCGTAGGGGAACCGCTGAAGAAGAAGAAGGAGAAGAAGAAAAAGCTGCGAAGAGGAGGGGCCCTGTACATTGCTCTCAGCTCATGCTCGGAGCTGTGTCCCCCCACCCCCCTTCCCTTGTCGTTGTCGTTGTTGTCCGCCGTCCGCACACCCACTGCGCATGCCTGGCCAGGCACCACTGATGATGATTGTGGCAGGCTGCCCCTATGGATTGGCTAACCAAAGAATCCATCACGATATAGCTTCGCGTTCAACCACCATCGTCATCTTCCCGTTAGGGGAACCGCTGAAGAAAAAGAAGAAGAAGACAAAGCTGCGAAGAGGAGGGCGTGTACGTTGCTCTCAGCCGGTGCACCAACGTCGACAACCTTTACCTCACCAACGCTGACAGAGACTACTGATTCTACCGCAGAGACGACAACATTGACAAGTATATGGTGGACGAGTTTCGGCGCCTCGAGAACCACCGCCTACTCACCGTCACACAACAGTACTTGCGTGCCTTTGCCACCGGTGTGGACCCAGACGCGGAATTCACTCTGGCGCTACTAAACACCACTCACTCAACACAACGGCAGCACAATGGAACCACACGGAACCCCCATGATGCTTCGCATCCTCATCAGGGTTCCCCACGGGAAGATGGTGTAATTTCCAGGGCGAAACGGTGAATTAATTTTGGGTGTTGTTGCCCATGAACCGAAACAAAGTCCAGAGCTCTTCATAAGGTTGACTTTAGCACCAGAAACTAACCCGGATTCCTTTGTTATAGAAATAACTTTATCAATAATTTGATTATCACTAGATAAAAAGGCCAAATCGTCAGCATACGCCAGTAGTTTGAGTTCAGTTCCGAGCATGTGAAAACCCCGAATGCAACTGCATTGGAGCCACAATGCGACATAAAGGCTCTAAGTACAGTGCAAAAAGCAAAGGCGATAGCGCGCAACCTTGCTTTACTGGCGAATGTATGGGCACGGGCTTCGAAAGGTGATCCATTAACAATTAGGCGGGTCGAGCAGTTAAAATAACAGAGACGTACTCCCTTGAGAACGACCTACTAACGTTGACCGGCTCTAACAAAGAAAACAAAAATGAGTGAAAAATACGATCAAGCGCGTTGAAAATCTATCTGCAGGAATGCGAGCTGCTCATAGGAATCGTTACGGAACTGAAGGGCTGCTTGAAGCAATGTGTAAATTGGTCTGTATCGATCGGTCGTGCAGCCCACATGTTTGATGCTGGCCAATAAGTATGTGTCATGGCAAACTGCGACGACGATTAGATAACATCGTCGCTTGAAAATTTTGTAGTCAACATTCTTCAGAGTTATTGGTCTGTAGATATCCACAGATCGCAATTTGTCACGGTCTTTACTTTTGAGAATTAGTACTGCATAACTTTTCGTGAGTATTGGTGGAGGAGAATTAACCTCCAGGCAGCATTCAAAACTCCAAAAAAGAACTGGACATAAAATAGACTTAAAAGCTTTACAAAACTTTCCAGGCAGTCCATCGGGGCCATGGGTTTTGGAGACCAGAAACTGTTCAACTGCGACCTCCATCTCTTTTAGGGTAATAGAGTCACCTATAATGGAACTGTCCTCATCTGTCAATGGGTCTACTAGGGAGACAAAATGTCCGAAATGAAATCAGAGGCACCGCTGAATAGTTTATTATAATAATTTTCTAAATCAGGTGTAATCTCTCCCGTGCTAGTTAAAAGAACACAATTGAATTTATGTGCGGGATGTACTTAGTGGCAGCGTGGTGGCGCGGAAATAGAAAGTATATATTGTATAGCCAATTTACATTTTTAGTTATTTTAGAATTTCAAGCAACTTATACGACTATTTATTCTACAGCGCTCGTGTAGTAAGCGTCTCCATATTCCCACAATATCTCCCGTCTAGCGACTGTATTCCTTATATGGAAAAGCGTTCGCATATGTGCCGTCGTGCTGCTGACCACTGTACTAGTTCACCCTGCGCAAAAAGTGCTTCCGGCACCCTGGTTTTATGGTGTACGAGAAAGTTTCGGATGATTTTAATTTCTTATACCTATATTAACTTGTCTGACTCTTCTCTCGCCTTCAATTGGCCTTAGATTTTTCTAGTACCAGTCAGCGAAGCGCCGCACGTGTGGAGCGACTTGGACTTAGAGCATGATACAGTTTACAAACTAACAATATAGAGGCACATTGTTCCTGTCAGAAACGTGCTGTGCTTAGCTTCAAATAAGCGAACGAATTTCGACTACCCGCCCGCCGCCGGCCGACTAAACGCTAGGCCGACTGATTCTGTCGGAATGTCGGCGAGCCGTGCAGTAGGGTAGTCAAGCGAAGCCATCTTGTTTCGACGCTATACGAAACGTCATCGGAAGTCTTCAAGAAGAATTTAGAGAAAAGGACATCCTTGTCGAATTGGTTTTCTACTGAATAAAGTCGCGTAAACGCAGCGAGAGGGGTCAAAACATGGCCAGAGACTCCAGACTACAATTTGCTCAAGTAATCCCGCAACGTTTACATATTACTTCAGTGTCCCATTATGAAGGTGGAAGGCTTTCGTACAGGAGCAAACGTTAGCAGGCCGCATATATTGGTGAATATGACTCCGCATGAGATATGATATAATCATAGTGAAGATTTTTATGGTGGTCATGCCGATGACGGGGATAACGACGACATTGGCATCCGGGCCCCTCATGAAAAGAAATCCGCCGGCGTGTCTGTTACGTAACGTTGCGTGGCTTCCTTGCTCCACTGCTAACTGAACTAAGCAATAGCGGTGCTTACGTTTTTCAGACCTTTGCTGCAGTTATACCCTGGTATGCAACACAAAAAAAAATGTCGATGCAATGGCACTCACGCTCGATCGAGTGGTCGACTGTCGACTCTGTCGGATTTGTACAATCTCGTATCGCGTCGTCTGGTTAAGCGTGCCGTTACCTTCTTGGAAGGGTCTTCCGCCACGACGCCTCAATGTGAACCGGACATCGATGTCCGCGATTTGGAATGCATGACCGAGGAGGTTTCTGTTGCGCCCAGCGCATTTCTGCACAGACTTGGGAAAGGGGAGAAGAGGAAATCGAAGTTCTTTCAACCAATTTGAACGTTTCCAGCACAAAGACGGTGGTCCATTACCACCCGCGAAAGTGGCTTCGCGCCGCCCTTAGCCTTGCTCTGCGCCATCAAAGCGACGGCTGCTCGCTTCGCCGGTGGTCGGCTGTTTAATATGCATGTTCATGGAGCGTGATTTATTAACTAGTCTCTCGCGGGAATTGCGTCTCGCCGCCCACGCAGCAGCACTCTGCCTTCAGATACGGCCTTCCCTTGCATTGCCGTCTTCCGGGTGGCATTTTCTTTTTGAGTGTGTGTGCTTTGGTGAGGCCCCGTCTCTGTGGTTTGTTGCTCTTCCGATAAGACTGCAGCGGTGAAGGCCCCAATCAGGGACTGCGATGAGTTTTTGACAGGGCGCGGTAAAGGCAAGTGGGAGGGAAGGTGAGGGAAAGTAGTGCCTTGCGCCGTGCAAGCAGCAGCTTTGATTAAGGCAGGAGGTCGGACTAGTCGGTTGCGAGCGTGGAAAGGCGTAACCACTAGCAGTAGTCGTCGGTGTCTATGTAGCAATAACTCTAGCTACCGCCGCAGACGAAAACCACGCATGCCAACGTGCGCAAGCCATGGTTCTACGAATGACAAATAATTTAAGCAATTAGGCATATGTATGCATGTATGTATGTATGTATGTATGTATGTATGTATGTATGTATGTATGTATGTATGTATGTATGTATGTATGTATGCTATGCATGCATGTATGTATGTATGTATGTATGTATGTATGTATGTATGTATGTATGTATGTATGTATGTATGTATGTATGTATGTATGTTTCCATGCAAGCATGTATCCACGCATGTGTGTATATTATGCATGTACAGTCCTCAAAAGTGTTAACAACAACAAAGAAGTGGGTGTCAGCCTATGCACGGAGCGGCTCTTGACGATGCTGCGCGGGTTATCAGAGAGGTAGTGCGCATGCACCCGAGCAGCTGAGTGAAAACGGGCATCCTCGCCAGCGTCGATTATCAGCCGGTGAAGATGCACCGGTGGCTATCGTAAGCTGTCGCTCTGTACATGGGCTAGCACCCGCTTCTTTGTCCTTGTTAACACTTTTGAGGACTGTATGTATCTTTCTATGCAAGTGTGTATATAAAAGCGAGCAAGAAACCAGGCAGGAGAGGAAAGAGAGAAAAAAATTACGAAAGGAAAAACAGAGAGGCAGCCCTGAGCTAGTGCTCTGGCCAGCTACGCTGCGTTAAAAGCGGAGAGAGGAAGCACAGGCGGATATATGTGGGATTATTATGGCGGAGAACGGTATGAATGTTAGAGTTACCGCAGTTACAGCTCATTACCCAGTTTGGACGTCTGACGAACGTTAGATGATTTGCGTGATGCAAAGGTCAGGGCACAAGTCAATTCGCATGAGTAAATAGGGCGCTGCAGTGCAACACTGCAAATCGAAACTCTTTTTGAAAGTCCAGGTACGTGAGTGGGTGAATAAGCAAATGCGTAATTATGTAAATAAGAAAGTAAAGAAGTAAGAAAGATAGGCAAGTAAGCAAATGCATAATTATGTAAAATAAGAAAATAAATACGTAAGAAAGAAAGATGAACATAAGGGTGTTTAAAACGGAAAATTGTACGAGTTGGTACATTTTAAACACAATAAACAGCACAGAAAGAGCGAAACACAAGAGAGTCCGAACAGCCACGTGTCTGTCTATACTCCCTTTCTTGTGTTCAGTTGTTTTTGCGCTGTTTATTCTTTTTATACATATTTTATTGCCGTCGTCATGGAGCACACGAGCAAGTCAGCAAGAACAAAAAATTACGCCCATCTTCCCGCGAGGGAACCCTGATGTGATGCGACCCATCAGGGGGGGAGCGTTTGGACTGACGCTGGTATTGGATTGCGTCAGTCCACTCGCTGAAGGGACTGTCGCTTCTATCACGTCTTCATCGGAAAAATCAAGTCAAGCACGCAGTCGTCAAGGCAAAGTGACGCGAAGTCGAACGAGAGCGAGCGCTGACTGAACCGCCGCAGCGCGCTACCCGCTTTATATTCACAGCGCCTGAAGGAGAGGAGACAGCGGAGGAGAGTCGCGCATGCGCGCACTTGCGTGACGGGAGCGGAGCGAAGCGAGCGAAGCGCGCGCATGCAGCTGTTGTTTATGATAATGAGACGGAGTGAGAGGGTTGCGCACAGCTGTCGGAGAGAAGAGCGGAGGAGAGTCGCGCATGCGCAGGTGGCGTGCGGACGCCGCCGACGCCGACACCGACGCAGGAGGGACATGTCCTCAGAGCAAGAGATGCGTCGCATCTAAAAAAACAAAGAGAGATAGAACGGAAAGAAGGCGATTTGTGTCACCGTTGCTGCACTCAAGGGTCTAAATAGGCCGCTGATGGCGCGAATGCTGGCTCGGGAAAAGTGTTGGAGGACTGCCATGCTTACTTTGTTGCGATTTTAGGACTATGCTCCGTGAGTGTTAGGGGCTAATAGTGACAGCACGTGGTAAAGTTTGTGTTGCTGTTAGAGTTTTCACCACCAAGCGTAAGCGCGGCCTGTTGCTATTGGCGCCACCACTCGCGAATTACACTGCCCCAAGATCAATATAACAAAAATGTACTCAAAAGTTGCTGCAGAATGAACGAAATGCAAAACAATATGTGCTGCTTCAAAGTCTCCATTGCGCACGAATATCGCGCTGGCATTGCATTTTCATCTTAGGCGGTGAAACCACCTCCTGCAACGCTGCAGACTTCAGACGGTGCCATCTCGATCTGTAAAGTTCGAAGTCTTCGCGAGGGTTTAAATTAGCCTGCTGTTGTCGTCGGGGGTAATTTGATTGCTCCTGTAATGTGCCGCATCTCTGCATGGTCCAGTCTTACTTTCTGCACTAATTATGCTCAGTTAACAAAGACATTCTATACAAATTCACCTGAACAAACGGTGTATCGTAATGCGACAGCGCGTAAGACGGCCTTAAACATATTAAACCTTTGTTTCTTTTTATTATGAGTTGTGTACTGTTGAAAATAATAATAAAGAAATAAAACTGAAAATAGAGAAAGAAGACTAAAGATATTACTCCGACCGTTGTTTGATCTCTTAGATTCCCTGAAAGTAATGCGAATAATGGAATGGAGGCCTGACAGATTTCTGTTTGGATATTGCGGAAAGCAATAAACTTATTTTTATCTTTGTCTGGGGAACATTCTTCCCCCGTGCCTACAATTAGGTTTTCGTCGTGTAGCGTGCCTCTTCCGGAACCTACCACCTGATGTGAACGTTAAAAGAAAAATTTAGAACTTTACCGGTTTGCATGGTATAACATAAAAAATTATTAAGACGCAATTTATTTTGAAGCAGTCAGCAGTTACCACAAGAAACTATGTTATTTTTTTGCTGGTTCATCTTTTTTCATTCAGCGCCTGTTGAAAGCAAACACTGTAGATCAAAATTGTATTTAGTTGGGCACAGTAAAATTTTGCATCCTCCTCCTCGATACGCTTTCAGAAAGACCATTTGGAGAGTAGTTACCCTTGATACGACTTTAGCTCTCAACATGTGCATTTTGAGCCCGTCGAGCTGTGAAGAGGCTTTCGGGGAGGCGGGGGGGGGGGGAATTTTCAAGCTACGGGATTTGGCGCGGCCAGATGTGTGCACGCATGTCTTTGCATCTATGTGTCCCTACTTACGCACGTGTCCCTACATGTATGTGTCCTTGTGTGCGTGTTTCCGTGCTTTCTCGTTTCCTTTGTAAGCGAAAAACTCTTTAGCATGAATTATACGGTATATGGTTGTTTCGTCACAGGAAATTTAGGAAACTTCGCCTTAGGGTCTTACTCGCACGCTTAGGAGTGTAATTTGAGAATGTCATGCTTCGTGAATATCCTACGTCGCACACAGAGTGGGCTCCCCGAATTTCGTGTCTCCACTCAGTTAGCCAGGGCACTTATCTATGCAGGTGCAGATATACTATCACTACCAATAGTAATGAGGGACTTGCTATCATATTATCTCTGAACATGTATTTATGGCGAATGCCAGACCTGAAAGCATCCTACCTGCAGGCCAAAACTGAGGTTACACAACCCAGCTAGCTTCCTTATGCATACAGGTCGACATTAAGCTGTCTTCGCTTTGTTGATGCTCCTTCGAATAGTTCTTTTTAACACGAAAGTGTTTTATTCTCGGATACATCAAGATTTCGCTGACGTCATATCCGTCACGGAAATGACGCCATTACAACAAAGCAACCGGCCTGTAAAGGGTTCACCCCTGCACACAGGGTCTTCTTGCGGGGAAGCAACCGTTAGTACTAAGGAGTAGGTTATTCTTAGGGTTGTTCGTTTTCGGGTTTTATATTTTAACACGAAAGCGTTTTATGCCGGAAAACAGCCAAGATTTCACTGACGTCATATCCGTCACGGAAATGACACCAGTACACCTTTCCTGAAGGGACCCGCCAGCAGTACGTCGCAAGCCAAGTACACCCACAAGACAGCTCGCAGACCCGCAAATCATGCTCAGCTTCAGATTTCGCTGTGCATTTCACTTTCGTGTTTTACCGATTCCTATGGCAGAGGAATCAAACACAGTTTTTTTTTTATGGATGACGAACAACCATTGTTTGGCTCCCTCCGTAAGCAATGCAAGCTGTCTACAGAGACGTGTGTCGTTGGAAGGCTACTAGGTCTCATCAAACGACACGTTCCCCGCCATCGATCACGTCCCGAGATGTTACTAACACACCAAATTTCCTCCATCCTCGTCGTAACTTTCGGCCCCCCGACTTGCACAATTTACGGTCGCACACTTTCTTCCGTGGAATCTATGTGGTTTACATTTAGATTTAGTCGGGCTTACGTTTCTCGACATCTAGTTTGGTTTATTTGTTTCACCTTCATAACCAACTACGCTAACCATGTTTTCGGAGACCTGCGGCATAACATGGCAATTTCCGACATTCATCTAAAGTTTCCCGTATGCAGAGCCATTTGCGGGCGCTATGTTGGAATACGCCCCTGCTGCCCTTCATCCTGACATTGAAGCCGTTAATGAACCTAAAATGGCATAGCCAGGTTGATACGTTACTATTACTCTTGTCCCACCAAAATCTCCCGCCGCTAATATACATGCCGCGACCTTTCGGATCATTTCATTTATTCTCCGGACAGCTGCACTTCCCGTAATTCACGAGCTATTTTATTTCATACCTCCCAATAACCTTTCCATGTAACGAGCTCACCGTATTTCCAAAACTACTCATCCTAGTGTCAGTTATCCGGGGCGGCCCCCATACGACAACCTTTTGGGACTTCTTTACCCATCTCCCTAGAATTAAATAATCTATGTAATTGAAAAAGCCAGAATCATAAAATACTGGTTAATTGAAGTGTGTCGCATGCCCATTTATGTCGACATAATCAACTGTTACTAGCCGTGTTCATGTCCGCCGCTCAATTATGTGTCGCACTGGGGGTTTGAGGGCGAAATAAAAAAAATTAATAGTCCTTAGCCAATATGCGGACGCGGCCACAGGAGCTCCGCTAGAGGAGAAAATTTATTTTCCGCAGCACTAGACGGGCTTCTCGACATGTAGAGAACGTGGAAATGACAGCGAAGCTGGCGATATACGCGAAGAGACAAATGAAGGGAACGACAAGCTGGAGGTAAAGAGAGACAGAGGAAGTGGGCGTATAGGGAATAGATTTGGTACCACTTACCTCCCCAACATTTCCAACTATTTTGCTGGACAGTTCCACGGAAATAGCGTTATCATTCCCCTAATCTTGTGCTCCGGCAGTTCCGTGTGAATACATGTCTTTCGCTTGTCTTTTCTCTTTACGGTAATGGCGCATGTATGGTCCGTTTTTCGGAAGAATGACCTGTCGTCCCTTTCTCTCCCTCCGCTCCCTCAAAGCCTCTTTCCTTGTGTCGCCTTTGCAATCAGGAATGATAGCGCGGTCGGGAACCACAACAGGTGTTTTGTTAAGGCTACGTTGCTTTCTGCTCCTGCCGCAGTTGTCCCTTCCGAGTAGAGTGCACCTGACTGCCAATGATCAAAGTGAATGAATGAATGAATTTTATGGTAAATAACGATAATGAATTTTATGATAACTAACGATAAGCGTTTTGGGGTAATGCTTGCCTGCAGCCAACGAAATGAGGGCAATAGGGAGGCAGAACCCGCACGAACCGAGATAAAAATTGAAATATTGTGGTTTCACGCGCAGAATGTGCCCCTGTGCTATGCGGCGTGCAATAGTAAATGGCCACAGATTATTTAAATCAGCTGGGTATCTTTACCGTGTACCGAAGTATCATCACCATCCTCCTGTTTGTGTCCACTGCGAAACGAAGGCCCCTGCCTTGTTCCTTCAGACTTTCCTGTCGTGCGATAGCCTAGTTCATGTGCGTTTACTAATACCCAGCCTAATTTTCAGAAGGTTCCACTGAAAATTAGTATGGCTGTTACTGGCAGTGTGTCTGGTGACCAAAATTTGCGTTTTGTCTTCATTGCCCCTTTAAAGATTTCGTGTGACGCTGGTTCAGATATCGCCGTCGAACTGCTTAGCGGGCAGCTGGTCCATTAAGCACGGTACTTTCTTCACCAAATGCTGGCCCGACAGCAGACTACGAAAATCTCCAGCTAAAACTCTCTTTTAGCGATAAAGGGGGCGAGAGCAGCTGTTCCGGTACATTACCAATATCACATATGTCTGATGGGGTCAAAAAAATAATAAAAAATGTGGTTGATCCCTTTTCATAGAAATCGGTAAAACAAGAAAGTGAGCTGTACCTTCACCGGATCAGTTGAATGTTTATTCTGCATCGATATCAACTTGCTCATAGCTTTTTATATTGCACGTTACATATCAACTTGCTCATAGCTTTTTATATTGACACTGGATTGCACGCGCCGGAGAACTGCGTAAACCCGAATGAAACCACACGCGCTCGCAAACCATGCTAACGAAACCGAACGGGTTGCCAGCGAATCGCTTGGCGAACTCACGGTCCGTTGCAGCGAGAGAGCATGATCTGCGGGGTTGTGGGTGTGCTTGGCGAGCGAGAACCTTCTGGTGCATCGCTTTCGCAAATGTGCGACCACTGCGTCCCAGCTCCGCGGAGTGCACGGCAGGTTGCGCTGCGACGAGCTCAGCTGGCGCCAACTGTCAACGCTCATTAGCATCGTGATGCACTATTGCGCTTCACCGCTCTTAGACGGCAGCACCATCGAAGGAGAGGAGGTTATAGGAAAGATATATGGCGCGTTCATACCGCTGTCTGCACTTCAGCTCGTAGCGGATTCGGTAAAACACCTGGCACCTCCCGCTGCAGTGACGGAGCACCTGGCTCGAATCCTGGCGCAGCCGCCTTTTCCTGGTGATGTCATTTCCGTGACGGATGTGACGTCAGTCAGATCTTGGTGGATCCCGGCATAGAGCACTTTCGTGTTAAAAAACGCCGGTAGACGCATGATCCCCACGTTGCCAAATAATTTATAGCCCACCACTACGACGGGCCTCATAGCCAATATGTAGCTTCAGCCCTTAAAATCCTAATTAAACTTCAGCTATCTCTCTCGTTTAGACGCAGTCGTCTGTTCAGCTCTAACTACACAATGCAACTAACTACACACAAAAAATCTAACTACCCAAACTTTTTATACCCAATTCTTGGGCACTGTATTTCGGCTCTGCCCCTTTTGGTCTATATGAACTGGTGTTCCTATAGGGTATAGTGTGGCAGAATATCTTAGGACATCTTTATTTCCTCAACGCACACCAGACATTTTCCAGACGCTTTTTTTCTAGCCGCACCGGTTTTTTTATTCGAGTGTGCCCACGTCCTTCTGGTATGTTAGGTTAACTTGGATGCGGCTGTATGCGACATCAGACTTCCATACCCCGAATCATCTTTCTGTTTTCCCCCGGGGAGCGCGGCTTGGTGTCGAGGTGGCGAAATGCTTTCCCAAAGAACGCTTCCCCCACTGCAGTAGTCACGTCGTCAAACGGACAAATAATGAAAGCCCGCCGTGTATACATATCCGGTCAGTGCTTCCCTAAAACGGCTTTAGCAGAGCACGCGCGGCCCCTTTTTCCAAGCCACACAAGTGCCCGAACCAATGGTGTGACTCGGCGAAAAAGGGAAACCCTAGCAGCGCTCACCTACGCTCCTCTTCCACAATTTCCTACCTGTTCCGCCTTCTTCCGGATCGTGTTCGTCTATTTCCTGTAGTCGCAGATATGTGCTTGATCTCAGAAAAAGGAAACAGAAGTACTGCCTACTGCATGAAGCTGATAAAGAAACTGTGGAGACCTGTGCTGATGAAGTCTTGTTCCGCCTTGTGTACCCCGTGATCTATCGACTCTGGTGGTCGTGCGCGAAGATGCTTCGGATTCTCGTTTCATGAAAACAACGCACTATCGGTAATGAGCCCCGAGAATAGTCTTCCGCGACAACGGAAATGCGTGTTGCTGTTGTCCGGATTAAGCAAAATGATGTTACGTCGTGACTTGTCTAAAAATAAATAATGGCGTCATTGAGTCCACTGCACCACCCAGCCGTATTAAAAAAAATAAGCGTAGAGAGAAAGAAAACTGCCGCAGCCGCTCTATCCCGGCCGTCCGGAATATGAGGTGTCCGAATACGAGGAAAGGAGGAGAAAGGAGGAGGTAAGGAGGGGACGTGGAGAAAGCTCTGCTGATCGGCCAGGGAACGCTTTGTTCCCTCCTGCTGTTCCGTCTTTCCGTCAAAATTTGCTGGTGGCAGCGTGGGTGAGTGCTCGTTCACATTTCGAATTTGCGCTCTGCCTACTTTATAAAAACAAGCTACGAGTAACTTTTTACAAAAAACGTACGTCATGTGCCCCCGAGAAGTGTCATCAGCAACGTGTGAGGTCACGGAAGCTGTGATAAAAGCAAGAACAGTGGCCCAGATTCATGCATCTCGACGCCAGGACTCCTCCAGAGACGACAAACCTTGGTGCCTTGGATTACTCGTATTTCGATGCGAGTGAATACGACGAATCAAGCAGTCAGCGGGATTTAGAACAGCACGATGAGCTTCGACAGCCGACTGAAATTACAATGACCCCTGCGTGACTTTGGCAGGTATCGTGCGTACGTACTCTTCGAGATTGTGCTGCACGACCGAGACGAGCACTTTTCTCTATTAGTATACCTTTACAGGTCTTGCTGTACGAACGCGTTGTCAACGGATCAAGGTTCACCAAGGCAAAGAATCCAGCTACGGATTAACTTTGAATTTTGCTTCTCTCACTTTATCTCATGTTGTGCTTTTTAAATTAGACAGGTTCTAGAAATGTTTGTCCAGTTGTGTTTTAATAGCCGCAAGGAATATAAGGAATGAATTTTCGAACCCTTAAAGGAGCCATGAAGACAAAACACAAGTTTGGTTCATTCAAAAGATTGCCTCGTTAGAATTATACTGACACCACTGTTAACGTAAACTTCGCTCAAATAAGCTATATAATTTGGGAAAAAGGGAATGGCCATGCGACCCACTAGCCCATTTCCCGCAACAGAGCCTATGATGTCATACCAGCCTGCTCTGTGATAGGCGGAGGCCGGCAAAAACAAACGCAAATTACGCCGAGCTTATAAGCTATTTGCGCCTAAATGTAATGCATATCCATTTTACAGCAGTAAGAATGGTGCGGTAAACAGCAACAGTTACGAAAATACACGTAAACATAGAAGTACCGATGCGCACTGCTGTTGGTACTGGGCGCACTATGCTTGTCTTAGCTGCACAGCAGTCCGACGGTTTGGAGTACGTGACCCTGTTTGTGAAGCATACCCAATGTTTCATGAAGCGATTACTTTCTACCGTAACAGAAACAAGCCTGGTGTAAATACGGTCAAAAACAAAGCAACGGCGGAGTGCTGAGTATGCTAGCGCCACCTGGGAGGTTTGAGGGCAAGCAACGCTGCAGAGCCGAATGGCGCAGTGGATAGTTCTTTTGTATACGCGCCGTTATGACTTCATTGTAGACGTCACCAAAACACACGATTTGGCGGGAGAATCAAATTTAACCTAAATTGATTAATTTCTCAGTGAGTACGGCATCATTTGCTTGCGCGCAAGCGCTGGGGACACTATAAAACACGAAATCTTTCGAATAAAACAAACATGTATTTTGTCTTCATAGCTCATTTAAGGTCGATGCTCATTGAACATTTTTTTTTTCTGTCTGGCAGAATATATTCGCTTTCATAAGCCGATCGAGCGTTATTGACAGAGCGCAATGATTAAACAATACAGTCAGCACGACGAAATCAGCTGAATAAGTGAATGAATAAAATTTTTCTAAACAACACGTGCTGCTGTTAGGGAACCCGTCCAGTCGAGGGGATCCGCAGTCCGGAAAAAATCCCCAAATGAGTCTGGCTAAATTTTGTAGCGGTCCTTACGTTTCCGTGATGGAAGCACATCCGTATTTCCGGTTAACAGCTATGCGGGTTTGTAATTACGCAGCTATTAAAAAAGGCAGCATCTCCACTCCATGGATGATGGCGAGGGTGCGTAGTACGGGGACTCGAAATGACATCCAAGCTGCGCCCCCAGTGACATACGACATACGCTGAAACTCCAACTCACGGCTCGAATAGAATTTCGCTTGATTTTCGCTTGATGGTGGTGTGCGCACGGATGGACGCGGACGGCCATTGGGAGGTCCTAAGGTACTCCGAACCTTTACAAACAAGGGAGTAAGCCGTTTGACTTCGGGTTCTAACTCACGGTCGTAGCCCAATTGGTAAGACGACTGACACTAACCCTGTCTGATCTACCAAACACAGGCTCGAATCCTGCCGGTGTCTGTGTGATTTTTTGCGATTTTAAATGCTATGCGCACGGACGCGGACGAAATTTTGCGGTCCTAAGGTGCTCCGCACCTAAAGAACCTAGCGCGAGCATCGCCACGTTAGCCGCTGGAGACGCCGCAGTATCCGCTGTGTTCCAGCGTTGCGTTCCAGCGCATTCAAGCGGGGAGAGCACCGGGCGTTGCATGCGCGCGCTGTTTCTTCGCGTTTAAGCACCCGGCGTGTTTCAGCGTCCATGGTCCCACCGCTCCAGCGTGTCCGCATCCAGCGTATTTCACCGTTAGCCTGTCCAATAATCAGGCAAACGACGGACGCGGGTCTCCAGCGCCGCTGGGTTTTTGCGCAACTATATATGATGAGACCACTATGTCACAGTGCCCTTTCCTCTGCCATGGCGAATTTGAGATCTACGAGTACCGTGACATCGCTTTTTCCTATCGAAAGTAAGTATATGCGGAACCATTAAGGCGGTGATATATGTAATATCGTAAAGCTTTTCCTGACTCTGTAAAGCAACCTTACTTGTTAGAAGGCTGTGGGGGTCATAAACTAGTTCAGGCACCATCTCCCGGCATGCAGTGGGCACAACGCGATGCCGAACGATTTATGTATACAAAATCTGCAAATCTGGCAGCCGGTGTCTTCTTGGCTGCGGCCGATTCAGGCTACAAGGAAAAGGTAGGAGGGCGTCACATTATCCTAATTCTTGTTTCGTCGGACGAAATGGCGCGGGCCGGAGCGGACCAGCGGCCTGGAAGCCGAAGAGCTTCGCATCATTGAATGTGTTGTTCCAGTAAGCACGCTAGAATTTTTCTCCACTGCATAAACCACGGCGGAAGGCGGTATAGCGTTCGACTCTGGCTTTGCACAACAGCAGGATGGATTCTGCAGCTTTTGGTGCTGCCTTCCGACGCTTTTTACCGGAGCGGCCGTAATGGCTCATACCTAATATGCGCACCGCGCGATTGTCGAGAAACCTTGCGCGGCAGCGGAGCGCGGCCTGGGGCTGTATACATTGGGTAGGAGCGCGCTGACAATGCATAACCCCACCATTATCTCAACCCAGCAACTCCTCACTCCCCATTGCTTGGCATGTTCATTCATTCATTGATTCATTCTCTGCTTCCCCTTTCTCGCGCCATGCGCTCCAACAAAAAGAGAAGAGCCACGTGCAGGAGCCAGAGTATGGATGATGGAGCGCCAGTTCTTTTAACGTGCAGATACTCAGGCACGCTGCTTCTTTAAACAATCAACCACGGCACTTCTTTCTAATTTTGCTGTAGGACATTATTACTACAAAGACAACCTTTATAAACACCGCTACTAAACATTCTAGACATAATTCAGTAACCCTGAATGCAGCTTTAGACTACGTTCTGTTTGCAAGCAACGTGGCAGAAACTGCGGGTATCAGTGGAGAAAATGCTGAAAGTTTTAAAGTCACCGCTTTTATGGTGGCATTATGTACTAGCGCCATCAACATGAATGCCTCCACTTTTTCAGCCGATGCTACTTTGACAGCTGTAGCTACCAACAGAAGTTCCCCCGTACCTCTGCGACCTTGAGCTGTGGGGTTGGCCATGCGACCTGTAAATCTGAATAATTTATGCTAGCGGGCTGTGCAAGGATGCAGGGGAGCATGACAGTTACCATGCCCCCATTTGTTGACCAGGAGGCTCGCGTTTATTAACGGCAAAATTTTCATCTACTATGTATATAGCGGCAAAACGTTGGCGATCATAACAGATACGCTAAAGGGCGTGTACGTTGCCGCGCCAAGCGCCGAGTCGCACCGGCCATAGATTAGGAAGTGCGTAGCATCCCGGTTACAAAGTGCCACATTCTGGCCGAAATCTGCGGTAATTACGTCCTCAGCCGCTTTATTTTGGGCCTGAAACTGCACTTGGAACTGCGCCGGTGCAGGGAGAGCAATCCGTTAATCAGAGACGTCCAGTAGACAATTAACACATACCTTTACAAGCAGTGAACGGCTCATGAATGCTTCATAGCCGAGCAAGGGACGCGCTACTTTAGCGGGCGAAACTGTGCCGCCCCTGTATACACCGCATCCGCCTTTTCAAGTCGACCTTATATCATGCGAAGCGCCACCGATCCGCTCGCCGCAGGACGTCGTTCCGTACCGTATCTATTGTATACACGAACGTGACGGCGAATCGATAACTGCCTGAATATACTAATGGGGCGCTTCTTAATTGTACAGTCCAGCCCGCTTATAACGAACACGTCGGGAAATGGAAATGAGTACGTTATATCCGGTTTTCGCTATATCTGGACATAAAATCTACGTATACAAATGGTAACGGGAAAGGAAGATTTGTTCGTTATGTCCGGGATTTTGTTAAAAGCGGGTTCGCTATAAGTGGGTTGTACTGTATTCCTTCCTTTTCCAGCAGCCTTGCTTCCTTCGCGGGACATGCAAGCGTTGCAACCCGGCACACGCCTGTCTCCTGCTATCGTTAGATCTGGTTACTTTTGTTTCCGAATTTCGCGCCGCTTCTCCGCTGCGTTCTCCGATCCTTCGGCGGCCGCCGCTCGTTTCTCGTCGGCTGGGCGCGGAGGGGGGTGGGAACTGTATTTAATTTCCCGTGTAAGTGGACGCCAGGGCATGGCGCAACTTTTTTCCTTCAGGCTGGCACGGTGCTGCCTGCAGCCTACGGGGCGGCACGAGGCACTCTTCAGCGCGATTAGCAACCACGATGCCAGCGGGCCCCCGCGCGCTGTGGTTCAGATAGGTCAGGTCGTACTAAATGCTTTATTTGCGCTCCTGCCTCGCTCATTTGCGGAACGCTTAGCTCGCGGCCGCGCTCTCTAGGTCTTACAAAAATTAAACATACTGGAAGGAAATGTGGGAAGCGACAACTCGGACGTCGATTGGAGGATTCGAGACCGTTTTCTGTGTTCGGGTGACTGCAGGCGTACCCACCCAGAGGGTGCAAATAACCGGCTTCGTGGCGAAAATGAACTACTGTAGGTTTCGTCACGCTATACTTATTGTTACAAGACAGTCTTCAGCGTATTTTTCCGAAAGGAATGCTAATACCCTTAACGCATGCTAACTTCTGATAATCTTGAACAAATTCCAACAGCGCAAGAAGAACAGGCCGAAGGACTATACCCGCAGAAAAACAGGCGGGCGCTGTCTGCGTCTCTGCGTCTGCCTTTCGTTCGTTTTTTAACGCTGTTGGAGTTTGTTTCACAATCATGAACCAAATAACTCGCACCTGAGTCCTTCTAACTTCTAATAAGCATGGCAGGTTAATATTATTGCATTTTCACCGCAAGTAGTGTAACTCATTCGCTTCGCGTTGGACGATCGCCCGAGTAGTGAACGGTATGTTCGAAGGAAATGACATCCTGAGCACCGCTGGTGCACAGGAGGTGTGCGGTAAAAAACACTCTTAGACATGCCGTGAGGCCACGCTGTTTCGTTAATTAAACAATTAACTGTCCGATCATGCACGAATAATCCGATTAACTTGATTAAGCCCGTGCATGAATAGCATCTCCGTAGCAGGATCTCTTCCTATCTTCTTTCTTACTATTCTGTTTGGAAAAAATCGTAATTATTCTGAGCATAAGGCGAGCGACATGTGAGGAAGGAGATTTAGAGGTGGGCTTCGGCACATTGCAAAAAGAGGCATTGATTTTGAGGCCACGAGCTTTTTGAAAACGCAGCGATACTAGCTGGACATGCAGTATCTTTTAGGAGAACCTTTGAACCGCTGTTCACGAAAGCAGAGCACTTTCTCTGATTTGAGCGTTCCTTTTCGTTCCTGAGTACCCCCATCAGCATGTGTTATGGTTTACAACAGCTGCGATAGACATCCACTTTCACAGAACGGGATGGCATCTATTTTTTAAATTTAACACGCCATCCCGGCGCAAACTCTCGCCACCAGCTTCCGTGTGACGGGGGAGAATAAAGCTGTGTATTCGGCGGATGTCGCCCCTCTCCAATTCTGAGGAAAAATCAATTCTGGAAACTAGGTGCGTTCTCATGTGCGCACATATATCGATTCAGATTTCCTCATCTAAAAAAAATTCACCATCTTCCCGTAGGGGAACCCTGAGTAGTATGCGAAGCAGCCATGGGGTCGACCCAAGTGGCGCCCCCAGTGGAGTATGCAGCGGCTACCGTCGCGCCTCTAACCCTAAGCTGCTTCGCATTATCGCGCGCGGAGCCGCAGGTGTTGCCATTCGTTGCGCAATCCCGGAGAGGAGAGGAGTTTCGGAGAGGAGAGGAGGAATGCCGGTGTGGACGCCGCACAACGGCGGAGGGAACAGGCGCGACCATAAGCTGCTTCGCATCTAAAAAAACCTCCCAGTGAGCTGCGTGGGAGTGTGTAGGCCCAGGGTTTGCGCTGCCGTTCCTGACAGGTGCATTTTATACATACGGGTTCTAACACTGTTCATGTGAAAAGATATGCAAACCATTGTCAACACCCTTTTCTGCAGCATTATACTGTTTTGGAAAAAGTTTAAAAGATCACGTTGACAGCAGGGAGGAAGTGAGAACACGTCTATTACATTTTGTTGCGCTTTGGCGCTGCCGTGGATGAGCGTTAGGTTGGAAGGGGGATTTTTAGGAAATGGGAAAAAGGGGAAGGCATAACCGTGCTTCCAGTGTCAGCGGCCTGGAGGCAACTATTCACTGTAATCGGAGTCGTAGTGGTTGTCGTCTCCTTCGCATCGCCGTAAAGACGGTCACCGAAGAACGAAGCTGCGGGGTCCAGTAGGAAGGGACATGCGCCACAAGCTAATAGCGTATACCCAGCAGTCGCTTTAGACGGTGGGCAGGACCAGGGCTGGAGAGACGTTGATTGGAAGAATCGTGCGTGGGACATTCGTAATAGGGCGGACTTCTCGGCAAGTTGGTACTCCATCGTAGGCGTGTGAAGTGCAAAGAAAATAGACCAAAGACGAAGGAGCATGAGAGGGAAAAAGGACGACAGGAAGGAGGACGACGGCTTCTTTCGTCTAATTTGTTTATGCTTTACACATCTACAAAGGGCATTCAGAATGCACCTTCCTTATGACAACCTATTCCGAACAATCTTATGGATGCCTTGCGAAGACCGGAGGAGTTATCTTGTAACCACACTGAAAAATCTAATAAAGAAGCATTCAGCCTTACTTGACGAGCCGCACTAGTGCTGTAGCAGTAGCTAATAGTTTGAGATTGTGGTACTTTCTAGGAAGCGACTACATTTTCCTCTTGCGCTGCGCAGAACTCTGATTCGGTTACTATGGAGACTGTTTAATGCCTTCGTCATCGAGCTTCAACATATATAGGGCTTGCCAAAAGCAGAAGGGGTAAAACTTGCCGTCATTTGTGTAGTAGGCTGTTTTGTTATTTCATTCCATTATTCGCCGTGCAATGCTTGTGTACAATTACTTGGGTCGTAACCTCCGAAGGTACGCTTTCGGGCCTGCCCATTACTCATGCTTCACAAAACTTCTGACGCTTAGGGGAAACCGCTTCAGAGCCGAATAGTACAGCTCGAAGCGTCCACCACGCCAACTTGTATGTGCCAGTGGCCAGCGCCGACGGCGTTCCCGCTCGCCCGGTCAAATGGCGCCCAGTATGCATGGCGCTGGCACAGAAATAACTTGCGGTGGCGGCGACACCCGCGATGGCCTTTTTGGGCGTTAGTCGTGTCGTGGCTGGTTCGGGGTGCGTGTTTATGATTACAAATAGCAACTGCGGCATCTGTCGCAACGCCAATCCATACATTCCCACGCACCAGGTGCTGTCGGTCTTTCTCTTACATCTCGCAAACACATGCGGGATTGCGGATGCTCGTTTCTTCTTTTTTTACCCTTCTAGTCCGGATCTCTGCGGAAGAGATGAAGCGAAAGAAACTAAAAGTATGTATAGCAGCATTGGCACTCTTTACAGGACTCCTTGCTCTAGGTGTGCTGTCTGTCTGTACACAGTCTGCGCAGACTCGTAGCTCTCTGAAGAGGCGCAGACATCCCTGCTAATTTTGTCCGGTTGCGCATGGATACGAGAATGCTGCCGGGGATGTGTTTTCTGTCCGTTTGTTTGCGCTTCCATTACCGCAGTGCCAATATTTGAGATGCAAACCTGAGCGTGCCCTGCAAGTGAAAGCACTCTTACGCACGATTTACCTCTGCTGGGTAAATGCGTTCCCGCTCCCCCCATTCGTCCCCTCCTCAACTCGTTCCCGCTATTGACCGCCACCTCAAAAACATTCGGGGAACGTGGCCCGAATGGGTCCAACGAGGGCGCCTGTCTCGCCACAGTTAACTATCGACATCAGGCTGACCACTTTGTTCCCCTTTGGACTTAAGTGGAAAATAACGGTTCGCGCACTGTGGACATGGTAACTGTGTCAACAGCCGGTGATTCCAGCCACAGGGAAGCAGGTCGCAGCTTTGGTTCGCCGGTTTGCCTTGCCGTTTGGTCCTCCCGTACGGCTCGGTCCGCGAATAAATCTGCTAGCTGTTACAAAACCAAATAAGGTTCTTACTTCTAAGTTCGTTCGAGTTTTTTGTAGTTTCGTATCCTGTGCAGTGTCGCATCTATAGAAGTGTCTCGGTAAAATTAAATTGTTTGACCAGATCGCTGCCTCAGAGATTCTTTGTTTCGTATTTCATCAATGTAAAAGTACTCCCGTTGAGCAAAATGTTTTACTTCTGTTAAACTAACCCGAGTAAAACGTTGGCAGCCTAAAGGAGTGAATGCCAGAGCCGAATGCCAGCTGTCAACAGGCAAACTAGGTGTTGCCAAACTTCACATTGTTTTTTGAACCAGAGGAAGGTCTTGGTGTTTTACTACGTAAAGTAACAGCCATTGATGTTATTACTGTGAAAACGATTGGTAAAAGATCTTGATCAGTTAATGTCCGATTCTTTTGTTCTCACCCATCGGTGATTTAGAAGGACATAAATTCCTGGTCCGCGAATGTATATACACAGTAGAATTGCGGTGCTCTGTTCCTTCGACAATAATTTATACCTGTCTTTATTCACTAAACGGTGACTGAACTACTATATGTGGCAGCATCTAGCACTTAAAATGTATTTCTTGGTTAATAGAACTCCTGATTGACGGGACTGTTGTACGCTGTCCCGTCGGGTTTCATTCATTAAAATTCCGCTCGAGCACAGCCTCCCAAATTTTTTATAATATAGCGGGAGCGACAACCGATCGGCATGTCAGCGCCTTATCACGGTGTTCACCGGCAAAATAGGCGAGGGTACGCGCACGCGCATGGGTCTATCTTTTGTGGGAGCGTCGTCTGCTCCGCTATTCTTCTCAGGGCAACACACTCCCTGTTTTTCTTATCTTGCTGTTTATTAGAACCAGTGGCTCCTTTAGCCTTTTGCAATACCTGTTAAAACACAACCGAATTGGTATTCCCCAATTTAGAAAATAGAGTCCCATTCGCGGCAAGCAGTGCGTTTCTCTAGCGTTTCTCCATCGGCCAGATGTCTGTATGTTGTCTCTATATTTTGTTTTCCCGCCCTGGAAACTAATTCTTAATGTATCTTTGCGTACAACCATATAATTCTGTCGAATCCGGGTTAGCCAGGAGGTGCTGTCGAACATGTTAATCCAGTGCGGGATGGACGCGAAGCTGCTCCAAAACAGGCCCAAAACAACCGTGGCTAATGCAGACGACAAAGCCGACTGAATCGTCCCGCCGACGCGACCGCCGCGGTGAGCACCTCCGGTGCGCGGGGAACGCTGGGTAAATTAAATTCGCAGCGCCATCTACAGTGTGCTCCGTTAGTGAAACCCTCCCCCTCCTCCCTCTTCCACAGCACGTGCTTTCTCGAAGGTCAAAGACCGAAGAATAACCACGCAGCGGGCCGCAGCCGGTCGGGCTGGCTGCACCGTGTGCGCACGGCCTTGTAGCTACGTCGGCTGCAGCTACGCATGATACAGATGCTTCAGCGCCCCCTTCTTTCGTCTTCAGCCGCGGCATCTTTTTTTGCGCCTAAAGAGTGGAACGCGAAAGCCGATCAGGAGAAGACGTGACTGTACCGGGTTCATCACACACGTGTTATCTACAGCACAGGCAGCCGTGCTAGCCGAAGGGGCCGTACGAGACTTCTCCGCTGTCTGTCAATGGACATCTAGGTCGCCAGCGTTGCGCTCACAGCGTCTAAAAACAATGCGCAAAGTTCTGAGCCTCAGATTCTTGGAATATTGCCGCTGCCGGCCAAAGCGAGGCGAGATCTATCTGATTTCATGCGAAACAGCAACGATCCCTGAGAGTTGCAAGCAGATTCTGACCTTGGACGGTCTATCGCCCTACGGCACGGACATGGCTCTCGAACGCGCCGCTGTAAACTTTCTCACCCACCGATAGGACCATCGGTTTCGTGACGTGCCCACTGCCAGGCTTGCTTTGACGATTGGTTTTCGGATTTGGCTGGGAGTTATTGCGCCACCTTTCCTTCGCATCATAGCAGTGCGACGACTATGGTATATTGTCACGGATCGGTTCTGACCGGTGCTTCATCCGGGCACCGATGGCGAGCCGAGTATACTGTAAAAAAAGAGTCCAAAAGGAGTCGTCGCTGCAATGACTCCCTTAGACTCCACTAAGACTCTCTTTTACCCTCCACGACCCTCTTTAAAACAGGGAGGGGTCACGGGACTCGCACTTTGCAATGGGAGTCACGGGTCAACAGCATTTTTAGCATATATTTATTGACTGATTGAATTTTCACAGTGATACTTAGGTTTGTTGCTACCGTATTGCAAGATTTAGTGGCGCAGATACAAAAACATGAAAAGTAAGGGCACACAGGTGTGTGTCCCGTGACTTTGTCCGCTTCTGCGCAAACGGTACAAAATTTGATTTTCTAGGACTGTAAAGCATAAAAAATCTAACGCTGTTTATGGAACACACAAGGTTGAAACGCCAAGCTTTCTACGATACAAACGCTAAGTCCACAATGCAAAGTTCTGAGCTAAGCTAATGTGGTGTTTATGATTTTTAGTGTGTGATTGGGTCATCTGAATATGCTGCTTCGGTTAGCTCAGTGATGTCATTGATTTGGACTTTGGCGGATAGGAGTGTGGACTTTGCATTTGTATCGGAGAAAGCTTCGTCTTTTTCATCCTGCTCCTCTTCGTCTTCTTATTATTCTTTTTCAATATGTGCCCTCCAAATTTGTAAAGTTGGCTTTCCAAAATGTGTATTTTGGAATGAATGTTCGGCCTCACCACGAGACGCGGGCACCATGCGTGCAAGCACCACGTGGGCACCACGGGGACAAATTAATTTGCACTAGTGAATTTTCTTGGACAGGATTTTTTAATGTAAACCTTCAAAATGCGTATTCTAAATTTTTCCACTATTGGTGGTTTGTTATACACAACTTCTTTTTTTTCATTTTTCTTACGGTGACAAAATTTTATTTGGGTTTTTTTTGCGATCATTATTTATGCAAACATTACACAACTGGTGCTAGCAAGGGCGTTGAATCATCCGCATTTTTGCCACTGCACTATGTGCCTAACCAACACATTTAGCAAAAGAAATTTTTCTTAGAGCCCTAAAAACTGGTCAATTTTCTGCGGTAACAAAAGAGTTGAAATCAACGCTGGTGTCAGCTTTACTGCATCACTCTGAATTTGTGCAGAGAAGCCCCTCTAGTGCATGAGAAGTTCGAGAACAAAAGTTGGACATCCAAAGTCAATAAATTGGGATAGGGAAACTAATTTATTGTGGCGTGTCCCATCAAGGCTGTAGTGTCAGCTTTACTGCATCGCTTACAACTCGTGCAGAAAAGCCCATCCAGGGAATTAGAAATTTTGGAACAAGTTTTGTGCCAAATTTAATTATATGAGAAGTTAAAAAATCAGGGTACGGAAACTAAACGCGTTGACAATAATTCAAATAGACAAGTGGTTTAAAATTTTTTCTTGTGGCCACTAAAAACATGAAACCGAGGCACGTAACAAGGCAGTGGTGCCCTTTGTACTGACAACTTAGGTTTCTTTTCCATCAGTAATAAGTGTGATCTCGATAACTACAACTGTAAGCATTATTTAGTGCTTCATGCTTTCACTTAAGCTAAAAACTGTTGAAGGAAAAAACTAAACGGGGTGCAGACATTGCATGCAGAGTAGAAAATATAGTCAGCGTATTGAATAACTAAAAAAAAGCGTCAAAGTTGATCAGTGAAGCGTAGATAGAAGGTTCAGGCAAATTGCTATCAAGTCTAAAAGCAAAAGAAAAGCGCCACAAGCAGCACACCCAGCGGTTTTTGCCCAGGGAATGGGGGGGATCTATGATGTGTCGTTCCCATCTGGAAAGTCGATGTATCCAATTTGTCCCTTGGCTTTTGGCATGTACCCACTCATTGCGAATCATGCAAGTACAAGCCTTTCTTGGGCCAAGTTTGACTTCTGCAAAGAAGCTAAAGCACTGATTTGGGAGCTTTTAGATGTTTATTACATAAAAAACGAGCACAGTGAACCTGTATTGCAATGAGCTTGAATATTGAGAAACTTCGCTATGATTCCTTTGTTACCATTGTGCGGCGCACTATTAAAGGGTGTTATTTTAGACGATGCACTCAATAAACTTAGTTGCAAGCAAGTGCTTGTCCTATCATCTTCTTTGTCATGTGCTATGGACTCGACTTTTTAAGAACTATGTACCAACTTGCCTCATGCTTTTTACTGAACAGTTTGAGTTAGACTTTGTACCCCTCCAGCGTTTTGCAGTGTGGAGCATGCCCTTTGTGCAGCAGGTGTCTCAGTTCACTTACTGCTTTGTTACTCGTGCTACCTTTAACCTTTACATAGATATTTTCATACCATCAAAAGTGGGGAGTAGCAGCCTTTTGCACTCATAAATTCTTAGTCTCCCTCCCTGGAGCTTTCAGATCCTCTTTATGGATGCAATAATTTTTGAAGCGTTTGCATTTCTGGGGTGTCCATATGTAACTTCATACATTATACATATGTTCCCTCATACAAAACATTTCATAACAAAAGCGAATGGCGAAGCAAGGAAATGTAATGGCAAGAGGTGTGTTCCTCGCCCTCTTTTTGTCAGGCACTGGGCAGTTAGCCTGTTGTTGATGATTTTACTGTGCTGGCTACAATTTCATTTTGCTTTTGTCTTATCGTTCAATTTCTTTTCATTGATATTGCTGGCAGGTCCGAGAAAAGGCCTGGTCCGAGACGCCAGGACCCGAGGACACCTTGCACGCTTGTGCACGGCCTGTGAAGATTTCTGGATTGACTTCATGGACTTGTGTAAGAAGTCTGCTTAGAAAAACAGCAACAAGGAAAGAAGCCTTTAAAAATTATTGCAATTAATTTCCACACCAGTTTAACCTTGCACCGGCAGGTATGCAAAGCTGGTTAACACAAAACTTGTTTTTGTGATTTAATATCATGCCTGTTAGTCTAGCAAACCTGCGTTGTGACAAGCCATAGCAAGCAGTAAAACATGCTTAGTGTATCTGTATTTTTAGGCTATTTGCTGGTTATTTTGTAATTTAAAACAGCTGTGATACCCTAAGCTGGCTTTTCATTCAAATGTGTACACTTTCGTCTTTAATAAAATAATTTTCAAATACTTTTGGTTTGCTTTGCTATACTTGTATGAAACTGCTCATGAAGCTGCATGCATGTGGGCTAAAATTGCACTTGCACGTATACTGCAATGATTCCACCAGCAGTATCACTGACCATCTCTGGGAAGGTCACCCATACACTTCCACGACTCTGTCGCCATAAGCATCACGGGACTCTTTAAAAAGGGGCGTCCTCACAACTCTTGTTACAGGGTCGCGATGATCATCAGGCAGGAGTCCCGTGACTCCCTTTTTTCTTTAGATAGGGTCGTGGCAGTCAGTGCTGACTCTAAGGAGGTAGTCACCCATATTCTACTGTGACTACTGTGACGGGGTCCATGTGACCCCCTTTCAATAAGAGTAGCGTGACTCTGCGAAAGGGGTCGATGAAGAGTCAAATCTGTGGCAAGTAAATACCCCCCAAAGAGGGTCACAGGGACTCCTTTTTTTCTTAGTGTGTAGGGTATACTAAAGTAGGGTTACTAACCGTCCCGGATTTCGCGGGACTGTCCCGACTTTTCATACAACGTCCCGAGTACTGCGCCGTCCCTCTCGGGACAGCTATATGTCCCGGATTTGTTCCAAACCGCCAAGCTAGGAATTTTTTTTGCGATCCAAAGCACACTCAACAAGGCACGTCACGCTTTGGAACACAAAGTTAGGGCGAATTTGTCCAGGCAGAGCTTTAGGTAAAGCTGAGCTTCCACGTGAAGTGCGACAAAATTTACGAGTACATTCTCCAGCAAGAGCAATTGTTGCGAGCAGCATGTAGCCAGATGAAGTACCACTTCAAGAGGCCGCAACAATAATGAAACAATGAATTCGTCTGGACAACTCCCCCCCATTTTCCCGTCCCGACTACCTTCATTGAAGAGTTGGTAACCCTAAGCTGGTGGCGGCTTCCGTGCGCAGAGTTCCTCCGTTCCGACAACGAGAAGCCGGAGGCCAAACTTAAAAACTGTCGCATAAAGCTACAACAGACAAGGTTGCGGCAAAAAGGCGACCATTAAGTCTCAATCCGGCAAAGTAACACTCTGAAGCTATGTTGTTGAAGCACTGGCTCAGATGCTCGCGCTTGCGAGAATTTAAGGAGCAAACCACAATGGTCAAATTTATGCGCACGGCACCACAGAGTGGCTTCAATGGCCGTCAAACAAAATATTCACAAAACAACCACTGTCCGTGGAGAGGGCGGGTTTAATTCTAGCACACGCCTATGAGCGCATGCAGAGGCAGTCTCCGAGAGCCTCAGAGACTAAACCGACTTAGCCTCAAGTACAACACGGTAGAACACTCAAGAGCTTTGGTGGAACGACTCTTCAACATTACCAACGAAGTGTTGAGAAAAAAAAAAACTGGTTAGTCTGTCCGACACCAACGTCGGGCAGGCGAAACTCCTGCTGAGTTCAAACAAAGGAGTCTACTAAGTTGCGAATATGTATTCTGCACATTTCTGTTTCAGTCATACTGCAATATTGAATCAGCATTCATTAAACACCTACGTATTATTCCTTTAGATGCAGTTTCTTGTGCAAGACATTTATGTTCGTGCATGTGAGTAACTTTCTATTTACACCTCTGAAGCGTAGTATCCTGACTGCGCATTTGAAGACCCAAGTGGAAAGCACCATAGGTGTTGCACTTGTAATAGACGAGTGCCACGCTTGCAGTTAAACATGTCTGGAATATGTCAGACGCTCCCTGCTGCCAGCGGTGTTCATATTTGTATAAGATACGTATTTCGAGGTTAGTGTTAAATTGCTCACTTGATTTCGCCCCAGGATTATCCGGAACCAGATTTTAATTGCAAAAAATCAACTGTAACGTTAATGTAACGACACGTTACAATATTCGAAATGTAACTGGAACGCGTTCCTTCCGCAATAAAGGAACTTGTAACGGGAACTCGTCTCAAAATTGGGAAGGAACGAGGAACGACCTTTCGTTCCAATTTTAGAGGAACGTGTACAACACCGTTCAGAAGCAGTGGCAGGGGGTGTGCCACTCTCAAGGAAACGGCGTAGCAGACGACACTCATGCAGCAGATGGCCCTATGCGCGCGCTCGTACTCTCGCCTATATCGCTGCTGAAGACCGTGATAAGGCGCTGACATGGCGGTCGGTCGTCGCTCCCGCTATATTATTAACAATTGGCGAGGCTGTACTTTCCTTTACATAGTGTGTGAAGTTTTTTATCCCCAAATGGCGGAAAGGTGAAGTGCAAGCGAGGGAAGAAAAACGCAGCTTTATAAAAATGGCGATAAGTTGGCCTAAAGTTAACTCCATAGCATTCAACTTCCCAGCTTGGTAATGACAGTTTCTTGAGCAGTATAACAAACAAGGGGTATTTTCTTCTATTAGAAACATGCGTGACAACTATAGATTGTAAGACAGCCACACTGAAGTGGAGCCGCGAGTTTTCGTGTCCCCGCAATTCTTCCAAAAGTGAGCCTAAGCTTTCACATGGCACTTTCTTATGTGCATTGTTGGCTGCAGTATAAACAGTGGTGATTATACTCCCATTTTCAGTTAATCGATTGCCCAATGTCTAATGGCGTAGCCTCTACTGGACCACACCATTAGCACTGGAAGCCTCAACTGGTCAACCCGTATAGTAAACATGTTCTTGTGCGCGTAAAAATCTAGGGTTTCTGAAGCATTGATTACCTTATGCGCCTAGTTACTTAAAGCTTAAAGCATACAAAACAATGATAGAACCGTCTTTGGAGTACGCCATCGTAATATGGGACCCTCACAAAATAAGCGATATACAAAAGATTTAAAAAAAGTTCAGCGCCTGGCAGTCCATTTTACTTACAGTAGGTATAGACGTCGCGATTACCTCTCGACGATGTTGCAGTTGGCAAATCTTGATCCTCTTGAGTACAGACGACGAGCTGCTCGAGTTAACTTACTCCATCGAATATATTTTTCTAAACTAGAAATAAAGCCGGATAACTGCATAGTAAAAGATTCTTCCAGCCCTTCCCGTCACAAACACAGCTGCAGCGCCAAGACAATCTTCGCAAGAACTAATATTTACAGACACTCTTTTTTCCCGAAATCAAATAACTGAGTGGAATTGTTGCCCCGAAAGTCCACTCTACTTTCTGTTCCTGCTTAAAATGCACTTTGTTTCCTGACTTTCACAATACTCTTTCATTTCACAACATTTTGTGTGCCTAAGAGCGGGGTGCTTTGATTTTGGGTTGTGTTGTAGTGTGTGTACTGTGCCCTGTGAAAACGCACAAAATTTGATGGGGATTCACATGTGTTTCTTACCTTTGATGTAACTTAGTAATATTTTGTTGTAACTTTGTTGTACCTTTGTTTTACCTTCGAACGTGCTGTACCTTTACTGTTTGGGCCTTAAATGGTTCGCAGTATATGATAAATAAAAAATAAATAAAATAAAAGTGGCGATGACAACACGATGTTAACCCTAACACTGGTAGCGCAATATAAGGCCACTTATATGAATGAATGAATCGTTCAAGGGTCTGCCAGATTGTCTAATTAGGGGAAGGGCTGTGGGATTGAGGTCATTCGGGTAACTCGCAGTAAAGCGGGGTGCCGAGCTGCTTCTACACCAACAATATGCGTCGACTGTTTGCGCTTGCAGGCTCGTGGCGGTCCGGGCAATGCAAACAAGCGCGCGGACGGATTCGCCGCCCGATTGGTTCCCTTTTATAAAAGGGCGTTTATAGATTGTTTCTATGCGAGTACACGCGTCAGCTTGCCGCTAGGACCCATTTTTTCTCCTATTCCTTAAAGGTGGTCTATTCGTGGTGTCCACATTCGAAAATCCATCAGGCGGGCTCTTTGACTACGGGACGAAAGCTCGTTGGAGTATGTTGATGTAAGAGCTCATCGTTTTGATTTTGCGTAGCCGCACAAATGCTCATCCCTTCTATTTTAAAAGGGGGAGAACAACTCGATAAACATAAGTCCCGAAGTAATTTCAGCAGGGCAAACATTCGCGGCAAAACATACACGAGAGCAGTTTGCACAACGTGGACACGCTGGCAGCAATCAATTTAACGCTGATGCACTTAAACATTTGGAGCCTTCCAAATACCGTGACTCATATTCCATTTGGGCCTCAATTTCCTGAATTACATACACGCTTTATTGTAGCAGAGATATTTATGTTAGCATTCTCTTTTACGCACACCTTGCAGTATCTAATAAAAAACCAGCCACAATTTTTAAGCTGTCAGTTGACGCGGTGCGAATAACAAAAGTGCGGAACATCATCGATGATTGGACCTGCACTAGAAAGCAATTAAACAATCTCCGTGGTTTTACAAACTTACTAAGTTGCGGCTTATGCAAATTTTATATTGTTATTAGTGCAGTACATAAAAGAACGTGCCTATAAGGCTGATTGTTAAACGCCCTATTAGAATTGAGTGTTACAAAGTTGACACCTCAGGTATCTTATGTAATTCGACAATTCTTGCACTCAATTACAACATAAGTGCAAGCCAACTCGTCCAACAGGAAATACTGTTAAACCAAAGTCACCCTCAGTTTGTTCTTTGCGAAGGCTTGTGCAACGGAAGTCCACTTCAGTAAAGTTCTAGTTTGAGATGGCAAAGGTTGTAAATGTTGTCGCAGTAAATGAAAAATCCTTCATTTCTTGTAAGATTTTCTAATGCTGCTTTTTTGTCAGAACTGCGTTCTGGAGTGGCGAACAGGGTGCTTATTCACCCCAAACTATTTGAAACCCCCGCGTGAGGAGGAAGAATTCACCCAAACCTTTTGTTGATGTTTTTGTGTTCAGTGAGCTTTTATCCCCCGTCCTTTTCTCTGTCCTCCGGAATTAGGGCTTAGTAAATAGGTGTGCAAACGAGCAGACGCACTCTTAGGGCATCTGGTAGTCATAAGAATTTGTTCTGTACAGACACTTTTATTTAATTTTATTCCATTTTCTCTATTGAATAAGAGCGAGAAGAACGCGCGCCCCGCAGTTCCGTTTTTTCTCTATTTCGCGCTGGAGAGTTCACCGCAATTGGCCCGCGTCACAATGAATGGTCAGTTGTCAGCGTGCCCGTTGACGTCCGCTGCCGAGCAGTGCGTCGTGCTGCTACAGCTTAATTTTAGAAATGAAATCCCGGTGGCTTGCAGTCAGTGTGGCTAACGCCGGTAACATTGTCACATTACACTGTTCTGCAGGCCCAAATTATTGGGCCTTGACTATTCACGCTGCCACCCTGACATCATTTTCGGGGCCAATAATTAGAATTAGAACTTGACCAGTTATTTTTCAAGCGCTACATCCTACGTTTTTCGGTACTTCTATACGTGGCGTTTTTGTTGCCCTAACAGACGTTCTTTGACAGTCAATGTCTATTCAACTTGGTATAACAGAAATTGGACGCCATTTTTTATATTGTGGTTTTTGCGCCCACTCCTGTTGTACCTCTCAAGTATAGGTGCGTGCTTGAAGTGGCACTTCATAAGTTGTTCAACGAGCGTAGTTTATTTCATGTTGTCTTGAAAAAACAAATAGTCATCATAAAATCCGCCACTTTCTTAGCAATGTCGCGAACGCGACAGAGAGACGAGCCGAGACACGTCTGAACGCTATGCCGTGCCTCCAGAAACTGGGGCCACGTTTTATTCCACGCTCGTGGCGTTCGTGGCTACTGGCGCACCGGCGACGCGTGCCCGCTCTCATTGCTTGTCACTCAGCCCCAGCGCCATCGCCGCTGTGGAGCGCCGCCACAGCCCTATTCTTAGCGATATTGCACGTGTGTAACATGACCTGTAGATATCTGACAAGTTATCTATGCATACATACTATGCATATCTATGCATACTATGCATATATATCTATGCATACATGCATACTGTGCATACAAACCTATGCATACATACTTTGCAGCCCACAGATTCGTGCGAGAGTATGAGCGTATTGCCTAAGTACTCCGGAACGTCTCCTCGTTACTTCTAACCGAAGAAGCTGACTTGCGGCATCTGGGTTTTTTTTTTTTTTACGGCATGGCTTGATATCGTCGTTCGTCGGATAAACTCCGTCAACTGTAGTAACAGGAAACGGATGGCGCCATTTTTTTATATTGCGGTTTTTAATACTGCTGTACATGAACTGTGCACATTTGCTTCAGTCCACTTCCGTCCTCCAGTCGAAGTGCTTGCGAAGAACACTGGATCATGGTCGAATAGAACATAGCCGCCAAGTTATCAGTCGAAGAAAATCCTCTCTCTCAGTGGTGGTTCTTGGGCTTCGCCCTGCAAAAGGGGGCAAACAGCGCTCTCGGAATGGTTTTCTTCCCACTTGCACAGCTTCCGAAAAGAAGCTTCTTGTAAATGGTGTCGATCTGAGATGTCACTGCTACCTTTCGCCTTTATATCGGCTGATTGCGGGACGAGTTCCATGCTGGTAAACGTGTTTCATGAAATCAGTATTGCTGATAATTTCGCTTAAATCAGTTTTTTGCTTCGAGATAGCCGGGAAAGAAAATACCAAGATAAAATTAGAATTAGAACTTGACCAGTTATTTTTCAAGCGCTACATCCTAAGTTTTTCCGTACTTCTATACGTGGCGTTTTTGTTGCCCTAACAGACGTTCTTTGACAGTCAATGTCTATTCAACTTGGTATAACAGAAATTGGCGGGATATATTCATGGTGGTTTTTGCGCCCACTCCTGTTGTACCTCTCAAATATAGGTGCGTGCTTGAAGTGGCACTTCATAAGTTCTTCAACGAGCGTAGTTGATTTCATGTTGTCTTGAAAAAACAAATAGTCATCATAAAATCCGCCACTTTCTTAGCCCTGTCGCGAACGCGACAGAGGGACGAGCCGAGACACGTCCTGAACGCTATGCCGTGCCTCCAGAAACTGGGGCCACGTTTTATTCCACGCTCGTGGCGTTCGTGGCTACTTGCGCACCGGCGACGCGTGGCCCGCTCTCATTGGTTGTCACTCAGCCCCAGCGCCATCGCCGCTGCAGAGCCGCCACAGCCCTATTCTTAGCGATATTGCACGTGTGTAACATGACCTGTAGATATCTGACAAGTTATCTATGCATACATACTATGCATATCTATGCATACTATGCATGCATATCTATGCATACATGCATACTATGCATACAAACCTATACATACATACTTTGCAGCCCACAGATTCGTGCGAGAGTATGAGCGTATTGCCTAAGTACTCCGGAACGTCCTCCTCTTTATTACTCAAGATCATGTTTTGCAAAAGAGACAAGATGCTGATGTAGCGTACACAGAACACACTTAATCAAGCCCGCTTACTAAGTACACTAAAAATGTGATTGCGAATTGCTGGTTCTCACTACCGCGAGAAAGTTTCATCGCCCAATAGCAAAATAAAAAACAACAAATCTCGCATTGTGAAGCCGGATATTTTGCTCTTTGTGGATTAAGAAACAAAAAATCAGAAGGCCGTGACTTGACGACGGATTGGTGGCTATATTTACACTTTAGGCTCGTTAGGCAGAAAACTCCGTCGCACCTTTCGATTTCATTCCATCAGAGAGAGGGTGTTTGTGGAAACTGCCACCGGATCCTTAAACGCAGCTTGTTTTATAACTCCCTGACCAACTCGTATCGTCAATCTGCCTCATCCGGGAACAGCTTGAACTCCCAGGCGTTCCAGCTTGTGACTTCGTTCCAGTGGGCTCATAACGCAAGCTTAATGTATACGCTTGGTCATACTACAGTTACTTCTCGAACTTAAGAGTATGTAGAACACGGGTATCAAAGTAAGATTCCAGGTGAAGATCCCCGCTCCTCCTGCTGTCTTCTTAAATATTTCGCCAACTTCTCCTGACGGCGATGCTTTTCTTCATAGCCCATCCTTTTCCCGCATCTTCCAGAAACCCCTGAAGCCTCATTTTTTTTATTTTTGCTGTTATTTACAGCGAAGTACGTAATCGCACCTTGGATACATCCGAGGTGCCGTTTAGTGCGTGTGGTCACCCTCCTTTAGGTGTTGAAGCGGTGAAAAGAAATCACTCAATCCCACCGAATATTTTAAATGCAGAGCATTTCAAGAACTCACGATGTCACCCGCGTTGACGTCCGTAGTCCGCACCGTCGTTGTCCCTACTATATAAAAAAAATACTACCCGGTGCCCGGTTTCGATCCCTCGACCATGCGGGCGGAACGCAATGTACATGGTGCTCTACCCACTGCGCCACAAAGCCGACACAGAATGGGACGCTACGAACGCGCCTTATATCGTTGACTCATTCAAATTACTGCTGACGAGCGCTCTCTCGTGAGCAGTTGCCACAAGTGCAACAACATTAACGTAACGCAAACTACTTAACCTCGTGCGCCCCCGAAAATGCTCTGCATTTGATCGTGCCCCTCGCGAGAGGGATGTTTCACTGCGTCTTCTCTCGGTCGCGGGACCCGTGGCGCCATCTGGCGGAGGCGCGGCACAACTCGTAGCACTTTGAAAAGGTGCGGCTCCAGCCAGCTGTGTGTGTGCATGCCGCAATTGTACAAATGGCGAGTGCATTGGCTGTCCACAGAGCAAAGCATTCGTGCAAGTAAGCCGTTGCAGTTTTTTAATGTTACAGAGTCCAATAAACGTTGTTTCAGGTTTTATGGAATTATGATTGTCACTCATTCCCCCTTCGGTGCTATTTCACCGTCTTTGCGTATGCCGCCTGTAAAGCAGGCTTTTTAGTTAAAGTTGCATGTGAAAGTAAGGAGCCAACTTACCAAGTAGGAGGAACTAGTACATAGCACTTCAGTGAATGTCCACCTACATGCAGAAAGTAAATAAAAAAACCTGAATCTATGTTCCATCATTGCCTGGCAGCCAGATGTACCATGCATCACTTGAAATAGAGCATTAGCTAAAGTCCTTTCGATTAGATTGTGCATAGAGGTAACCTCCGTATACGTGATGTAGCGTGCTTTTCCTGCATCTGTTGCAGTATGGCCGAGCCAGGTGTAGTACACAACGCGGATTACGAACAGGAATACCAGCTACGCCTTGCAAAACGGAAGTGCCTTGTCTAATAGAGACATCCTGGTCACGCTATTGCAGCTGTACTAGCCAAGCACGCTAAATAAAACAACAGGCCCGTCGGGGTTCAGAATGTCGTACCCAATAAGCATAATGGCAGAAGTTCTCACCGAGAAATAAAGTATGTAATTAATTACAGCGTCATTTATTTGTTTCAATCAAGAAAAAAGGGGTAAGGACGCCGCTCATGTTTCCAACGAGGTTTGACGTTACCGTTTTTGTGGTGTCGTAGTCACAGCATGGCGTTTAGGGAAAATCGTGTCCGAATGAGTAGGATAAAGCGCGTCCTGTTCGTATTTCGATAGTAAATCTCCATTTCCTGTAGTAAATTCCGCTCGTTAATCATAAAAAACACCAACTACTGTGGTTCTCGATGTTTTATTTAATATCACAAATATATCACCTGGAACACCCCAATCATACCAAAACCACCAGATTTCCTGGTCAACTGTCATTAGCGTTAGCAGGAACGGGACGTTTTTGTGCTGAAAGCGTCAGGAAGTGTGCTTTCGAATCCTTGACCCTCAAGCTCCCCTGCCGAAGATCAAAGGAATGCGTCTTCTGATAATTCTTCTGCAACGCTGCCTCTCTTCTTTTGTCGTAACCCAAGAATATGTTCACAGAGAATAGCGGAACACCTATTGCCAGCGAAAAACCGCCAGAGCCCGAACGGGCCAATGTATAACGGCGCTGCGTGATCTCTCGGAAGTGGAATGAGGAACTACTTCCACATCACCAGGCTCTAATAGAAGATTTTAAACAACGATGCACCTATTGGTGGAGCACGTAACGACAACATGAAGCAATGCTTAGAAGTGTCTTCGGGAGCTACTGTCACCGGCGACGAACTAGTCGCCTACGCATCGGTCACCGGTGGGTAACAAGACCCAGAGCTGGATCGGGTTTTTAGAAGTAAAAGCAAGCAGTTCTTGGTCGCGCTTTGTTGTGTGTGACGCTTCTAAGTGGATTAGAGAGGTGCTCTGGCCATGAGGTCGCGTAACCTTTGTTTCCTGTCACTGTCAATTTTTATTTTCTCCTGCCACTACTTCGTGTACTTTATCGTCCATATTATTTATTGGTTATTACTTTTGCGTCTCCTTTCAGTTTTTTTCTCAATATTTTCACCATATCTAATGCAGAAGGTGTTGCATTTAGTGGCACTAACCTCCTCGGTGCTGAATGGAGCTCTCTGTCTGTCTGTCTGTCTGTCTGTCTGTCTGTCTGTCTGTCTGTCTGTCTGTCTGTCTGTCTGTCTGTCTGTCCGTATGTCCGTCCGTCCGTCTTTTTCTCTTTGTTCACGTTACTGCATCAATAGAATATTTAGAGGTGTACTGCTTGCGCAACCGCACAGCGGCCTTTGCATCACCCTCAATGCCCCTTGAAAAAAGTCACCACAATTGTCGCCTTCAGTGCAAGACATCGAGAAAAAGCCGGTATAGTACACCTAACATTGGAACCAAAAAACCACGTATGGCCGCTGCTCGTTCGCAATACGTTTGCCGATGACTTCAGCAGATTGAATTTCTTCGCTCCCAGTACTGTGGTTCGGTCCTTACGCACGTCTGAGATTCCTTCCTTTTGCCTGCACAGCTGGGATCCCTGTCTACTGAACCGGGATGGTACAGTAGTCTTTTTGACTGTGTTTGCATTTGCATCGAAATTTTTACAAGCGTATGTTATTCCCCACTAGGTAACGTACGTCCTTCAGCGCTTTTAGGGTAGCTGAAGAATAAAAATAAATAGTAACCTTACAAGAATTAGGCAGTCTAATCTATTAATTTTTCTGTGCACTGGGGAATGCATGGTAGCCCCCTTTTTTCTGCCTTTGGTACGACTAAACGTACATGCGTCTATTCCGGACCTTCCCCTCAGCAATTCTTCTTTTTTAACTTGAAGAACCACACGCATGCCGTAAATTCAAGGCGCACTATCCTCGTAGTCGCAATTATCATAACCATTGCAATATTAATCATCACTACCATTTAATCATCCCATGGGCGCGTTATGTTATCGGATTTTTTTTATCGCGGTAGCGTTTTTTTTTCATGGGGCTGTAATAAGCACCCGAACGCAGCAGTAAACGCCACTTACACGTCTACCGCAGCCTGCGAAGTCGATGGTGCGTTCAAGCGGATAGGTTCTCTTCACGCGTATTAGTCGCGCTTCGTGTCCCAAGCATCGCTGTCATGCCTTCTCGCCGGGGCGGGGCGGAGGACGGGAGCGCAGGGCTGGGCGTCGCGGCAAGCCAGGCATGGCGTCGGCTTTATTTCTTCCCTGCACTCACGATCCACAGGACGGACCAAGGCAAACGACGCGTTCAGCCACCGAGAACAACGTGACAAGCCACGACGCGCCGACCGAAGTGATGGAGAAGACCATATCTGAATGAGCCTACTGTGGGCTCCGCTTATGGCAGCTATCATGTTCCTCCATAATAATAGACAGAATTAATTGACATAAACTGAGCAAAAACTCGTACAGAAGTTCTGATTTGGCGTGCGTGATTGCACAGGCATGTGTGCGTGCATCAGGCCTCCGAAGCTAAGGCAGCCATTTTGTCGGCGCCGAATTGAGAACCGATAACCTGCAATTTCAACAACCGATAACCTAAAACCATACCAATAACCTTACGTTGGGCACGCACAGAGATAACGTTTCAATGCGAAAAATATGACGACAAAGAGGGGGGCCGTAAACACTCGGGGCTGGGTCTTCAACGTCAGTAAATTTTCTTCTTGCGAAAACACGGGGACCGAGAGGGAGAGGAAGCGATGCATCATCGAGGTATAACTTTCTGTGGCCATTTTCATATTTAATCTTCATGAATACTTGACTATCAATGCCGCCGATGTAACGGGAACGCTGGAGTCGCAGAAGATGCGTCACGTTGTCACTGGCCTGCAGAAAGAAAAAAAAGGAGAAATAGTTATCTTTCATTGGCGTAAGGAGAATTTTATATGTTCCTGATGGTCTAATTTTCATTCCATTTATTCCATACACCCGCCGCGGTGGCTCAGTGGCTAAGGCGTTGTGCTGCTGGGCACGAGGTCACGGGTTCGATTCCCGGCGGCGGCGTCCGCTTTTTTGATGGATGCGAAAAGCAAAAACGCCCGTGTGTACGAGATTTCGGCGCACGATGAAGATCCCCAGGTGGTCAGAATTAATCCGGAGCCCTCCACTACGGCTTGCATCGTCACCAGCGTTGCGTCGGCGCGTTAAACCCTTCAAACAATCAATTTTCATTCCAGTCTTCCTGGCGTACAGGATACCTCAACTAAATTTCTGGAATACTCTTCGTTTGTCCGTTACCTTCGTGGGACTATAATGTGTAACTTGCTTTTTTTATTCATATTGCCCAGTGTATCTCCTCTTGCGCTAGATCACTAAAAATTTCAGCGTCAATGAAGCCGAATGCAGCTCCACTACTTTGCTTTTTAACGAGAAATTCATCGATTTCATGCTCAGTAGCTCGCTAAGTTTACTGCTGTCCACAAGCTCCCCTTGCGGTGTCACGCCAGAAACTCTGGCTATTTGGCCAGTAAAGTTGGCGAAGTATCCATTCTTTTAGCTTTCTCCCCGTCACCAACATACGAGTATTTACCTGTTGCCTTCTATCGACGCCGACATGCGAAGCTTTTTTAGCCTATGCTTGGCGAAACTCAAGAGAAAAGAAAAGAACTCGGTATTGCGCACAATCAAGAAAAGCGATCATAAAATGGGAAAGAAAGGTGGTAAGAGGGGAGGGTAGTCAGAAAAGGAGAGCGTTCAGGCATAGAGCCGTGAGGGAGGAGCTTAAGGCTTGATTAAAAGCGTACTTAGTGACAAGTGCTTATACCGTTTTGTTTCGTTATAATATTTAGGGAGACTTTGACGGCCTCATGTTAATTACAATTCTTTTACGACTGGTTCTGAAATGGGCTCGATACTAAGAACAAAAAGAAAGAGAGAAAGATGTGTAGATTAAAGTAAAAATCGCGACCGTCGGAGAAGTGTGAGTAAAAGAAGTGTACCGACCACTAATGCATAATAGCTTTTCGGGCGGCAGCACTTGCAAGAGCATGGGCCTACCCATGACGTCCAACTCTATATGTCGGATAGAGCCACCCTGCAATGGCATTCTACATTTACCCGCTCTTACTCTCGTCCGTCAATTAAATAAGCCGCGTTTCGACCGAACCCGATGCGGTTTATGTTCCAGCCGCCTTAGGTCGATTACTTTCCCGGAACGGAAAACTCATTTGCCTTGATTTCCCGCTGATCTATGCATGCGGGCTAATCCGAGTTCATTCAGGTTTCGAGCGCCGCAGGCTTCAATTTTTTTTTTTTTTGCAACAAAACCACTGTTAGATTACCTCGGCCGATTTCCCCACTGTCAAATCATGGCGAAGCCTCTGAAGCCTTCCGTATTTTCTGGTTTATAACTCTATTGCACCGTTGGATAATGCGCAGTAGACGGAGAGGGTGATGCGGGTATGCGACATGCAACGCCTAGCCCCACGCTTTGAGGCTTAACGTCGAGGCTGAACGTCGCCCATAGCTTGACGTAGAATATGCACCGCGCTGCTTGGTACCTCGTAAGGCTCAACTTGCAGGTTACCTAATTAAGCCTGACCATATTTCGTTAGGACTAACGTCAGGCTTAGCCTCTGCTCAGACTACGGACGCAAAAGCCATAGCGTGATCTATGGACGTAAAAAACACTTGTTATGGTGACGTCTGTAAGTAAAAAGAAAGACATCCCCCTCGCGAGGGGCACGATCAAATGCACAGCATTTCCGAGGGGGTGCGCCGGCAAGTCGTATCTCTCGATCGCGGGACCCGTGTCGCCATCTTTCGGAGGCGCGGGACAACTTGTGGCGCTTTCGAAACAAACCAGAAATGAGTGAAGGATATAAGGCGCGTTCGGTGCATCGAAATCTGAGTCGGTTTCGTGGCTCAGTCGGTAGTGCGCCGGGCACCTTGCGTTCCGCCCGCGGCGTCATGGGTTCGAAACCGGGCGCCGGAAACTGTTATTTCTTTTATAGTGTAGTGGCCTGGCTGCGGACTACGACATGGCGCGCCTGCGGACTACGACAAGGCACGCCACCGCCGCGTGACATTGTGAGTTACTAAAATGCTATGCGTTTAAAAAACGGCATGTCACGCACTTCGGTTGGCTGAGACGTAAAATGACGTCATTCTTTAAAGCTATTACGACAGTTGCGGCAACAGTATGAACCCGTCCTGAGGATTGTGAACCAGTACTCATTGTAAAATTTACATTCATTGCTCTCATTGTACTTTAGGTTGCAGGTTCATGTTGACGCCGTAAGACCTCAAAGCGAAGCAGTAGGCCTAAGCTCTGTCGCTACGTCGCAAGCTCGACAATGGCTGTTGTTATTCTATCAAAGCGATACGTATTCACAGAGTTGCACATAGCCGCAGGCGTGCGTTGAACAACGCCTTATGAACAGCAGCAAACGCTGTTCCGACTCGCGTAGTTACGGACGCTGCTGGTGCGTGCATCAATTGAATCAACGATTCAATAAATTACAGCGAAGCACTAGGAGAGCTTACCACAAGAAATTTGTGCCCGTAGTCTGAGTCACATGCGCGTACCCCAAAGCGTAGCGAAGTGTCACATGAACACAGAGGAGCCAATAACACAATGCAGGCTTTGCAAGAAGGAATGTTGGATGCTCTCCCTCGATCTCCGGTCATTTTTTTCCCTACGGAGCTTGCGTACACTCCGATTAATGTCATGTATTTCTTTTTCTTCAAGGCCTGCCTACTGTCGCTCTTCTTCGCTGAAGCCGCTGCGCACGTGCTCAATTTGGGTAAAAAAAGGGAACAGATATTGATCGCAGTTTCCGTTCCTACCTCTGTAATGCGAACTGTAAGCTAAGGTGTTGTTTGGGAAATATTATGAGACGAATATTACTTTTAGTGCCTTCTCTTTCTAGTGGAGTGCACCACTGAGTCCTGGAGTCGGTAGCCCTGATACGCTGGGCAGTGCGTTTAGCTGCAGCGGAAGACGAAAGACTCTTTCTGCCACCTCGCCTGGCATCAAGTCCTGCGTTTCGCAGCAGCCACTACAACGGTGCTTAAACATGAAACCGGTAGCGCCTATATATACTTCTATCATAAGTTTGTCCTCCCATCCTTCCTCAACCTATCGCCGTTTCATTTTCCTTTGCTTCCTCGTCATGCTCCCACCTCACCCTCTTCCTTCGCGTTACTGGTCGCTATCGCCGCGTTACTCTTCGCTATCGCCGCTCATTCGCCCTCCACTGGGCTCGTCGTCCACTACTGCCGTTCGGCTACACCTACGCTGGCATCGCGTTAGGCTGGAGTGGGCGCCAATGCGTTGTATTCGCTGGCGAGGCGTGCATGCACGCAACCATGTGAGAGCGCATCACTGGTTACGTCGGGCTCACAGGGATGGCGGTACGTGTCCGTGCTAAGCACGTGAAGCGTTGGATGTTCAAAACTCTACCTCACCGAACGCAGAGTAACGCCTAGATTCCAATGTGAGTACGATTAATAACATCTATGTTGACCCTACCGTTGAGCATCGGGTTGAAGCGGAGAAGCCGACGCACGCTGGTCTGCGGCGTGAGGGTGCAGTGGCACAAGCTGCGGCATGCACGTGGCGTTTCGGCCATGTGCGCGGCCGTTTCCAGTGTTGCCAAGCGAAGAAATTGACAGACAAACTGTTCAGTGAATACCATCTATAGGAGCTGCGCTCCAATCTCAAGGATAAATAACCTCTGTCTTCATATTCCGTCTACACTACCACCTGCCAAATTAAATGCATATACTATAGGTGCACATGGCCCCTGTTTTTTATTCCTGCAAGCAGTGGCACAAATAAAAAAATTGCGACAAGTTTAGCTTTGGGAGGAGAGGGTTAGCAAGCTTTTAATTATTAAATGTCTCTTACCAAAATATAAAAGAACTTATCAGCTTCGATACACAAATAAATCAGCGGTAAAACAGCCACACAACCGCTCTATTGGGTTTGTCCGAGGTACGGAAGAAGACGTTGCACGCTCTTCGCATCGGCAGTCGGTGAACGTTGAGCGTCCGTCTTAATGTCGCATGAAGAAGGGCGAGTGGCGAGGATGGACGCGGTGCGTGTTACACAGCACCGCATCCATCCTCTGCGGCTGGGGTAAAGACGGCGTTGTGAAATAGGTGCTTCACCTTACGTTACAATGGAAACCACAATTTCTGGACAGGTGTTCGTTTGTCTCAATCATTATTTTCCCATTATCACTCTCAAAATGCAATTAAGGTCGTGTATGAATGAATGAATGAGTGAATGAATGAATGAACTTATTTAGAAGGGAGAGGTCGAACGCCTCGTGCAGGGGAAGGGGAGAAAGAGGAGGGAAAATAAACCAGCGGGGGGATTGGGTTAAATCACAACGCATGTCCGCCCCGCACACGGACCACTTGATTTAGGTCATTTCCACTAGACCTGTACGTTCAGCAAATGCCCACACGGTCAGTAAAGTTCCTTTCACGTCGCTCGACGGCGTTATCCATTCTTGAAGGGACGTGACGTGAGGAGAAATATAGTTAACAACGGCTATGAAAACCTCCTCTTCTTTCCACTAGTCGGCGTTCTAGACATAACTTACTTGAGCTTTTGGCAGAGTTCCGCTTCCCAGTGGCCGCAAAAGGACAACTCATTTCTCTGAGAAAGGCAACAGATGCCTTCGCCGTTGTGCCCAGAGAAGTTCCACCCAAGTCCCGATTCCTTGGGGAGTTAAGGCGTGCCCGGCAGGGATAGTGAACAAGCCGATCCTCTGTCGCGGCGCTAGATTTTGTTCTTCTAAACCTTAAAAACCCAAAAGTAAACAAATACGGGAAAACCGCAGGGGGAAAATCCACTTGGCAGGAAAAAGCCACACTGCAGAAGACAAAACCTGGTTATCATCGATTGAATGCAGCCCATCTGTCAACCGCAACGCCCGAAGTTGCTCCTGATTAACTTTCCATCCTCCGAATAAGATTGCTCGTATTGAAAGCCTGCACGACTCCAGCTTTGTAGCTTAGAAAAAGGTTGGGCTGTGACCTTTTTTTCATTTGTGTACCCGCTTGCGCATGCTTTACAAAGCAAGCGCCAGCGCTTTTTGTACTTCGAATGAACAGCAATGTTAGTGACATCATGAAAGCGGGTCACCCAGCCGGGGCCTGTTTGAACGCGATGTTATTTTTAAAGCAGAGTGAACGTATGGGGTTCGTGTAGTACTGTGCAATACCTTATTTTTTTGTCATCGGCAAGTAATTGAAGTCGTCGTACAGCGGAAGAAAAACATGTCACCCGCAGGCCCACGTCTCGATGTGGCGAAGCGTCTGAAACTTCGCGATGTGGTTATTGTCTGCAAAGTCAGCCGAAGGCTTTCGAAAAATCCTCAGAAAACTGCGTTTCCGTGTTTCTGAACTGTTTATCCAGAACTGTTGACTGAACTGCCTGTCGGAGGTACGATACCTTTCTTTTTCTCCACCGTGCACTAGCGAACAGCTTTATTGTTGCGATCTCCGTCCAACCGTTACTCCGAAGTTTTATGGCAAGTAATGCTTCATTGCATGTGCCTTCTTCCGAATCTTTATCAAAGAATGGTAGCAAATACTGCTGAACAATAAGTGAGAAGAAAAATCGACAATTACCGTAAACCGAACACGACGTTTGAAAGACAGTAAAAGTCAGCATGCGGAGCTTGCTTTAAACCCTTTTAAGCTAACAAACAGCAGTGACCGAATATCGAAGCATCATGAACAGTGACCGTCACACCAAGAAATTCATGTCGTTATCATGGTGTTATGGGGGCTGTAAAGAGAATTTCAACATCAGCAGACACTGAAGGATAAAGCAAACATTGCACACCGTGCGAAGTCATATACCGCGTTGGGCTAACGCCATGTAATATCCCACCTACTAGAAGGTGTTTTAAGGTCGGAGCACTTTAGGGGCCCGCCCTCTTGTCATAGCTCGTCCGGGGTCCCGGTGTCTAGCCAGTGTCGTCATGCAGTGCCACGCACCCAAACAGAGGCTTCGAAAAGATCACCGCTTCCCCTGGTCGTTATCGAACGTGGGTCTCTCGCCTTACCAAGCCGATGTCAATCCCATTGCGCTACAGAGGCACACGTTGTTCACATGCAAAGTGGTAGGGGTGATCTTAGCGCTGGGGCCTCGCCACTGAGGCCACAGTTATTAGGCTGTAAATAAGAACCGATGACATAAAATGAGGTAAAAAATATGAGTTAACGCATTAATTACACAAGTTAATGAACACTCAACCCAGTGTCTTTTTATAGGCCTTTTCAGGGGCTGCGGTGCCCTCTCTTGACTAATTTTGGTAAAAACGCCAGGATGATACTGATACTACTCAATAGAGGGTGCCACAGCCCCACTGGTTCCGCACTTGACAGCGTTCACGTTAAGCGGAACTGCTTTAATTTTTTAATACTTCGGAAACACAGCAATAATTTCCGGGTGTCTCTTTGAAATAGCTTTGCAGACAGACGCAAATGTAGTAGCACTGGCATGCTTGAAAGTACTCGACCGCCTTTTCGGTCTGTAGCCGTGTGGGGTTGTAATACGTATTTGTGTGACCTGTCAAATGATACGCTTGTAGCAGCCCGGAATGTCGGCTGCTGAAGGAGGCGAGAAAGCAGACGTGTAGCTGGTTTGCAGTTTCAAGACAAGCCTGTTTATTTTCAAAAGAGGCGTGCGTCGAGAGGTTTCCCTGACGAGGGAAAGAAGGGGAACTCCCGCATCTTTCAAAAGAGAGAGGAAAAAAGCCCCCCAAGCGAGCAGACAACAGCGGCGCCAGGACTAATGCCAGAAGTCGGCCGGACAACAAGTTAGGCGCTCCCCCCGAAAGGTGACCGTTGCAGAGAGAAATGAAAACGCTGGAGAGAAAGTAAGGCGTGGATAAAAACGAATGCGCGGCTGTGCCGAGCGGCTTCCGCTACACGCTCAACTCATGCGCACAAAAAACGAGGACGCCTATTTAACGTGCAAAAGATGTTTGAGCTGTCTTCCTCTATAGGGTAGTAACATTGTGTGCGGCACTTATCATTTACAGGCTGTCTGCTAGGGGAAGCCCGAAGCCCATCTGTCCCTTTCAGCTGGTGGATACAGCTGATGCTGAAGGCCAGAACTGTTGATGATATGTCTTTATTGTGTACCCGTTCGAAAAACGTGCACCTATAGGCACTCTGTTATTTATTTTACAATGAGCAAGACTCGCGAAACTAGGTCCCTAATCCTGGGCTCGGTTTGTTCCAACATTTACGCTCGCCTGGTATTTTTTTTTTGTCATTATGGATTTCTTTTTTGCTTGCACTGATTCTTCCAGCGGGCTTCGATGCCGGTGAGCCATGGCGGTCGCTTCAGAATCCGCCACTAAATTATTTATTCAAGGGGAAGGACGTTCACACAAAATCACCATGTATGAGCTCGGTGACAGCAGGCATTTTTAACCAGTATATCTGCTCGCAATCCGTCTCGTAAACGACCTGAACTGTATTTTGGTTGTAACAGTTGTTTGTAGCACCCTCTCCTTGCATTACGTTTGAGCGCAGAAACCTTCGCTGATGTTGAGCAGACCTGTGCAAGTACCGAAAGCTCACATCCGATGTTTACAGCTTTCTTTGGTTTCGGGCTCGTTGCTTCACCGGGAGGGGAACGACCGCCGGCTGCGATATCCACATTTTGAGGGAAGTGGGAGTGTTTGCTGCGGTCTTACGTGGTGACAACATACTTGCCGAGATGGATATTTTGTAGCCTTACGGGCTTTCGACAAAAACCTGGACCAGTAGATAACCCTGAAATATCTTCACTGTGGGCTTATTCATTTGAGCTTCATCAAAACATTTTTTAAATTCATTTGTAATTCGAGGAAATAGCTTATTTTTATATTACAGCGTCTGCTATGTTCACCGAGAATCGGCCTCCGTATGTGGGTCGAAAGAAAATATGGCCTTAACCGGCGAGATGTCACGTTTATTAGCAGGTAGTAGGCTAAGATGGAAATGGTTAATCTATATAAGAGCTAAACTTCTGTAGCGGCGCAGGTCCGCCGCGCCGATACGACGAGGACGACGAAGGCGAAACCGTGAGGCGCACTCTCACGTGCGCTTGCGCTGGAAGAAAAAATGATCTCCAGCCCTAACGCTGTCGCGGCTTGTTCACTCTGCGCCGGTCGCGACATGAATTGGGTGACGTGGACCGAACTCGCCTCTTCTGACCACGCCATGTCGGACCCTTCGGCCTCGCCGGATTCTGCGGGCCAACTACAGCCCGGCGTTGACCACGAAGCAGCTCTGCCCGCCCATGAAGCAGCTCTGCCTGCTCATGCTATAACCGCGGCTGTGCAAAGCACAACTCTACCCCCGTTTTGGACTCGGAACCCACTGACATGGTTCTCACAAGTCGAAGCGCGCTTTCGTCTGCATCGCATCACTGGCCAGGAGAAGAATCACAACAGCGTCGTGACCTCCTTGCAAGGCAGAATCACAGACGAGCTGGCCGACATCCTCGATGCCCCGCATCCTGTAGCGCCGTACGACCACCTAAAGGCAGCGATCATCCACCGCAAGTTGGAGTCGGAGCGCAGCAGGCTGCAGCAACTTCTGAACACCGTAAAGCTCGGTGACAGGCGACCCTCGCAGCTGCAACGTCGCATGCGGCAGCTATTGGAAGATCATGGCCAGGACCTCAACAATCCACTTCTTCCGGAGCTCTTCCTTCAACACCTCCCACAGAACATGGTATTGGTGCTTGGGGCAGCCGCTGACATGACACTTGACCAACTCGCGTATCTTGCTGACCGCATCGCGGTCTATTCCCGGTCCCCAAGCATCGCCAAAGTCGCCGATACTCCCTTCACCTCAAGGGACGACTCCAGCTTGGTCGAACTTGAGAGCCGCATTGATAAAATCAGCCATCAGCTCTGATCCCTCGCACCCCTCTTGCACCGACGCCGACGTGCATCCCGCGACCGACGGTACTCCCCATCCGGTCCCGTTCTCAACATCGCTCTTCCGTAACGCGCGGTGAGCCTGGCACTTCAGGCGTCTGTTGGTATCATCGTGCCTTCTGCGCTGCCACCCGCAGGTGTAGCCAGCCTTGCTCATGGACGGGAAACTAGGAGACAGGACACTGGCGGCGGCAAGTGAACCCGGTCACGCAGGCACAGCAGTTGCTTTCAATGAGCATCTTTGAGGGCGGTAGTTTATGATGCGCGTGGGAGCGCCGTCACGTGGTATTTTTTATATTTCGTGGGGTTCTTTATCAGTCAGAATAAATGAGTACGCGATTAGTTCGTTGCTTAAAATGCCGCAGTTATATTCCTCTCGTGGGCACCTACAAGTGCCTCATTGACACTTCAATGATTAGGAAGTTCTTCTAGAGTTAGATAATTAATTATATTTTATTAATTAAATCTTACTAACGAAAAAGTACTGGTCGCTACTCCACTGTACTGGAAATATCATGTGCTATGTTTTGTTCGAGTAAAGCCAAAGCCTTTTTTTTTTTAAATCTTGGTTCATGATAACTGGGACACCCTCCATAAGGCTAGAGCACGGCGTAATATCTACGTCCCGTGCTTCGTCAGCCTTCACGCCTCGCGCTCGCCCGTCTCCTCCGGGGTACCAATAATAAGTCCTGAGTTGGGCCACGGGTGCCCCGAGTGAGTGAGGCATCCGTGCGGCAGTGGCTTTTGCGCGCGGCCAAACACACGCAGCCTCTCGGCAGAGCCAGGGCGCACGCGCTCGCTGCATTTTTCATGAGTGACCTGATTCTGCGGAGAGGATAGTCTTCGCCACATTTGCCCTCTTCGACTTCCAACTCCCACTAAAAAAGAAAGAGGAGAAGACAGGGAATACGGAAAAGCTACGCTGCAGGAAATGAGGGAGAGGAAATTGGCTAGAGGTGAAGTGAACCATTATTTTTTCCCAAGCCTCTTCGCTCCTACTCCTTTTTTGCACTTTATTCCTTTCCCCACCGCTTCGAGTCCTGTATGTTATTCCCTCCGGTCCGAATACCGCCTCCCACCGACTCGGTCCGATCGGCCGTGGACGTCTGTGAGGCGTTCATTCAGTCTCGTTTTCGTTATTGGATTTCGCGCGATCAAAGCCCGCTTAAAGTCACACTTGATTTGCACATGCCGCCGGGCTGAGGTGGATGCAGTTGCCCCCTGGGCTGTTGTCTCTTCGTTTTTCGTGGACAAGCGGACGATCCCCTCCCCGCTTAATAACAACTTTCTGCTCAGTATACACTGCGACCCTCACCAGTGAAACGTCCCAGAAGGAAGATTCGCCTAAATCGGGCAGCAATTTGGGGACGCGGGTTTTCTCGAAGAGTGCGGTTTGGAGAAGGACGCGCTGCAGAAGCTCGTTTCGTTGTGAGAAGCCGCAGATGAAGGAGGGAGGTGGTAAAGACCTATCTATTGTATTTGGGTAAACTCCTCGTTGAGTTTAAAAAATACCGCTAGTTCTTTTCTCTTCCCTACTTTCGAAATAAACCACCACCTCACCACCACCACCACCACCAACAACAAGCCACCAACAAATTCGCGACCGCGATTGGTCCATTCCTCTGTTTGGCTTCTTCTCCGGTTCTCGGGGAGGGTGCGTGTGTGGATGTCACAGCCAGAGAGGCTTTTATAGTGGGTTCCATGCGTTGTCGCCATAAAATAACGCTGGCTCGTTCCCGTTGATGAATGCTTAAACTGCTGGTAACGCTTTTTGTGTAGGTATGCCGAAGCTGTAAGCCGGTACCGAAGAGAAAAATTCTCGGGACAATCAACCCGTTAGGCATTACTCCTTACTGTTAATAATAAAGGCGGGAGACATGATAAGGTTAGTACTATTTTATTTCCTCTTTTTTTCTCTGTTCCTTGCAGTTTCTCCTAGGGAAAGATCTTCGTCGCGCTACACGAGCTCTAATTTCATCGTGTGGAACGGACCTCCCTAGTAGACTCGCTGGCTGGGAGAAGGTCTTTCCCGCTGTTATCCGGGAGTGGCCACCACGGTACGATGCCCCGTTCGCACAGAACTGACCGTTTTGCACGGCTCCTGCCGAAAATGCGGACACAGAACATTTGCTGTGGACGTGCCCTTCAATCAGAGAGGCCAGAACACGACACCTTCGAGGCACAAGCCTCCACCCTGGCAGACCACCTGACCTTCATCGGTGGATATGGGAACCCCACCACCGCTCCCTCCTTGCATTTCTTCACTAAAAGGCATTTAATCTATACTTCGTTACCGGCAATAAAAAAAGATTTTAATACGTCCAACGAGAGAGAGAGAGAGAGAGAGAGAGAGAGAGAGAGAGAGAAAGCTCTTTATTAGAAGAAAGCAGAGAGGTCTGCAGGCATGTATTCGCCTACATGCTACTCTGCGGGGATGGGGTGGAGGATGTAAAGGCCCTAAAGAAAGTAGGGCGAAAGAGAGAAGAAAAAAGAAGAGGTAAAAAAGAAGGCTACATGGAGTGTTCCGTGGGTCACGTAAAAGTCCAGGTGTTCTCACAGGATGACGATGTGAGTTCTAATTGTCTCTGCGACGCCGATGTCGTGTAAATAATCAAACAGTGCATCTAACACTTTTCGCTGGGATGATGGAGATGACCATGGTCCAAGAAGAGCTTTCAATGATAGAAGTCCATTGTTGAGGCACTCGATCTTCTTGGCGAGGTCGTTCCTTTCCTGGTTGTACGCCGGACACTCTAATAAACGTATTCAGTAGTTTCTGGCAAACCACAGTTATCACAGTAAGGGTTTGTGGTTTGACCGAGGCGATGTCGGTAGGAGTTCGTAAGGGCTGCGTTGAGGCGCAGCCGATGGTAGAGCGTCTCAAGTCGACGTGGGATTCGCTCTGGGAGCCTCATTCTCAGGTCAGAGTCTATGTCATACAGAAAAGGGTGGTGAGTTTCGGGGGAAGACCAGAGACGGTTTCGTTCCTCTAAGGCAAGCTGCTTCGCTAGCGCTGCAGCCTCGTGCTTTGTAAAGAAAATTTTCCTTACATTGCGCAGTTGTAGCCCTCTGCGAGCCGCCTCATCTGCTTTCTCGTTGCCGGGAACACCACAATGTGCGGGTATCCATTGCAAGGTCACACGATGCCCAGCGACGTAGGCTAGATGGTGCAGGTAGATGATGTCGCGGGATACGTGGTCGTGGAGGCTGAAGCAACTGGCATGCCGTAGGGTTTGCAGCGCTGTCTTAGAATCCGTGAATATAGCCCATTCTGCTGATGGCTGACGAAGAATGTAGCGGAGGGCTTGCTTAATTGCATGAAGCTCGGCCGACGTGGATGAGGTTGCACGTTCAAGGCGGTAGGACAGCGCTTGGCCGGTTGACGAAACGTAGACGCCCGATGCACTACAGTGAGGTGTAGATGAACCGTCCGTAAAAATGTGGGCCGTATGCGGATAACAGCCACTGATGTGGGCGAGCACGAGTTGAAGGAGGCAGAATTGAGGGAGTGTTTGCTTTGAGGTGACACCAGGTATGTTGAGTTTTATGCACACCGGTGACAGAGTCCAGGGGGGGAAATTGGACGGCATGGTTGGTCGCGTTTGGGATGGCACAGATATGTTAATAGAGTTTATCATCTGTGCAAAGCTGGAGCTTTCGTTGCGTTGTACAACACGGGTCAAAAGAGTGGTTGATGTGTGCAATCGATGCCGCAGGTATATTCGGAATGTCTCTTGTAGCCGAAGAACATCTAAGGGCAGGCAGCCAGCCTCCGCAACGGTACCAGCGCAGGAAGAGCCCAACGATTGGAATCATCTATCCCGTGACATTGCGCAGATATCAGACTTTTCTCTTTACCGTCAGGCTTTATGTGTATTTGTTATTGGAGAGAATACCACATTATATATTATTTATTTATCATATTAAATGTGCGTGTACGCGTGGTCTATGCTGTTACTGTTAGTCTGTTTTCAATGCTGCTGTTTCGCACATTTTTGTACGTTAAGTGTAAGGTGTCGGCCAATGTGCTTCATTTGGGTTGTGTGTGTGTGTGTGTGTGTGTGTGTGCGTGTGCGTGTGCGTGTGCGTGTGCGTGTGCGTGTGCGTGTGCGTGTGCGTGTGTGTGGTGTGTGTGTGTGTTTTGTGTGTTTGTGTGTGTGTGTGTGTGTGTTTGTGTGTGCGTGTGTGCGTGTGTGCGTGTGTGCGTGCGTGTGCGTGTGTGTGTGTGTGTGTGTGTGTGTGTGTGTGTGTGTGTGGTGTGTGTGTTTGTGTGTGTGTGTGTGTGTGTGTGTGTGTGTGTGTGTGTGTGTGTGTGTGTGTTCTTTTTTTGTGCCGGAGTTATGTCACCTGTTTTTCTGTCTTATCTTATGCGCCCCACTCCCCTCAACAATGCGTAAGCGCTTGAGGGTATGTTTGAAATAATACTTGAATATTTGTGCGAATGAAGCAAAGTCACAACTGACGACATCGAAGCACCCACGAGTGTGCCGAAGCGCAGACCCAGCACGGCTAGGACAGCTTTGTGTCTTCACTGGAGAACAGCACTTGTGTACCATTAGGCATTGCCATGCTAATATTTGTTTTTTTTCTTGATAATAAACTCAGGGCTTTGTATTGTTGTGTGCGCGTTAGTTGATTGTTGTTAGTATCTAGATCGCAGTCGTCGCTTAAGTGTTGAGGGATGGAAAGCAGTCCAGCAGAAAGGAGGTGGGATCGCTGTCTTCTCTCTGTCTGTTGATCGCGTTGGACGGCGTCAGATCCCCACCGGTGTCTGAAGAAAGATTTTTATGCAGCCGTGGAATGAAGGGTGATAGGTGGAACGTTCAGGGACAGAACACGGGCCTCCTGGATCAGGGTAGAACCTCGGGTAGAAGATACCATAGTTCAAATCAGAGGGTCCAACCGCGACCGATCCGAACCGAAAACCGGAACCGAACAGGTATTTTTTCCGAAGCCTGAACCCGAACCCGAATCATTATTTTTTGAACTTGCTGAAGCAGAAACAAAAAAAAAACAAAAAAAGTAACGGTTTCCAGTTCACGACTCAGAACAAGCTGAGGATCGGTATGTGCACCAATGTAGCAGTGGCATGCTACTGCAGGTTGCGCGAGCAGAGCGCTTGGGTAAGCAAACGAAATATCACTCTCTCGGCAACCTGCAGGCGATATGAAGCGTCAACTTCCCTCGCTAAGACTGCTTAGGAACAATCGAAACGGTGATGGTCAACACCCGGAATATGCATGCTTGTTTCATTTTTGAATTTGCCTTAAAAAGGTGCACACCTGGAAAGTGCAAATACTTGACAAGTGCAACCCTCAAGCGCCGCTCCGTGGCTGAGCCTTTGATTGCCGACCACAAGGATGAGGGTTCGATCACCGCACCCAGGTTGCTGTTTTTCTGACGCAGAGAAAAAACGAAGACTTCCAGGTGTCGAGATTTAACGCACGTTAAAGATCCCCAGGTGGTCTAAATTGCTCCGCGGTCCTGTAATATACGGTGATCCTATAAGTACAGGAGAGGCTTCGGGGCATCAAACGTGCCAGTATTTTTTTAGAAGTGTTTTTCTACAGGAAAACAACATAGAAAAGCCCCACCACGTGGTTTTATTTAATTCCGTGCCGAGTTCCCACACGACTGATTTCTCCTCTTTATGGCTGCTTTCAGCCATAGGATAAGCAAAGCACCAATAGGCATACTTTACTCTAGCAATACATTCATTCGCCCAACCTTTAGCCTACACAAACGGGTAATCCCGGCGAAGGCAGTGAGTGCCGTGGTGCCGAGTATAAAGTCAGTTTTATAGACGACAGTCTTTCTTGGGCTACTTAAACAGGAAAATTTTAGCCTGTATGTCTGTCTATGCGTTGCTTGATTCAGCCGTCCGGCTTAAAGTTAGAACTGTTTAACGAGGCGAATATTTAGGCAAAAGAATTTTCAAACTACTAAAGCTAGAACAACGCTTTATACTTGTCCAGACTAATCAGGAAAAAGCTAACATTAGGGACATTAGAGGCAGAACAATAATACATAACAGATATCTGCAGTGTTCTTTTAATTTAAAATTCTTTGGCGGAATTTTTGTGATATTCAACGAGAAAGAACTCGCTATAACAATACTTTAACTACAAAATACACAACGGGCTCGCGCTGGAGCCTTGGGCTCGCAGCTCTCAACAGTAACAAAAGGTCCTGAGAAATGGCCCTGCAGCAGTGCGAACGCGGGAAATTTGAATTGAATTTACAAACCGTCATTGTTTTTATTACGGAAGAACCCAAGCAGGAGAGGAGCAACGTGAAAAGTTAACGGCAGTGACGGGGGAGGCAGTTACGTAGCAGGAGAGGCAGAAAACTATCCTCTTCGGACGAAATTTTCAGCGAAGAAGCAGATGCGCGGCCAACATTAAGGACGCGCATGGACTACTTGGCATTTTTTGACATATCCAAATAATGATAATATATATATAGAAAAGAAAACTGTCAGCGTAGGGCACGCAATCTGTCCTTTTGCAAGAAGTTGTATCCCCCAACCTCGCCGGGGTACGTATTTCGTCTTGGATAAAAGAAACGGTCTTAAGGAAATCAACGACACATGCATAGAAGCAAGCCGGGTCTTGCGCTATCACATTTGCCCAGCGTTCATACTTTGGCTTGTTCTGCTGCTTTGTCTCTTTCAGGGCTGCTTTGTTTTGGGAGATTCACTTCACTGACTGGTTTAACTCGCTACTCTGCTTCCGCAGCTTCTGGTTCCGGAGGAGGAGTAGTGCTTGCTATGGACAAATTAAAAACACCTTCCCAAAAGCGTCCCATCTTGTGCTTCATGCGTCCAATTACCCTTTCAATTTGTAATCGTATAACCTCCTACACGGTTCCGCTACGTAGCGGATGGAACGAGGCGACGGTGAGCCTGAACGGGGACGTACTCAGGTTGACACACACATTGATAATAGCTATCTGAAAGTGCATTCCAGTGATATGAGCAATAAAGAATGACGTGATTGTTACTCACTGTCTACAAAATTCTGGCTCACAATCTCAAGGAGGATGACTGCTAAAAAATATCCCATCCGGCCAAACAACTGAATTCATAGGTAGCGTTTACAGTGGCCGCTGCCGTATTTCTTTTTTTTATTCTACATTTGACCAAAAAGTAAATCGCTGGTAGAAAACTATAAAAACACCTCCTCAGTTAATGTACGGAGGTGACGCGCAAGACGCAGGCCTAACTTTAGGGGTTTTATGTTCAGGGTAATAAGGCAGAGAGCAGTACGATTTCAACAACCAAACAAAGGAAGCGGGCGAGCGTATATCGCACAGACAGTTGTGAGCCTTGGGGGCTGCTTTAAAGGCCAACTGCACTCAAAATTCAAACCTCCCGACAGCGTGATTTTGGTATAGCCTGCCTAAAAAGACTACAAGATAAAAAATGTGAAAGCTGAAATAAGCGTGTCCACGGCGCAAAGGGACCATCAAAAATCGGAGATTTTGAATCCGAAATAGGGAAGAGCGCGGCCATTGCAGCTACAATGAAGTGAAGTTCCAGCAGGCCCAGCCGGCGAACCAGCGGCCGCACGCAGCCGGCCGGCCGAAGAAAACTTGCGCACAACGCTTTGCCCTCGCCGAAGCCCTAAGAAAAGCGCGTCCAGCGGAGCTCGACCGGTTCTCCTGGCTGGCCGGAGGAAATAGCACCCCGCCGGCTGCAATGTCACTTCCGATTCATGGCTGTTTGTGCGATCCTCCGACATGTGCAGCGTCGCCTGCTACGGAGCGATTGTGAACGCTCCAAATTAATTAAGAACGCATTCCGCAGGGCTACCGTTCATGTTGTAGATGGTTTGGTGGTACGTACCCTCAAAATTAAATTTGGTGGAGGTAAAATTTGAGTGCAGTTGGCTTTTAAGCAGTCCCAAGGACAACATAAGGGCTTGTGGGAAAACCACCTTGTAAATCGTCAGTACTTCATCTGTTTCCCTTATTATCTGAGCTAATTGAAATTCCACAACATTTACAAGGAAAAGAAGTGTTTAGAATGCGCCAGAATTGTATTGAGTTTGTATGGTTGCTTTAAACTGCACTTTTTCGCCGTTGGCTAACAATTTAACTCCCCGAACCGGTTCGTGAACCGGTTCAAGGTCGTGAACCGGTTCGCGAGCCGGTTCGGGTTGTGATTTATTTGAACCGTAACTGAACCTGAACAAAATAAATCCCCCCGAACACGAACCGTAACCGAACCGGTAATTTTTCCATTCGACACACTGGTTCAACTTAAGAAAAAGGAGTGGTGGTGGGCTGGCCATGTAAAATGACCGACTGACAACGGGAAGACCAGAAGGATAAAGGAGTGGCTACCTAGAAACGCGCCTAGAAGGGGATGGCCAATAACTAGTTGCATGGGCGAACTAAGAAACTACGGTGGCCAGGAATCAACTCGGGCAGCGCAGGACAGCGTGGAGGTCAATGGGAGCGGTCTTTGTCCTGCAGTGTGCTAAAAATGATGATGATGATGATGATGATGACGATTATGATTATGATGATGATGGAGCGTCTTTACTGGGTGAATAGTTGTGTGGTCCCATCGAGCATACGCTGCACCCGAAAAGAAAATTAACTGATAACTAAGCTATGGGATGGTCAGGGCTTGACATACGAGCAGAGTCACTCCGGGTCACCCAAAATCAGAAACATCGGTCTAAATAGAGCGAGAACTCAGAGTATTAATATCGGTTGCTATTTACAGTATTTCAGTAAAGGGGAGCAGGGGGTGGGGATTTTAGGGGAGGAAAGGAATAGGGGGCACGGCTCAAAAGTAGCCTGAAGCATTTTGCTCTCTCCCAATGAAGTTGGGCTTTTGACTGCCAGCATACCCAGCTAGCTATATTCGATTTGCTCACTACTGGGAGATATCTTGTTATACCACTGAAAAAAAAAAAAAAAAACAGCCATCGCCGCATTTGTTCCTGTGCAACCGTCTATGGTAACCTCACTACTTCCTGTTCGAGTGGCGCCTCTTTTTTCGGTAAGCTGTGTTTCCGCCATCGTCAAGATAGTAGGGACTAAATAAACTAAACACATCTGGATATACAAAGTACACCAGCTTTCTTAAATGCAGTGTAGGAAATAAAATCGTGATTCAGAGAACCTTTATCCATTAGTAATGCGTCTCAAGGCCAAAAGCCTGCTTCGGAAAATGAAGCTCGAGCTCCTCGGCGAATATACATGCCGGGCTGCCCAGCAGTCTTTTTGCCCGTTTATTCCTCTCTACAACTCGTTTCCTGGTTCAGCTGCAGACAAAAATCTAGGAACTTCCGTGCTTTGTTGTTTCCCACTCTCCATCTCTTTATTCGGGGACCGCCTTTATTTTCGTCCTATACGACGATGTCGTCTTTACGGACCATGTTGTGGTCGGATTGCGAGCACGACGAAAGATACAAAACCGAAAGAAAAGGGAGAACATCCGCCCGACGCAAACACGCAGGAATTGCGGTCCAGATTCTTCATTTCAAAGACTTCCCTCTTGAACCTCCTTTTATCGTCATTTTCCTTATCTCTCTTATTTTATTTCACCCCAGTTCTACCTGGTTGCCCATCGCAATATCATTCGTCTTTGTAAGTCCAACTTTAGCTAAATCGCGAGGACAGAGCTTTTCTTTGTCGGCTTTCCCAAAACCCGTCAGGTGATTTTTTTTCTTCGCCACGTCATAATCGCGCATGCTGCCGTGAAGATACGTGTTAAGTGAGGCGTCAATCAGGCACAGATTTGTATTGGAGGGGTGCCGTTAATACTGCCTTTGTTTTCCCTATTTCAAGTCCTTATTCTGGATGCCAGCGTCCCCTTAGCGTTCATTGCGGAAGCAGCATCGCTCCTCGACGGCCCCGAGTAAATCCGAGTCGCCCACCTCGCCTTCCCGTTCGCATCTGGAATTCGCCGGCGCTTCTGGAACACTGGAAAGGGATCAGTGTGGTCCTAGCGAGCGCGAACAGAAATGTCTGGTTGGCCATGTATCAAAAAAAAAAAAAAAAAGCTATGAAGTGGAGGCGAGAACCAGCAAGCCAGGCGCATTGGCAGCTTTATTTTAATTTATGGTTCGCCCTCTCTGTTTCAATATTTTCCTTCTTCGTTCAATATCCCACAATCCTTCCTCCCTCCTTTGGCGTGTTCCGAAAGTTTTTCACGCGGCACCCCTTGTAGATGCGCCGCGCCTTTTCAGCTGCGCCTGCTCCAGCTGCGCTCCTTTTTTTTTTTTTTTGCTTGCGCTCTTTAGTTTTATTTTTTCTCGCCGGCTGGTATACGCTTCACTCAGAAAATTTTGCCCGAGTTCTCCTTTCCATCGGGATCGCGGATATTTCCTGTGTGAGGTCAAACGCATTCGCTTTTGTTACTCGAAGGAGTGTTTGCCTTTGCCTAAAACTGCTCTCCTTCTTCGCAAAACCTCGATGACGTTTTCTTTTTCTTTCTGTTCTTTTCTTCGGTATCGCTTCTTTCTCCGGCCGCTTGGCATTGTGGCTTTTATGCTCTTGATGTAGATTCCGACTCTCCCGCATGTGGATATAGGTATCGTGGGGAAACGTTTGACGCGCGGCCACGTCTGGAACCGTCGTAAGAACGACCTTCGCCAAGTGTCGCTGGAATCCTATAATCATTGGAGAAGAGATGTTCTCCCGTCAAACAGTTTAGGAGACATTGAACGAATATTAATTGGAATTACTGTCGGTGTGAGTTTCTTGTTTTTGCTATTTTATTTATCCGGCAGTGCGCATTTTAAAGGTTCCGCTAAACGAACGGCCCGGCTTTACAGCAGTGGATAAGCCAATGAACGAAACACTCAGTTGCTCAAAAACGTAGACAATAGCAAAAAACTGAGGCCGAATCTCCCTACCAGACAATGTGCGCGTAGAATTCGTAGTTAAATCGCCCATAACCTGCTTCGTTCTCACGCTGTTCGTTCCTTCTTGGCTGCAGGGCTCGAACTGTGTGTGCGGCAAGAAAATTTTCCGCACATCGAAATTCTGCCTTAAGGGTGCCACATAATACTATTAATAGTGCCCTTGAACCACCTAGGCCTTTTGATATGGGACATAGCAGACACATGCCATCGTCGTAACCCACAGCTCTGCGTTTTTCTTATTTTTAAAACTGAACTTAGCAGTGCTGAAACCAAAAACGTTTCAATCAGTTGTCTCTGTGATTGCTTGGTCGTTTTCAAAATTGGCGCATCACCACCGTGCCGAAAAGAAAGTGAATTTTGTTTCTCCTTCTGCCGCGACCATGCACTTGACAAACCTTTTTGTGGCTTAGGCGCTCCGTTGTGGTGACGGGTGTCCTCAGGCTTAGAGGCATTTAGCTGCCGTAAACACTCCCTCTACCACGCCTATAAACGATTTATCCAAGCGTAAAGATACCGTCTCTCTTCTTTTCCTTTTGCGCTTCTCCTCCTCTACTTTATAAATCTTACATTGCTCTTGGGACAATCCGTACAGTGGAGTCCCTTTCTCAGGAGGTCTATCTGTGTCTTTTTGGCGCGGAGTACCTTAGGATCGCCCAATGCCTGTCCGCATTCGTGCGCCATAGCATCAACAATCGCAAAAAATCGCGCAGGTGCCAGCAGGATTCGAGCCTGTGTCTCATAGACCAGACAGAGTTAGTCTCAGTCGTCTTACCCATTGGGCTACGACCGTGAGTTAGTGCCCGAGAGTCCAACGGCTTACTCCCTCGCCTGTAACGGTGCGGAGTACCTAAGGATCTCCCAATGTGCGTCCGCGCGCATCCGTGCGCACACCACCGTCAAGAGAAAATCAAACGAAATTCGATTTGAGCCGTGAGTTGCAGTTTCATTTAGGGAATAATCAAGGGGAAACTCACGGCTCAAATCGAATGATGGTCGGGGCGCAAATCAGATATCACTCGGGGCGCAACTTGGATGTCATTTCGAGTCCCCGTACTCCGCACCCTCGCCATCATCCACGGAGTGGAGATGCTGCCATTTTCTTGTACGTATCCTTTCTCAACTTCGTCTTCGATGTCCCGGGTTGAGTACACCATAGAATATTGACTCGACGAAAAAAAAACACACATAAAAGAAATTGGTGTTCCGTACAGTGTTCAAAATATACGGTCGGCGGTACTCAGGTTAGGACGAAGCGTCGCCGATTTCTCTGAGGTGACTGAGCTGTGGCGGTGCTTGGGTCAAACCGCGAGATTTCAAAGGGTGATCTGGCATTTTGACGTCGTCAGTTACTGGAAGGCCAGCCAGGCGGAGAAGAAAGAGACCGCACTGGGTGAAGTAAGTGTCTTATGTCTCTGTAAGCAAGGTCAATAGCACCCTACCAACCGTTGTCTTAGCAACGATTATAAATTTCGAGAGTATGGATGCGGCGAACGCTAATGCAAATTTAGCTTCGAATTCATTATAGACGAGGTACGCGCAAAGAAAATCTGAAGCATAGTTTCTAGTCAGGGGTGGCTTTTGGCATAACAAATACTAAATGGATTCTTTATTGAAACTTCCTGAGATTTAAGTCCATGATTTTCACCAAAGTGCTGGGTAAACAGTCAAGGCTACAAGAAGCACTCCATTGGAAAAAAACACCTCGGCTATTGACGGTTGTGGAAAAGCGGCAAGAGGGCAAATAGAGTAAGCGCGGCTTCAATCTATTCAGAAAGATCTGCGGTAAAATAACCGTCGTCCGTACACGGCGGATAGTTTTATAGCATGGAGTGGTGGCAGGCTCAGCCCAGATCATGTCTCCTTGGCGAGTGTGCGTACCTTTCAGGCCTCTGCCGGCGTGGTTATATGACTATATATACGCTGGTCGGAGAATGAGAGAATAAGTGTTTTCAAAGAGAGAGAGAGAGAGAGAGAGAGAGGAGAGAGAGAGAGAGAGAGAGAGGAGGAGAGAGAGAGAGAGAGAGAGAGGGAGAGATCTTTAATGGGCAGGGGTGGTCAGCCAGGCTAGGCGCCCGTCTTGCTACACCAAATAGGGGTGATGGTGTGATAAAAGTATATGAAAAGAACTCTCACTTACACATAAGTGGTCAAACAGACAGACTTACATGGATGGTAAGTCTGTGTAAACGCACAGGCGCACATAAAAAGAACACACACAATTAGGTGATATACGCGTTTTTACTGCGGGCTCAATACGTACGCAGATATCCGCCTCGTGATCCCTCGTGGTGCCAATAGTGGCGTCCGATCTCGGCCGCCGTGAATGAAGCCGGCGTCACTTCCACACGCTGATGGCAACGTTTGAGCGCGTCGCGGGCGTCCGTGGGCGATAAAAAAAGCATTGTTGGTTCCTGTAAGAGAAAATAAGAGAGCTAAATGGCTCAGCGGGCCGCAAGAAGGGCCGAAAGCGACGCCGCCAAAGCGACACCAAATCGCACCGAATTAACGCGAATGCCTCACATCTGCCGCTACAGCACAAAGTCCAAGAGCGGATCCAGAGCAGCTCAAGTTGTGGCAGATGCTCTGCAGAAGAGCTTCGCTAACAAGCATGACGTTCGTAGAAGAGGCGAAGTCCATGGAAAAAATGTATATTTAGGAATGCCGTCTCGCCGATAGAATACGCGAAAATCGCGCAGTACTGCTTTGGCACTAACGCATGTTTTCAGCAGACCGAATACTAGATGAGTTTAATCGAAAGACTGTCATTTCAGGATAACAACCATACCGCTGTGAACGTGAAATTCGAAACATTCATCGCTATAATAAAGAAACCAGCTAAGAGAGCGACGGCACCGCAGACACTTTTACGCACAGCCTTTGGGAAGTCACAGGGACTATAGTTTGTTCAACTGCCAGCTGGCGGCAAAGGCTTTGTATGAAGACAAAAATAATCGGGCGTGTGCTGTTTCGTTCAATGAGTCATTTTATCGCGAACACAAAGTAAACGGTGGTTATTCTGTTTTTTCCGTACGTCACCAACGTCACAAACTGCGTCCCTTCTGATGGCCTGCATCGGGAAACTTGAAAATTTGTCCACACTTCTTTTATTTTTTTTTGTGTGACTAAAACACGTCTCATGGGCCGGAGTGCGTTTGAGCAAGTTATCAAAGCCGTGTTACTTCAAACAAAGATGGTTGTATTTATGGTTCATTTAGCGAGCTGTTTAAAATATTTTGCTTCCAGGTCTATAGGATTCAAAGGTTTTTGTTATTTATACCTGCTTAGGGAACGAAGAAATGCCGAATTCTTTTTATTGATTACTGAACTGATATTTTGTCCCTCGAGCTCCTGGTGCTCTCGAAGGTGGCATTCCTCCGAACTTACCACACTGCATGTTTAGGCGCAACAGCGGGATAAACATAAACAACACGCAATGTTACCAGATTTCCACAGCCGTGCGCTGTCGTCAGGCGCACGTCTGGGCCCGTGACTCGTTCTGAGTTATGGTAACTCTAAAATCATTCACCTGGGTCTTAGAAAGGTATGCTATGTACCTATTGCAAGCCGTGGCAACGACGAAGATTCTGGATTCCCGCACAAAAGAAAGTTCAACCGGGTCGCACTTTTTTCGATCCTTAAATATTAGCCTTGATTTTGCCTTTGGTTTCTGGTCTTTCGCTCACCTTTTTCTCGCTCTAAACACTTCTGGCGTTGGTCATTTGGATAAGGAAGAGAAATATTTATAAAGGGAAGTTTACTTCGCATATATTCGTTTATTTACCCGCCTATTCATATCGTTAATTTTGCTGGGTCCCCACACAAAGGACACACCAGCTGCTGGCCGAAGCACTCAATCTGTCGGCTTGAAATTTCTTGCATTTATTCTCACCCTTCTGCCTACCCCCCCCCCCCCCCCTCTCTCCTCTTTAACTGCCCTCTGTGCGTTGCCATCTGCATTACACCCCACTTCGTCACGTGAAAGGTAAAATGGCTTTTTAACTCTTTGACTATCTCTCCCGTCCGGGCTGATAAAATTTCGGTAAATTCCGCGATCCTGGCAGGTAAACGTGTTGTTTCAACCCGGATCATGATAATGAATCCGGCTATTGCCATTTGACCTTCGACTCCTGAAATGGCGCCGGGCAAAATGCCGGATGCCCCGACCATTGTTTTTTTTTTTTTTTCATATTATCCTAATCCTTGTTTTCAAGAGTAATAGCTCATAATTTACGTCGCGTGGTGTGCTATGTCGTGAAACATTCTACTGCAATAATGGACTCCATCGTGTTAAGGTCCTGCGGGAATAGCAGAGGGGAAGTTGCATCGAAATCCCCCTTAGTCGCTGTAAAAAAGTGTTCGGGATTTTAAGATGTTTTTCAAGCGTTAGGAGCAACCAACCGAAATATGCTGAATTCAAGTTTCGTCCTTTGGTATGAAACGAATTATTAGGCAGTTAAAACTGTGAGCCTTTTGACTCGCACAGTTGCGTACCGATGGAAATATTTAAACCCTTGGGGCCCTTTTCCGCCTTTATTCGTAATTTGTAACGAGGTGAATACGTAGTTGAGCAAAGCAACATGATGTGCAATCAATATCAAGTTCAGCTTCCTCAAGGTGCAATCAATTTCAACGTTCCTAAGACACAAAGATGATAATGAAAGTAAAAAAAAAATTACAGAAACGCCTCTGTGTAATCGGCCTACATCTTCTGAAAGAGGCTTGGCAGACAACAAAATGATTTATAGGGGCTTATCCAGGCGAATTAGAAAGAATAATATAGAAATTATTGTTTCGTTTTTTCTGCCCTTTTGACAAAACAGATAAGAAGAGACTGTATAATGTGAACTAGTGAAGTCAGGCCCGCTGGAAGGAGGGCTGGCTACGTTAGATCGGGTTGACTACAGTTTCTGGGGTGAATGTGAGGCATTGCTGCGGCAGCTGTGAAAGCGCAAACAAAAGAATGCCTGTGGCTTAGCTCAGCTAACCTTGCACATGCAAAGCAAAAGCTTGGCCTAATGTGGTTGAGTCTTATTTTAGTTTGTTAACCTTTGATGTAGCTCTGTTGCTGACCACGGCTCGAAGCCGTTCTGTCCCGTACAATGCTCCCGTACAAGGGTAACGCCCGACCTCGGTTTCATTCACGGCGGACGCGGCGTTCCTCTTTAATGGCGAACGCGGCGCAAGACAACTCACGTAGCCCGAGACGACCCAGCGGCGCATGCGTGGGACGCTGCGGGGTTGACCGGCTGCCGATCAGCTGATCGACCGCAACCGCCGTGGCCGCCACACCTCATGGTTGAGCAGAACGACTGAAAACAGGGCCTTGTGCGCTGCGCCGAATACGGGCCCGGTGAATCCCGCGATGCGCTTCGAGGGGAGTGCCGCAGGGGGTGTGTCTGCGGTCAGAAGGGGAACTTGCGCATCCGCGACGAAACCACTGGACAAAAAGTAGTAAAGCTAAGCTTTAAAAATTGCCGCAGCTTGCACCAGTGGTGCAAGGCTGGAGAAACAGCAGAGTTGGCGGCCCATCTCCATTCGTCCGAGACCCGGCTGTTGCACGTCACATGGATTTCCGAACTTGCCGCTGAAAGTTCTCCATGACTAGCATATCTGCATCGCTTTGTCCGCAGCTCTCCACATCTCTACCAAAGTGGACTGCGTTAACCCGGGTATTGCCCGCGGAAACCGGCTTCGCGAACTCTGCGTCTTTAGCTTGAACTCGGCGTCTGTGCTCGCCGCTTCAGGTGCGAAAGCACTTAAACTGGCCGAATTGAAAAACCCGCGAGAGATCACGCGCGAACGCTGGGCATAGAGTTCTGAAGGTCGAGCTGGCCGACGCCGGGCGCTGCTAGCGAGAAGCACGCTCACGTGCGCTCGTTATGTTTCCTTGGTATTATTTTTTCTGGTAACCCTATACAGAGGAACTAAAGGCTTAAACAGATCTGCTGTTTAAAAAAGAATACTGAAGGGGAGGTGCAAGCAAACGCTACAAAACAAGGATTCTTGTGTACACACTAGTCATGAAGAGACGATATCAACAGATCAAGCATTGAAGGGGGCGGAGGAAATCAAATTCGCAAAGGAAGCAATGCTTTTTAAAGAAATTGGCTTTTCCCATAAGTGTATACCTGTTGGTCGCGATTATAAGGCGCAGTCTAAAATTATCCCGTACTTCCGCAGTGTTGTGGCACACAATTGTATGTCAACTCCCCCTGCTAGAAGGCAAGCCGTATGACCTAACTACCGCCCTCCACTATTTTATTTTATGTACTCTTTTGGAATGTTTTTCAATGCGTAGCATTATTTGCCGAGTATTCCCACAGCGAGGACCATATAACGCACTTCATTTCCACAAAAATGCACATACCGCGGAAGTTCCACTTCTAATCGCTATGGTAGCGCAAATGGAGATAACTGATCGCACGATATTTTGAAAAACTAAAAAATATAACAAATACCAAGAAAATACGAAAAATGGCGAAAGCGTGTAACACCCTGCATTTCCACAATAATGCCGATTTCGCGAAAGTTCACCTCTAATCGCTATAATAGCGTACATGAGATAATTGGTCGAATGAAATTTTGAAAAACTAGGAGGAAATAGAAAAATATTAAAAACTATGAAACTGGTGACCACGTAACGCCCTTCATTTTCACAATAATGAATATTTTAGGGAAAGTTCCAAGTTAATAACGTAAATGGAGATAATAGGTCGGAACAAAATTCTGAAAACTAAAAAATAACAAAAAATGTAAAAATTAAGGAACATGGCAAAACGTATAACGCATGGTATTTCCACAAGTAATGCAGACTTCGCAAAAGTTTCACCTATAATCGTTATAACAGCGTAACTGGAAGATAATTGGCCTAACGAAATTAAAAAAACTGAACAATAAGAAAAATGTAAAATAATTACGAAAAATTGTCGAATCCGTGTAAATCCCTGCAATTCCACAATAATGCAGATTTCGTGAAAGTTCCAAATGTAATCGTTATGATAACGTAAATGGAGATAATTGGTCGGACGAAATTTGAAAACCAGAAAATAAGAAAAACTACAAATTACGGAAAATCGTAAAACGTATAACGCATGGATTTCCGCAGTTAACGCAGATTTTTCGAATTTTCCACTTCTAATCGTTATAACAGCGTAAATGTAGAATAACTGGTCGGCCAGAATTTGCAAATACCAAGAACATTGGCTGCAAAAAACTCCCACTCAAGACAAGCGGCATAGGAATGCGACGCATTGGTGGATAATTCTCGTAATTTCTGCAGACTTTTTTTTTTTTTTTTTTTTTTTTTTACGGAAGCGGAATGCTCGAAAACCCTTGTGTTGACATTCTGGCGCAAGCTGGAGATGTGGCGGTCGTACAAATCAATTGGGAAGGCTTCACTACGAGACATTTCATGCCCCAACTCCGCTTTAGAGAACCATACTAACCTTAAACTTCTTATTCATTTTTTACGTAGGATAAAACTGACTCGGAGCACGATGGAAATGACAAGAAGTTTCTTTTCTTTCTATGCACAATCGAAGCGACATATCTGGCGTTAACTTTGGGATTCTTTCCGAGCTCTATTCATTTCTAACTCTTTTCTTGTTGTTTTTCGAGTTCTTTTCTTGTTTTTTTTAAGTCATATAGTGAACTAGTTTTAAAGCGAACAAGAAAGTGCGAAAGAATGCTGGGGCTTGTTACCTTATTCGTGTCGTTAAAAATGTTAAACACGCCTGCTAAATATCCTTCACATTAGCGACAAGAAAGCGAAAACAAAAAGAGCTGCTTGTTTAATAGGTTTTGGATGACGGGGTATTGATTACCCCCAACCCTCCACTCGTTTTGAAAAGAACACAGCAAGCCAATACACGTATGATGTAGAGCTTCGTGCTTTATTTATTTTCCTTATCTTTTCAACACAATGTTTCGTAGGCTTTCTGCTGTGCTCTTGTTTCTCCAAGATCCGTCAAGCTTCCGCCTCAGCTCGCGAGGAGCGAGCCTCCTTTCATGCTACACGCGCCTCTGCTATGCGGCGCGCTCTCGGCAGCTCTCTTTTCTATCCTCCAATTTTCTCTCCCTTTTATCCCTCAAAGTCGTTTCTTGACTCCCAAGAATCCACGTGCGCGTCACCAACACAAACTCTTTGGCGAGGCCCACTCCCCCGAAGCCCAACAATCTCTCCCCTCCGTTTTCTCAACCCCGCTCTCTAGAATGCCGACGAAAAGCGTCGTGTCCGCTCGACACCTTTTTTTGTCCCTTCCTGTTTTCAAGTTCCCTCGCGTTCCGTGCTGCGCGGCATTCTTTCATCTCCCGCGCGTGTTTTTTTGCCGCTCTGGCTCGCGCTACTCACTTGGCTCGACTTGTAGTGGAAATTTCGACACTGGGTTCGGTACACCACCCTGAAGAAACTTCGCGCGTCCCTTTTAAGCCGTTGTGCGCTACTTATCATTCGCTATTCTTTTTTCTGCCAAGACTTAGAGAAGCTTGTTCAGGCTTAAATGACGTTTCAACAACCTGTATCGGTTCAGCGCTTCCCGGCTTTTTACTCGTCCTCTTCGCCTCATTTTTTGCCATGTAGGAGAGACGCAGATAGTTAATATTGCATGACGCAGGCGATGAGTGGCCCTGAGCGAGTGAGTGAGTGAGTGAGTGAGTGAGTGAGTGAGTGAGTGAGTGAAGTGAGTGAGTGAGTGAGTGAGGAGTGAGTGACGTGAGTGAGTGAGTGAGTGAGTGAGTGAGTGAGGAGTGAGAGTGAGTGAGTGAGTGAGAGTGAGTGAGGTGAGTGAGGAGTGATGAGTGAGTGAGTGAAGTGCTGTAACTTCTCGCACGCTGTAGCCAAAATGAATCGTTAAAAACACCGTCCTTGCGTCATGGTCTCCAGTAAGTCCATTTCAACTGAAAAGCTTGGCGCTTGCGGGGAAGAATTCGAAGCGAGAATGCAATGTTATTGCTTGCTAACCAACCAGCAGACGAACCGAACGCTGGTTGAATACGACCTTGAATGGACGATTTCGAAGCTGGTTTCGTCAATTAAACGCAACCCTAAAACGCAGAGAGGATAGCTTAAAAGCACTGTAACACAATGAAGCGAAGCTACACTGACATATTGTTACTTAAGATGGATGCCATAATAGACATAATTTCAAATTTGATCAATTTGTAATTCTCTTCTAAGCGTCACAAAACTGCGCCAAAAGTACATTTTCGCCCTTATAAATCAACGGTTCGCGTTGTCAGCCCAGACGATTGTTTCGGCCGCAGGAGCTATTAGAACAGGAAATAGCCTAACATTTATTTCATTAGTTGTTTTGCCCCGATCCTTTTCGTGGAAAAAAATGAATTAATTTATAACATCCTAACTTTTCATGCCACAATGAACGCCAACATTGTAAGGAAAGACAAACATCGTCATAAATTTCTCAACAGAAAGAGCGGTTTCACGGTGTTTTTCGGTAAGAACAATTTATGGTTTCTCCTTCTAGGAAAACCAGCCAGCAAAACAAGTCGAGGTCTGGTACGGCAACAATTTCAAAATGTATTTTCTTGTACTAACGTTCTGTGACAGACAACACATCCGTCTCAGGCCTCCACCTTCGGAAGCCTCGATTCTGGGTCCTTTTTGCCAGGTTTTCTTTCCGATATAAACTGGATTGAAAGAAAGAAACTGTCAAAAACAAATAGCCAGAGCACGAAACCTGCCCCGAATTCCACTTTCGGATCGCCTGTGAGTTATCGATAGTGCGCAGGCCGTGATGGGTTCAGCAGATGGCGCCCTCTGTAGTCAATTCATCGCGCCAAGGTGTCACAGCGCTGGGAGCGTACGGAGCAAAAAAATCTCCCTCGGAAATTCTTGTCTTGGCGGATTCACCTGAAGCCAGCCTTGCGCTACGTGTTTGTTTTTCACGGTGGTAGACGACAATTTTAAGCATCTTCCTTAAGAGTAACGAAGGTGTGGGTCAATTGTGGGCCCTGTCCTGCGGAAGTCCGTACCGTGGGAGCTCGTTAAGGGATTGGGGATGGTCATACTTAAAAGCCGGCAATAATCACGTCATTGCTTCTGTCAATCGTTTACTGTCTTAGCCCGAGCGCAATTACTTTATTAGCGAGCCCAGGTTGTATCTCCCTTGTCTTTTAAAAAATTCTGACCCTACCTTCACGGAAGACCTTAGCAGTCACAACAGACAACTACGCGCTGTGCTGGTTTTCCACAAGATTGGACAGGACATTTGTCTGCCGGCTCTCCGAACAATCGTGTATAAGCTCGCACACAAAAAACATATTTTCACTGAACGTTTCGCCTCTCTTCTCCTTCGTATTGTTAAGAAGGTGTACAGTGGATTTGGTTGCAGAGAAAATTTTGGTTATATTTGTCAAAAAATGGTACGGCGTTTTACAGCTTGTGTCCGTTAAAAACAGAGCGTCGTTTCAGGGACAGGTTCGTTTCGTTCATTCGGGGTAATTTTGTGAAGGACTCTTCCTTGTACCTCGCAAAAGAAAAAGGCAACTGAACAGCCGGGGGGTGAAATGTACTCGCGGAGAAAGAAAATGGTTAAATCAGTAAAGCCAGCCTTTGTACTTGCTATAAGTTAGGAAAAAAACATCACGAGACGAGTGGGACATTAAATAAAGTTGTAACACTCCGTTAGCACAAATCCGAACGCAACCCCTTTAATTGGTCATGTTGTTTTACCACTGCTGCCGACGCCTGGAACACCGAAAACAATCCCAACTTGTGGGCAAGTTTGCCAAAACTGAGGCACGTGAAGTTCATTATGCGAGTTTTCGAGTTACACCCCTACTGCTGCGTTTCAATTGATAATAAATAATGGCCATATCTCTCTAAACCCAACCGAAAAAATTGTTCCAACATCAAAAAAAGTACAGAGAAGCTCGCACTCAAGCGCGAGACATGAATGGCGAAGCTGTTGTAGGCAAACCTTCCCGGACACATAGTAAGGTTTCAGTATCACTGTTTATTTGTAAAGTTGCGGTGATAGTAATCGTCGTTATGTGCACCGAGGCGGTCGTCATCTTCTTCACGGCAAGTGGTAGATGCAAAGGCATCCTCAGCATTGTAGACTTCCTCAAGCTCTACTAGCAAAGCTTGCACTAAGTCGCGCAGGACTTGGACGATAGCGATGCTGCAAGATTTCTTTATACGTGAGCACTGAAGGACATATCAAGACGCATTTGTGCAAGTCTGAAACTGTTTATTTCATGTTCTGTCGTTGCTTTGCACTGTGCTAGTAGAAGGCGTCGTCATATGCATCGATACCGTCGTATTCCTCATTCCTCATTACAAGCATTCAACATGGAGATTTGACCGCGTCGCGGTGCGCTCGTGCACTCCCATTTTCATTTTTCTTCACGCAACACCCTTACGGCTTGTACAACTGCTCCACTGTTAAAAGCAAGCGTCAGTACAGCTGGGGCTATAACTGCTTTACGTAAATGTGCCAACAGAAGAGCGGGATTGCGTGTATGTTTTACCCCCTGCGGAGTGCACAAAAGTATGTTTAATATTGCTGTTTTTCCTCGTAATTTTTTTGGTTACAGCAACAGATCTCTCTAAGGTGACCCGCTGTGGTGGTTCAGGGGCCAAATAGTGGCTTCGTGCTGCTGGGTGAACGTCAGGGGTTCAATTTATGGGACATGGCTGTCTTCTGTTTAGGGCCCCTGGGCCGTCAAACGGGTTTCACGGCCAGTAGGCGGTGAATGGGATGGAAAGGGGAAGATGAAAGGGCGGAATGCCGAGGATGCCGAACAAAAGGAAAGAGGGACAGGGAGACGATGCCGCGGCACGCAAGTGCTGAGACACGGGAAAGGAAAAGAACATGGGAGGACGCATTCTGGGTGCGCTTCGCGCATGGCGTGCCAGAAACTTCACATTGCGCTGCTTCTGAGCAGGAGCAGAGTGTGTGCGCCGGCATCTGTGTTAGAGGTGAAGACAACTTCAGGAACATTGACGTAAGCTTGGGTTTTGTTAAATGGCTTTTTCACATTGTGGGTTGCGCAGTGAAGCACGAGCCATCTACGGAGGAGTATGGTTATAATCCCCTTACACTCCTCTCCACAGCCGCTGCCTCCTTCCTGAGTCCTGTAAACTGCTCGCCACGCGTTGCGTCTACCTCCCCCCTGCAAGAGCAGATTTCAGCGTGGACGTCTCACAGCCCGATGCGACGTAAAACTTCTGTCGTGCTTGGTTTAGCCGTTTTGGGTTGGTGTATTACAACAAATTAGGATGACTGCGGACGGAAGAAAAATGGACAATCACATGTTGGCCGTTAGAATGAAGCTGGGTCCTCCCAAGTTTCATCGCGCTAATTGAAAGAGAGTATGCTCAATCACATTAGTGCACGATGTGGAAGCGCTCGGAAGAGTGAGGTGTTAGTGACCACCGTGTGGTTTAAGATCTCGAATTAGGCTATATTTGATTGAGGAACGTAACAAGCTAGTACGAAAGAAGCAGATCAAGTGAGCTAAACTAGAGGAAGAGTTGAAGAATTCGGGATCGCCCTGCTGACAGATATTCAGCTCTAACCGAGGAAGCAGAGTTTACGACCAGGATGCCAGCGACAATCTAACACGCATTATCACGGAGTGTGCAGTAGAAGTCAGAGGTACGATCACTAGACAGGATACTGGTAAACTTTCCCAGGAGACCAAATATCTAATTAGGAAACGGCAAAGCATAGACAATCTCCTACTCCAAGCTGACAGAATAGAACTAGCGGAGCTTTCGGAGTTAATTAATAAGCGTAAGACAGCTGACATACGGAAGTAATAATATAGAGAGGTTGATATGCTGTAAAGAACGGAGGCAGCCTCAAAGCAGTTAAGAGGCATCTAGGCATGGAGCAAAAATCAGATGTACCCACTTAAAGACAAGAAAGGCAATGTCATCACAAATACGGATAAAATAGTTACAGTAGCCGAGGAGTTCTATAGGGATCTGTACAGTAGCCGGTACATCCAGGATAATACCGAACAAGGAAGTAGTTCAGAGGAAATAGACATCCCTTCAGTGACGACAGAGCAAGTAAAGAAGGCTTTGAAGGAAATGCAAGGGGGCAAGGAAATGTAACCTGGTGAGGATCACTTAACAGCATACCTCTTGAAGGATGGTGGTCTATTGTACTTGAAAAACTGGCAAAACTGTATACGCAATGCCTAATGACCGCTAGTGTACCGGAATCTTGGAAGAACGGGAACATCATCCTAATTCCTAAGAAAGGGGACATAAAGGACTTGAAAAAGTTACAGGGTAACCAGCGTACGGTCAGTCGTCTACAAGGTACTTACCAAGATAATCGCTAACAGAATTTCTGCCCCCTTAGATTTCAGTCAACCTAAAGAACAGTGTTTCGTAAAGGCTATTCAACAACGGACCATATTCAAACGATCAGTCAGGTGATAGAGAAGTGCGTGGAGTATACTGAACCCCTATTTATAGCCTTCATAGATTATGAGAAAGCATTTGACTGTCGGAACCTCCGCAGCCATTCAGGCATTAAGGAACCAGGCTGTAGACGAGCATTATATAAGAATACCAGAGGATATTTACAAAGTGTTCGCAGCTACCATCACCCTCCATAAGAAGAGCAGTAAACTACCAATAAGGAAGGGCGTCAGACAAGGAGACCAATCTCTCCAATGTTATTCACAATATGTTTACAAGAAGTATTCAGAAACATTGGATTGGGAACAGGTGGAAAGTAAGGGTTAATGGAGAATACCTCAGTAACCTCAGATTTGTTTATGACGTTGCCTTGCTAAGTAACTCGGGAGACGAATTGAAAAGCATGCTTAGCGCACTGGACAAACAGAGTAGAACCATGGGCCTGAAAATTAATATGCAGAAAACTAAAGTAATGCTCAATAACCTCGGGAGAGCACAGCGGTTTGAGATAGGTGGCGAGGCAGTGGAAGTGGTAAGCGAATATGTCTACTTAGGCCAGTTGTGACCCCAGATCCCAATTAGAGGCAGAGATTATTAGAAGGAATGGGGTGGAGTGCATTGGGCAGGCATTCTCAATATGTCTACTTAGGCCAAGAAACTTGTGACCCCGAAAGATGATAACGCAATGGATAGAGGCAGAGATAATTAGAAAGATGAAGAATGGAAACCAACAGGTGGAGTAGCACGGAATGTTCAAAACTCGGCAATAAGTGGATATAAGGAGTTCATTCTCAGAACATACATAAATGGCAGCGTAGATTTTGTACATGAGTTAATATACCATTGTCCATTCAACTGAAGAAGAAAGTGTATGACAGCTGCATCTTCGTATGATTAATCCGGTCAACTCACGTACGGGAAGCAGAATCTTAAACTACTAAACAAAGGGGGAAGGAGCTCACTGCAAAAGGGTTAGCAACTTAATTAGTTGCAGAAGTTGGCTCCACACGAGACAACAATAGTTAAAATTACTCTTAAAAATAGTGAATTGTACAACAGACTTGACTTTATACGTAAATCGCGTGCAGAATATACCATTAATGCGCGAAAGTTGCCCTGCGAGAAAATTAATGTGTGTATTCCAAGACATGTCTGGTCGAAAAAAACACCTACCGTTTTTGTAACATTAAGTGGTTTAACATAATATCAGCCGGGAAAAGGATATTTCTGTTTTTGGATTGAAAAAATGGCTTTCGTTTATCTACGTTAATTCTAAGCCGTTGTCCGCTGGATCACCTGTGTATTTTTGAAGCACTTCATTAGCGGTTTGTACCAACTGCATGAACACAAGTGTCGTTTATGTATTTTGTATTAGTGTTCAACGTTCACGATGTCATTAATTAGATGTTGAAGAAGGGGTCCTAAAATACGGCCTTGTGGTACGCCTAAGTGCAGTTGTCTGATTTTAGAGCGGAGATTATTTACCTGAACAAATTGGCTTCTGTGACCTAAGTATGACGTTATGTCTAGAGCTATGCCGCGAATACCATAGAAGGCAGTAGTTTATGATTTATACTATCGAAGGCTTTGCTGTAGTTAATTAAAATACCTAATGTGTCGTTTTTCAATGTTTTTCAGGGCATGTAAAGCGAAGGCAAGATAACCGGTCATAGGGTAACAGAGTGGATTCCCTAGAGAAGGCAAGCGTGGAAGGGGGCGACAGAAAGTTAGATTGGCAGATGAGATCAAGAAGTTTGCGGGAATAAATTGGTCGCAGTTAGCACAGGACCGGGATAATTGGAAGATCTATGGGAGATGCCTTTGGCCTGCAGAGGGCTAGATAAGCTGATGATGATGATAATTATTATGATTATGATGCTCAATCGCAAATTACAAACAAACGCGTTTGTATCGTGCACTCCTTGCCGTGCGCCAAGCTTCGCTGGCAATGCTTCCCCCACAGAGTGGAAGACCACCGTCGTGTTTCTCATGTTTGCCGGAGAGAAAAAATGACAATGCCCGTGTTTTTGCGAGAATTCCGTGCTAGCTTAACATTTAGGTGTCCCTGCACTGCGACGCACCTTCTAGGCCATATGTCGCGTTGATGATCAACGCCCTAACTTCAAGTTGAAGTATTTATGCGGCACATCGAAGGGTACACGCATAGCCGTCGATAAAATGGGAATGCACAAATCCGCAAACGGAAGTTTAGTGACATCATCGTAAACTACGAACATTTTTATTTTTTTGCAGATGGCACCACAGAAATTACCTCTGGCTCATTCCCGCTAGTGAAGCGTAAGGCGCATTTGATGGCAAATGTGCTGACCTGACGCCTCCATCTCGTCCGCGATGGAATAGCATTCGCGTTCTGCGTCGCCAACACTCATAAGCCTTCCCGGCGGCTATTGTGCAACGTCAAAACCGCGTTGAACTTCCTCTCACAATAACACTCATTTTGCTAGGAAAAAATATAGTGAAAATGTACTATAACTAAATTTTCGTCAAGTTGTATGCGATCGGCGGGCCACTGTGTAATAGTACCTCTCAGTCCCTCACGCACTCCCCTTGTTTTGCTAAATTTTTGAAGATACTGCTATAAAATCATCGAAATGAGTATTGTGCATTTTTATTTCCTTCTAACACAAAGTACCCCCTTTTGCAACCACTCCTTACATCGAGGTTTCTTACTGTAAAGGAATAAGTACGAGCAAAGTAACGTTGAAGGATAACGTTACTTCTGATTATTTTTTATATAGGTACAGACTACTATGGTAACCGCTCATGCCCAAATTATGTCATTCGTTTAGTGTATAAATTTTTTGCAACGTATCTACAACAGCGCGACCATTTTGTTCAAAAGAACGCAAGACATTGTAGTTTTCTTCTCTTTTTTGCGTGCCCTGTAAAGCGAGCATCTTTGCCTAAACACTGTTGCTGCGGCAAAGCCCACTCTAGAAGTATCACATGACGATTACTATATCCCCTAATACGAAATTTGTGCGCAGCATGAGCTGCAGTCTTCTCAGTCCCGGCGCATATCTGCTGCGTCTCAGGCAGGGATGGAATGATCAGCCAACGCACGGCGCGCCCTACTCTGCCGTTATCCGCAGCGTTTCGCTGCCGCCGAGCATATTGTTGGAAATCGTGTTTGATGATACCGTGCAAATGTCATGTGGTTCGGATGAGCCACAAACGGATGATGAGCGCTGCCGGCGTAAGTATGCGGGGCAGGGTGCTCCTCAGCGTCGGCGCACGGCGAAAGTGTGAGGGGGAAGCAGGGAAACATGCGGAGCCATGGCGACGCGCTGGAAATGACGCCTTATCAGCGCGTGCTTCCCTCCCCCTCACCAGACGCCGCTCCTCCGTTTTAAATGCGAATGCATTTCTTAGTCGGGGGTTGTCGTGCTCCGTCGGCGTGCGCCTGTATTCCTCCAGCGCGAGCGCACGTGAGCGCGTGCCTCGTAGTTCTGCCTTCGTCGTCGTCGTCGTCGTCTCGGCGCGGCGCGGCGGACCCGCGCCGCTACAGTCGGGGGTTGTCGTGCTCCGTCGGCGTGCGCCAGCAGGTGTTATCTCTCCGCGCTCCTCCTCCTCGCCCCTAGCAACAGCTGTGGCGCGCCTAGCAACCGGAGCAGGTGGTAGCTCGGGCGGGAGTAGCGGAGGGCAAGGGGAGAGGAGGAGCGCGCTCGGGCGTGTGAGGGCGCTCGCATCGCGGAGCTCGGCGGGAGAGAGAGCTCGCGCGCGGGGCGGGCGTGTTGCGCGGGTCTCTCTCTCCTCTCCGCGTACCCTCTCTCCGCTCGCTGCGCTCGGAAAATGTATATAAATGCAGTGGAGCGCACGCCTCTCTCCGTTACTGCTTGCCGCAGCGCACTCATCGGTGCACCCAATGCATTCGCATTTTCGCACGATCCCCTTCGGGGAGGTGGGGGGAGTTTGTTTTTTGTCTTTTTTCTTTCTGCCTCGGATGCCTAGTTGACTCGTTCAGGTTACGCGGACCCCACCTTCGGCTTCGCGGCCACCGCCGTCGCCTTGAAACCCCTGTGCCGGCCGGCAAAGCGCTGCGCGCTAAACAGAAGCGTGGTAAATTTTATCAGGGGGCGTACAAATGAAGAACACCTCACTGTGCCTTCTTTTAAAGGAATCATCATCATCATCGTGTTCGTTGTCGTAATGATCATCATCATTCTACTCAGGTCCGCTGCAGACCGTAGGCCACTCCTTTGATTTCCAACCGCACTCCTGTCCTCAAAGAAATAATAACAGAAAAAAAAATAATAACGGGTTTGCAATTCCGCGCCAAAAATCACGAAGCCTTTCGATATAAGAAGTGGCTGCGAAAAATAATACAGTTTGGTAAAGTTACAAAACTTCGCCATGGTTATAAGCACCAAACAAAAGACAAAGACCGGAAGAGGACTCGTTCTCGTTTCCAGTTTCTTACTCTGCGCTAGTAATAATGGAAGGGGGTCCGCACACGTTCCCAATTTCCTCTTGTGCCCTGATCACGGACCTGATTATCGAGCGGACATGTGTGCGCAAAACTTATACAAATAAAAATAAAGATCATTCTTCGCAGTGGCTCATTTGAAACAACATCTCAACGTATGTTTGTCTTGGGGGCCCTTTTCCCTAAAGCCCAGGCCTCTTCAGAGAGACTCTGGAGGACTTCTTAGACAAACATTCTGGATCCAGTTTGCTTGACCTGACGTGACTTAACTTGCCTTACTTGACTTAACGTTTAAAGTGTGCCATATAAGCAAGAATTCTTCACTGCACAGTGGTGTTGTGCCACGGCTCTGCACGACCAAACAATACATGTATCAACAGGCGGCGGTTCGAGAATGAGTTGACAATAACTGGTAACTTTCGATACGTGGCGAAGCTTCAACGCGCAATGGACTCACTTTTTTGACTTGGCTTAACTTGCCGTAACTTGACTTAACGACCCGCCGCGGCGGATCAGTGGCTATGGCGTGGTGCTGCTGAGCACGGCGACACGGGTCCGATTCGCGGTCGGGGTGGCCGCTTTTCTGATGGAAAGCAATGGCGAAAAGCAAAAGCGCCTGTGTGTTCGAGATTTCGCGGATGTTAAAGATCCCCAGACGGTCAAAATTATTCCTGAGCCCTCCCCTACGGCATGCCTCATCGCCTGCGTAGCATCAGCGCGTCAAATCCTACAATCAACCAACTTAACGTTGAAGTGTGCGATATGTGCAAGAATTCTTTACTGTTTGGTGGTGCTGTGCCGCGGCTCTGTACGACAAATGCATGTATCAACATACGGGGGTTCAACAATGAGTTGACGATGATTGGTAACGTTCGGTACGTGGCGAAGCTTAAACACGCACCGGGCACACTTCTTTGACCTGACATAACTTAACTTTCTCTAACTTGACTTGTCTGTAAATAGTTTAAAGTGCGCGCGCGATATGTGCAAGAATTCCTCACTGCATGGTGGCGCTGTGCTGCGGATCTATATCCCCCCCCCCCTTCCCCTGCAATACTAACTGCTCCACTGGCCATCTTCCTTTTCAGGGGGAATAACTTTGAGTTATGTGTTTTTCTTTTATTTCTCAGGCGTGGCGTCACAGCCGATTGGACGCGGCCGGGTGCCCACGCAGCTTTGTATGTCGATGAGCCACCCATACTTTTGCATAAAAGGAAGACAGAAAAGTATCCTGTAACCAGTGATCTTTAAGCTCAACAATGAAAGCCTCTTGGCTACTATTGTACTTACCTAGTGCTTATCAAGAGACCGGAACTAGCCTGAACTTGAGGCAGCTGCTTATAGGAATAATGCAACTATCAACACTGATGTGCATGCCTCGTAGGTTCATGTAGTGCCAACCTCTTATTTCCTTTTGCAATTTCCGGGAATACGTACTGGTCCGAAGCTATCTAAGAAAGGAAGTTGGTCGATTCCTCCATCGTCTCACCATTTCATTTATACAGAAGGGCGATCGGTAAAGCTAACAACGCACATCAGCGCTGCCTACGCAGTAGAGTGCTCGCCTGCGTCCTGGACTGACCCCAACTTCTGGCGAAGATTGGGGCATTTGGGCGACGGTGAGAGCGAGCACTTCCAGCAAGCAGACACTTAGTAATCAAAAGGCAGCATTCCGGAAAGTCCGAATAGAGGAGGCGATTCTTGAGAGAGGTCAGGTCGGTAAGCTCAGGAGGATCGGCTCGCAGGGAGTGCTGCCTGTGCGGCCACTCTTATAATGCAAGCGGCGCGGACGTCGGACGACGCAGAGAACGCTATATTATGGAGATCTGAGCGGGACGAAACCCCGTGTGCCTTATTCACAGACGGAGCCCGTTGGATGTGATAAATGGCTTCAGTTTCAGTTTTCTTAAGGGCGCGGCAGCGGGGCGATATAATTTAAAAGGAACGTCCTCGCTGATCATAAGTATAAATAACGCCCGCCCATGCATAGTGCATCGGGAGGAACGTACAATTTCCTTCCGTTAGACAAAATTCCCATCCCTTATTCCGCGCCCGTGCCGCAGCCCTGTTTTATGTTTCAATCGTCTCTGCTCGCATTCCGTCGTCGCCGCTTGTAAATTTTGAAGACAGAAAGTATAGCGCCGGAGGGGATCTGACGCAGTTCAGGCGTGGACTTCGTTCGGACTGCGAGAAAAAAATCCGTCGCCTATAGGGTATTTCTGAGCTTAGCCTGGGTATGCTAGTCTGGTACTTTGTTGTCGAATTCCTCATGGCCGAGTGGATTCACTAATAAGACTTGAAACATCGAACTGGATCCTTATACGAAGATAGGCAGATTTTTTTTTATACTAATCGATTGAGGAAAAGTATCACCGATTAGAGGTAAACGGCAGCACATTGTAAGCAACGTTGCCAGTGCCCTCAAGGTGCTGAAGTTAACCTTTTATATATGGCTGTGTGGGAAGAAACCAACGCTTCTAAGCCAACTCATGTATTGCCCAGAGATCACCGTGCGAGTCTCCTTCGATACCTGGGCGTTTTAAATGAATAAAACGAAGCTTTCTAGGCCTCACTGAAGGCGTTCCATGTTGTGCCAAGACGCACTGCGTGAAAGACAACTTGACACAGTCGGTTTCACAAGACGATGATGACGATAACCGAAGGCACCTCAAGCGCGTCAAGCATAAAGCTCTTCCCGGGGTCGAAATAGAGCCTGGGTCCCTCACGTGATGAGGCCGACGTCTGCCCGATTGTGCCTTTCCGACACGGTCGAAGGAGTTTTGGATTTTATTTTCACTTTTCTAATGTGCACTGCGCGACGAGGGCCTCTCCCATATTATTCAAACCTAGTGCACTGTCTCATAATACCGTGTTGTCTCATAATACCATATTCTCCACTATGCCCTCACCTCCCCATTACGTGCATCCAAGATTAGCATTTCGACGAGTGAATATGTGTAACGTATGATGTGACTCAAAAGTTGTGTCTTCACTGGAGCATCAGCGCAGATCTTGTATCCTAGTGAAATTGTAGGTACGCAGGCTGCTTGTCATTTAGCCGAAATGATTTTGTTGGGAGCATGTCATGAACACTTAAGGGCGTTGCGGTGAAAACGATCCACGGGATTCTTTTTTAGTGTGTTCGAAAACCTTGATACCTAGCCAACTAACAAATAATTAAATTTTTGCGAGGTAGGAGCAGCGCCGCTGGACAAAAACGCCAAAATATTGTTTCCTGAATATTTTATTTCAGCTTACGTGCGCAGAAACGAAAAATAGTTAGTCAGAAGAGATGGAGAGAAAGCTTAAAATAAAGCAATCTCGCCGCCACACTCTAAGAGCTCTACATCTTTTGCGTGGTTCCGCAGTATTATGCGGTAACATCTTCGAAAACTTGCGTGGAAGAAAAAGCCAAAACACACTCACTCTTCCGCTTCCTGTAAAGTTTCGTCCCACGCAGTTGGAATCTTTCACAGCCGACGTTCTCTCAACGCGGAACCTCTTACCATCGTTGCGAGTACGACTGAAAAATTCACATTTCGTCTTTAGGCCGGGCAGGATAAATTTACTGCGCGCACAGCCGTGACTGCAGTTGCGCATTTTAATAAAAATCTCACCATTATTCTTCACTGGAATTCCCGCTTAGCGAAAAATATATATTAAGCATCTCAAGAGCTTAATCTAGTCTTCCTTCGGTTCTCTCTCACTTTCCCCATCCAACTGACTTTGCAAAGACTTTAAAATTAGTCGGGCTAGGCGGTTCTACCTGATTCCGCCTTTAATGTTCCTGCGCATTTTGGCGCGGACAATTAGGTGGAAATATAAAAAAAGAAGAGCGTACTGCCAGAAACATGAGTTTGCATCTCGGCTGGGTTGACACGTAGAAAAGCGTAACGTAGTTCGCAAAGCTTCCTTCTTCCTAGTTCTCTCTAGTTCTGCATCCTCAAAACTCGCGTTGTGAGCATTTTGTTGGACTTCCCCAACCCGTAAAAGCCCCATCGAAGAAAAGGAGAAACTCTGAGCAACTCGAGAAAGCAAGAAACTTTGAGCCACGTTTTGTTTCTTCTTTTGGGGGATTTCCCGAAAATTCTCGGTTGTAGCTGCTTCGTGTTTCCGCTAGTTTTGAGAGCGCATTCGCATATCCACTCGGAGTAAAGTCTGCGGCATTTTTTTCTCTTTCTCTTTTTGCTAATGCTCCTCTACACTTTCAATTGGTATCGCGTGCGGACTGTTGTCGCCATGGCAACCTTTTTTTAGATTTCATTTTACGACATTAAGCGCTGGCGTATACGCACTTAAAAAGAATCAGCGTATCCAGTTGATGTGATTTGTCTCTTTTTTTTTTCATCCCGTTCCCTCTCTTGCGCCCATGGCTTTACCGTTGAGTGTCGCATCATGTTGTATGTTCGTTAATAGAATTCAGCCGGTATATACCACTTCACAGCACGCAAGTGATCGAGCGTGGGCCCCTCGCGAATACACTGCCCCGAAATTCAAATATAAAACTTAATTCGAAATACTTTCAAGAAAAAATGCTAGGGACGAGAAAAATGAAAGATGGAAGAAAAGAGGGATAAGGCCCAAGTTTACTCACTTTCGCAGCGCCTTCGTCATTTCACGGTGGGAAAGGAAGGATGATCAATGGTGAGCTAGATTTTGATATCTTTGATTTCATGCTAGACGGTATACGAAACGGTATAGGAACGAAAATTCAACATAATATAGGCAAATTGTGTAACTCGTAAACATTACACAGGAAACACAAAGACAACGCTTTTCTGAAAGAAGTCAGAAATTGGCCCTGATCAATGTCGTTAATAGACCATATGCGAAATTGCTTGGTGATCTAGCAACACTGATGTAAACGAGACCGTCGGCCATATTGGTACGGGCGCCGATCGGGAAGTCTCGTATTGTTTACTGTGGAAGAGTAGGTGACGGTAACGCGGTATGGCTCAAACTGGACGGTGTTTTCCGGCTCTCGACCGCGGATTGTGGACGAAGGACTTGCCTGCGCTGCCGACTGTGTCTGAAGACTCATACCACTTGGGGTGCCGCGCCGAAGACCCATCCGAGCGGCAGCGGAGCAGGGCATGCCGCCTAGCCACCGAGGCGCATTGCTCGCCTTCATCGGTGCGGACAAACACGTGCGACTCACAATAAGTAAATCCTTCTTTGTTTTTACTTGACACGAGTTAACCGGTATGAGCATTTGTAGAGCACTTTGTCACCCGTTGTTTACCACGCAAATGCGTAGGCGGACCTGTTGCAGTAACCCTGAAAGAGGAGAGCGACAATCGCCAGACCGTACCGCTAGTGGGTGGATTAGGTATTTTCAAATGCTGTACATGGAATTTACGGGATGATTTTGGCGAAGATGTTTACGTAAATGTTGCGGCCGTTTTCCGTGACGGTCGTCCGCCCGCGCGTTTGTCGCAAAGCAATCGTGCTTTGCGGCGAAGTCAACTACAAAAGCGCACATACGCCTTGAATTTTCTTTTTTTGTGTTTGCATTATTTATTGCTCATGTTCTGCGCAAAAATCTGTTTGTGTGTCTTTCTTTTCCTTTTTGGCGGTGGGGTGGTTGTGTTTGTTTCTAAAGCGCATGTTTTTGGTGTGCACGAATAGATAATACAGTAAAACCTCGTTAGCTCGAACTCACTGAACTAGAAGATTTTTTTTAATTCGATGGGTCATCGGTATAGCCCGAATGTTTACCTGTTTATCTCGAAAGATTCTGGAAGTGAGTTCCAGATAATCATATTATTGCTTGCTTAAGTTATGACGAACACGATTATGCGGGTACTGGTATCATTACCACGCTGAGGTTTTTAAATGTAAAACATCCTTCTCTTGAAAATGCATTAACAAAGCATGCAGAGATACTTGCACGCTCGAACTTGACAAAAAATTTTGACATCTTTGCTGTTTGAGGTGTAGATTATTGCCCTTGCAACAGTGTTAAGCAAGACACAAAATCTGGTCATTTGAGTCTGTTCCTTGTGCCACTTCTTTCTGCTCTGTCCCTTTAGCATAAACTGTAGCGGACTAGTCCTGTTCTTCCCTGAGTGTTATTTACTGATATTCTCTCTGTTCTTGCAGTTGGGCCTCATCCATGTGCTCAGCAGCTGCTTTCGCTCCCAGAAGAAAAGTGGCCGGCCCTATGTTGTGTGCCTCACCTTTGAGACGGACAGTGGGGCGATTGGGGAGGCATCGTGCGAGTACCCAGCGGGTTGCAGTGGAGCATGGAGTCACGTCCTGGCTGCTGTGCACCTACTCGCCCTCTTGCAAGCCGAAGGTTTTAAGAGGCGCCACCGGAGCTTGCGTGCACTGAGCTGCCACAACAGTGGGGACGTCCGAGACAGCAGGGCATCAAGCCAGCGAGTGTCCAAAACATTGACTGGAGAAGCCCGCGATAAAATGGCCCCTCCCTTCCCTTGCCAATGCGTCTGTTCGATGCACGTCGAGTACAGGAGCAATGCGAGCAGCAACAAAGTGCCGTGCAGGCGCTTGGGAGAAAACTTGGTAGCCTTGGGAATGAGTTTTTTGCCCCAGTTGTGCTGGCCTCCCCCTCCTCCTCCCCCCCCCCCCCCCCCCCCCCCCCCAGTGACAGAAACAAGGACTGGCATGGCACCTGAAGGGTCACCTATGAGCTACCAGGAAGCATCATGCCACATTTCGCCGTGGTCATCTCGCGAGCACGCAGAGGCTGGGCAACGTCGTGTTTACTAGACCGCGACATGCAGGGGTGTGCGAATGCTTCTGTTTGTTCCATTTATATCCACAGTTTGCTATACTGCACGCGCTATAAATCAGCGAAGTAGTTTAATTTACTGGGATTTTCAGTGTGGATATCACAAAAACGCAAAAGCACTCAAGCTGACGCGCGGCGGCCTGATGCAACTGTGGCCGTTTTCTTTTTTCTTTTTGAATAAAACTTGAAAATTGTCTCAGCAACCTACATCAATGGCCACTATCATTACGTCGGAGGCATGCATGCAGCATGTGACAAACTGGAGGAGTGAGTGTGTATTTTAGTCGCAAAATATTCGACAGTAAATACATCGTTGCTGGAATGACAATAAGCACCAAGTTAACTTGACGTAACAACAAACCTTTGAGCCCGGCAAATCGGGAGCCAAGTGCAAAAGCTCGAATTTTCCACCGTTAGTGCTGTGAAGCACCTAAAGCAAGTGAAAAAGACTCACCTGATTTGCCAGAACATTCACAGCCTCCACATGACAGCACAGCTAATGGTACGCGTACATTGGGTACAGGGGCACGGTAACAATTTTCAACCAATTAGCGGACAATCTTTCGCACTCTCCGGCCCCACCTGAATCTGAATCCGCCCCTAGCCCTCTTCCTAGTGATCCACGCTCCCGCCTTTTAGCCATGAAATCTCTTCTGAGAAGGGACACACGTGCCCTAATTCCCCCGTGTGTCTGCTCCCTCCCCCCTAATCTTTCCCGGGTGGAGGAAGTTTCTCTGAGGAGGCTTCGGGCTGGGGTGGCTCTCACACCTTCAGTCACCTGGACTGGAGACCCGCACCAGAAGACCCAGGAACATGCCCAAGTGTCCGGCTTCGGCGGCTGAAGCTGATGTCAATCATCTCTTGTGGACGTGCACAGGAACCAGAACAGCTCAGGACAGTGCGCTAAGAGTGGTTGGTCTTCGGTGGGATAAACCGGGGGACTTCAACCGGTGGGTGCACGAAGACCGCTACTGCAGGTCGCTGCTGAACTTTTTACACGAGACCGGACTCCATGCCTACCTTTAGACTTGTACAGGGTCATCAATTTCCTGACTACCTGTGCTTTTGTACCCGGTATTTTTATTCTACCTAATGTCTTATCTTTTCTTTATATGCCGCATGGCAAAAATGCGAATTAAAAAAAAAAAAAGATCATCATAAAACAGTGTTCGCCACTTCTGCAATGACACGCGGCTAAATGAAACGTAAAGAAACCAACAACATACTCCCATACCATGCGCGCCCGCCACAGAGGAAATTTTCAACCGCGCCGTGACGGCGTAGTAGTGCGGCAGGAAAAGTTTGTTTACAGCCCTAGGTAAGATAAAGGCTCGTGTAGGGGCTAAGCGGTACCTTTTAACAATGAAATGAAGCGGGCGCAGAGCCACAGGGACGAGTAAAGAAACAGCCTAATTTTGGCAACGTGTGGTACTGTTTTCCCGGTCGAGCGCCGCTGTCAGTCGCCTGAATAGGCGGCGCACGCTCAGGCTTCATTTAGAATACAAAGGCTGGACAACAGAACTCCAACGCAGCTGTATTTTTCATACGGACAGCGACTACGGAACCCCGCGCTTAGCGAACCAACGACAAATATTCGCTCCAAGCGCACCGCGCCCAGCGTGTCACAAAGGTTGCTCGCGCCGGCACAGTTCGCGTCACAAAGTTCGTTCAAAGCGTGGAACTTCAGGTACCTTTTTTCCATTTGAACCGGTTTTCCGCATTGCGTGCTCTGCGGCACGAAGCAATGCTCCGGCATTGTAGTCCATCACCAAGAGCGGTCAATGCCCGCCTTCTATGTTTTGCTAATTGGTTTCGGTTTCAAACGACCGTACCAAAATGGCGGACCTAGTTACCGGAGTCGACGTGAGATGGCGGGGCGCATTTTGCATAGGGTCTATTGTATCCGTGCTTTTATTTAAAAGGTTAGAAATTAAGTACTGAAAAATTTGAAAACCGTACTTTTGATCTGATTGTCCACGTTCTGGAGTTGTTGGTTCTAAATTCGAACGATTGATTCCTTACAAGATAGGCGTTTTGAACGTCCTCCTGATTTTTCTTTATATGTGAGTACATGTACATCGCATGCTCGCACTTGCCTGAAGACCACATTTGCCACAAAAATGTGCAACACTTTCTGTATATGTTAAGTTTTCTAGAACTCTAAAAGATCTTTTTTGTAATTGAAATAGAGCCTATAAATCGGAAAACGTAGTAGTTCCCCGGATGCCTAGACAATACTGTAAATGAGATTGAATCATGGCAGAAGATATGGTAGTTCTAAACCTTCTAAGAAATGTTCCCAACCTTCCACAGTGTCCTTATTATTTGTGACAATTTTAGTTGTATATGACCAATATGTTCATCGCAGGATAAATAATAGTTAAAACACTCCTACAGATTTTATAATGCTGTTAAATTGTATTATATTGTCGCGGAAGCAAAGTTGAAAATCGTCTTTCCGGCGCGTATTTTGAGCTCAGGACACTGTGTATATTGTCCTGGTTAAAATTAATTCCAATTCATTGGCATAAAAACAGTAAGAGAGCTCTTAAAGCCAAATATTTGTATCCATTTCTAATTTCATTAGGTTACTTCCGGAAAAGCAATCATTTGTGTCATCTGCATACATAACCATTTCTTGCGTGTGAGGAATCTTAGGAATAGCATTAATATAAAGCCAGAAAAGGAGAGGTGCGAGGATTGAGCCTTGGGGCCCTCCCACTCACACGGAACAAAATGTGGGCAGGTCGCGCCTAGCAACACAATCTGCTTACAATTTGTCAAATAACTTTGATAAGCTTTTGTGCATGTCCTGTTGCACATTTTATAATAATATCTGTCAAAATATCTTATGCGTTTGAAGCGTTTCAGCCCATCAGTATATTCAAGCAAAAGTTCATTTAAATATTCCAGCAAAAGCTCATTTATAAATAGTCCTGGGCATTTAGATCACAGATTGAGGGAAACCTGCATTCTCAATCATAGGTAGAATGAAACAAATAAATTTGAGAGCTCTTATTATGTGGGCAAAGCAGCGTTAGAACAAGCACTATTAGTAGGCAATGTGCACGTGCTTAGACCTGAGATACCAGCCAAAACGCCGAAGCGGAATCCCTCAAAGTGGACCGGAAAAGCACCTGCCAAAACGTCACCCCCGAAGTCTTTCAAGAAACACGTAACACTAGCTCTTGGGTGTACAAAAACATCCGTAATCCCCAGTGAACCGGCACACGTTCAAGGTACTCTTGGCTTCCGAAGTGCGCTAACACATTTACGCACCCTGTCCCCAATCTGGAATGCAGGAAGGCAAGGCGAAAGCCCTGCACAAATGATACGGACATTCCGCGGACGTGGTATGCGTGGACGCGGCAGATTACCCGAGCCGTGATTCCATAGCCCTTAGGATAGTCAATCGACAGGGCAACTCCATCAGCTCCGGGTTGGTCTGCACGAGCGACGAGTGAAGGCCTCAGCAATACTCAAGTGCGTATCTAATATGGGCACCTACACATTCCGACCTGACCGCGAATGAATGCGTGCGCGGCGCCGCTCGCGGATTTTTTAACCGAGCATGTGATAAGCACGGTGCTTATTCACTTCGCTGTTCGGGCAGGAACCAGCTCGTGTCCTACAGCTACATTACTCCTCACTACAGGCTAGAGCGGGCCCGCTTCCCCACAGCTCATCCTACCGTCAGTAAATGGCAATCCGTGGCATCGCGACTTCTGGAAATGAACTTGCACCCCCACCTGGTTGCACACAGTCATTGATACCCAACGAATTATTCTTACAAGTGCCAATGGTGTAAATACAGGGCAGACCTAGCACACATGCTGTGGGTCGGTCAACGGGCGAAAGGTTAGGTAGCAGAATCACTAGTGTAGAACAATGGGAGACCGCAGTGCTCACTCCGACCCAGTGGATAACGTCGTAGCCATTCAGGTGGCCGAACTCGCTGCTCAAGGGCTCTTGGTCAGCGTCTAGGATTCCTGGACTGACTTAAAATAAAGTTATTTCTCTCTCTTTCTCTCTATTACGATTTGTCCACCCAGAGAATACGTGAAAACCGAGGCATATACAGTTTCCCTGTAAATGCATTGAGGCTCTGGAAAATAGGCTGGCCAACTACGCTGAATTGGCGCCCCTTCGGCTCACATGGAGACGAAGAACCTGCGCAGAATGTGTCGCGAAACGGCAGAGCGAGCTCAAAGACGGAAAATGAAGCAAACGCCCGAAAGAAGAAGCTCGTTGCCTTTCCTGTGGCCAAGCCAATTCTAGTTTCTTCGTTTTCATTCGACTGGTAGCAGGCATCACTGTTTACCGCTGGGGCTACTGTTGCTGTCTGACACACAGCTGTTACTGTTGGCAAAGGCGTAGTGCTGGTTTTAGCCCAAAAAAGCAATAGAAAAATGCGCAGCAATGGCTTGTGACGACCACGTTACTGATTTCTTTGCCTTTATAATTTTTTTTTCTTTCTAAACATGGAAACTTTATGTTCTGCAGGAAAATAATCATAGAAAACTAAACACGGCGTATCTGACAAGGAAACGCCGAGAAAGACAAACCGCCACAGCGGCTACGTATAGTTTCTACGATTCAGATTAAAGTTACCGGAAGCATAAAAATATTGCGAAGTTGCTTTTAAAATTGTCATAACAACATATTTCAGTATCTAAAGACAAAGCACCATGGCTATCGGCCATGCAGGATATAAAAGACTAGCGCCGATGGTGTTCTCACGCAGACATAATATTATATGACCAGCTGTTGCAGAACTTCTCGTCAGCTTATCAGTAGCAGGTATTGTCACAAAGATGTACGTCAAATTGATTTTTGTAGAGAAACAGGATGGGAGATCAAATACTTCCAGTGCGGAGAGTCCACGCAATATCCAATGCCCTTATATAGGATGCTGTCTCTTCGTTTTCTCCTTTCCTGCAGTACTCTTCTTTTTACTAATCTGCAATATTTTCCCCAATTCCCTTTCCTCCAGAGTAGAATGTCGACGTACGCATGTTGGAAAACCTCTCTGCATTTTCTTCTTCAATCAAGCGTTTTTCTCTCCCCATGAGACAAAATGAAAGGAGTTTATGAGGAATGTCTATGCAGACCATAAAATCCAGTGTACCCTCTCGCAACAGCACGTTTGGTAACCCTAAAAATAGTTTTGCAAGTCAAACAAGAGATGCCTTTCTTTTAAAGTAGTTGAGTCACACCTCTCATTGTTTTTTTGTTATTTTTTTAGTTTTGCTTTGTAAAACCGAATTCTTTTGTAAAATGAAATAAAACCAAAATATCCATCGTTTTGAAGATTTGTGTACCACTTGTCATTTTGGTCGCAATCAACATTTCTGAATCTTTTTTAATGCGCATGAGCGTTGCAACGTGAAGGGACAACAGAACAACAAAAAAACGTGAAAAGCCCGAAGCCGAACAGTAAAACAACGCAAAATCTTAAATAAGGAATACAAACAAAGCGCACATTGTTCTTTGACTTCCCTCAATGTGCATGCGTCCCTGCGTCGCCGTTCTAGGTGCGTCGTTCTTCTTAGCAACCCTCAGTTATGGGTGGTGAAATTTTATGGCACAATAATCCAGCAGCTGTTTTAAAAGGATCTCTGTTTAGCCAGAGTCATATTTCAGTAACGGTGCTTATGTTATGCTACAGGGTTTTTTAGCGCGTGTTCTCTCCACAAAGCCGCTAACCGGTAAGCCCGATATGGTAGAAAAAAGAATAAAGTGCAAAAGTGGCCTTAACCAGGGACTTGAGGAGAATAAAGGTTTGTTCATCTTCCTTATACAAAGCTTAATTACCCTAGAGAAGGCTGCCTGCCCCCTTTTTTTGCCCCAATGGAGTTGTCGCAGCAATCGGGTTTATGGTCGCGGCGCAAATAGCTTTCGTATAGCTGGGCGCGTTGCCTTAGGCCGCGAAAGGCCGCTCGCTAATGACTTTTATAAACCGAACAGCCGCCGAAACACGCCACTGCCTCGCTCTGCGTCGGTACGGAAGACACAAGAACACCGTTTCTAGGTAAGTTGGGTGGACAGAAGCAGTAACATTGATGTCTTAAACAAAATTAACTTGTACGCCATTGCGAATCCAATGGCGTACAATTGCGACCGCAAGAGAAAAAACATAAGAAAGGGAGAAATGTTCTTACTAGGGAAAAACGACCGTGTGGAGCGAAGAAGAGGCAGGAAACAGAAAGCATTCTTCATGCATTTCGCGCGCATTACAACTACTGAATTTACATAGCAGACCACAGCTAAAAAGAGGGATGACCCGTCAACCAAAAAATCCGGCCCTTGCTGAAGCAAGCACAAAAAAGCTACGTATATGTACGAGTGTACGCATGTATGTATGTATGTATGTATGTATGTATGTATGTATGTATGTATGTATGTATGTATGTATGTATGTATGTATGTATGTATGTATGTATGTATGTATGTATGTATGTATGTATGTATGTATGTATGTATGTATGTATGTATGTAGCGAATCAGAATGGGAAACGAGGGGCTCGTTGAAAATAAGACAGAAATAAGACATAAAATAAGACAGACGCTGGCTTTATTGTACCACCCCGAGCACAGGAAATAAAATACCTTACCAACATAAATACCCCAGAAAGTGGAGGGGGAATCGCCCCGCCGGTAGCGTAGTGGTTATCGCACCAGACCGGTATTCTGGAGGTCGTGGGTTCGGATCCCACCTGGCGGGCATTTTTTCTCCACTTTCTTTCGTTCTTTCCAAATTCTTTATCTGTTTCAATGACCTACCACATCCTCCCCTTTGCTTTCCGAGTTTTCTGACTGCCAACTCTTATTTCTGTATGTATGTATGTATGGTATGTATGTATGTATGTATGTATGTATGTATGTATGTATGTATGTATGTATGTATGTATGTATGTGTGCATGTGTGCATGTGCGTGTGTATCTATGTATGCATATATTGTAGCAGGTCGGCCTTGCTGCTACCGGCAAGGAGCATACGCTGAAGCAGTGGTTCAAAAACACAGCGGTTTATTCGCCGCTCACAACACAATTGGTGCTTGATGGGTGCAGTCGGGAGCCAGTGGCGATTTTCCAAAACCGGGTGGTCCTTCCCGAAGTATCGGATGTGGCGCGTTCACGGCCGATGCTGGTTGCCCTCAGCTGCAGTCGCCGGCACTCTCGACAGGGACCGTGCGTGAAAGTGTCCGCCTTCCACAGGGGCTCCCACGGCTCAGCCCACGGCTCAGCAGAACGGTGCCACAGGTGGCCTCTGTGGTGGTCTCAGTCTCTGAGGTGGTCTCAGCCACCTCACGCGTGCGTTGTTGAGAATGCCTAAACAAGGTCTGTGTTTTTTTCTACAAAGGCGTGGTTGATAGATGTGAACCTAGCAATCAAACATGAAGTATATCAGCTGTAGACAAAGCACAACAAAATAAAGCCATCATAGAAAAGGAAGCAGGATGCATCACGTTTTCTCAGATGTCTGGGGGGCTGCCCAACTAGCCTCCTTTCGATCCGCCATTGTCAAATTTTTTAGCTTGGACGAATTTGTTATAACACCGGCCATATTATGAACGGCGCCCAACACGAACCAGATGTGCGAGGACAGAGAACTCTTGCTATTTCGTAGATTTTGTGCGCTTGCTACAATAAGTGAAGCGCCGCCGAGCTGCTTGTGTGCCGGTATAATGACGGTGTAAAAAGAGGTTTTATTTGGTTACGCCACTTGTAGATACGTTCTTTGTAGTGATTTTCTCCAGAGTAATGGATAGAAAGGATCAAACATGACCCATGCTACCACCAATTCATTCATTAAAAGTTTTGCCATCGCAGATAGATCGTGTTCAGGTGTGACTTCAGTACACTACCGATGTGTCCCTTCTTATTCTCCCCATACCTGCCTCTACATGTCACAAAACAACTTCAAGCACGCAATACTCCAACACTTTTAAATGCTTAAGCTTGTCAATGTCTACTGTGCACGGAATCCCAATTTCACATCTGTAACGCCTATCACACTTCTTCCGCGTATAGAAATGCTATTAATTAAAGGCGTTGGGGATTTCATACTCACATATGACTGCTTATATTGCACCTGTAATAATGTATTTCCAACAATGCATTTGTGTGAAGTAGTAAAGCCAAGCCTAAAGTGGACTTGGTTACAATGAAGAAATAATAAAAGGCTTTTGAACCATCACCATTTGACGGGACTGCTATATCTCTTCTAAAACTACCTTTCCAGCAATAAACTTGGAAGTGTTTATCATATGGCTTTCGGGCCTTCAGAATTTCATATAACGCCTCTCACATATTGCGCCTAGAAACAAGTCTTCCCAGCAAAGCATTTCTCTAAAACAGCGAACTGGAAGTCAACACTTAAGGCGCTCTTATATAACGCTTCTCAGGAATCCGTGGGACCTTATGGAGGCATCAAAATGCTCTAGGGCCTGCCTACCCGGGTATCAGACTGCTTACATAGGGCCCAGAAAACGCCTTCTCAGAAATACGTATGTGTGCAGTAGTGAAGCCTACTTTATACACACCCAGGGAATAGCAGTGTGGCTTCAGCATTTCTTCCAACATTACCACATGGCCATCTCTGCAAACTTTCTTTATTATTTATTCTTCGGGGAACAATTGTAACTCTTCAAACACTTTGATCTGTCAAAGTACTTCTTTTCCGCAAACGAGAAACAATCCGTCTACAAGACTTATTGACACTAAGTAACTCTTCAAACAAAGCTTCAATCTAATGAGCACGCTTGCACGCTACCCTGAGAATTTACCGCTTACAACGACAACGTACACGACAAGCTCGCACACGGCCACACACCACCCACACCCGAAACACTCCACACCCAACGCTTTCCTTGCTTGCCACACACGCGAACGGAGGCGCGGAAGTACGAACTCTCTTCAATTCGGAAGCTGACATCAGTGGCGTCTTCTAGCACATGGTCGTAGCACCCGCACTCAAACAAAATTCCCACCAAAGCGCTAAAATGGGCGTGCTTTCAATTTTCACAAACGAGACCACTGTAGCTCGCACTCAATCCCCCTCAAGGAAAACACGCAAACCTGCCACGGCTTCGGCAACAGCGCGCCGTGACCCAGCGGTGGCGCCAGCCGGGCTTTACGGCTTAAGGTAACAAAATTATGGGAGCGGAAATATCACTGCTGATTCTCCGGAACCGCGTGCCCCTTTCGGTTGCGTTCTCTGTCGCCTTACTTCTTCCGTGTCCTTTCTTGCTCGTTACATGTTCACTCTGGCCGTACTTCCCAAAGACATCACCGTATTGTCTCGGGGCTTCGCGCACGAGGTTCGCTTCTCTACCCCGTGCGTCCTCGCCTCCCCGAGCTTCGCTTCTACAGCTTCCCGCGGGCGCTGTAAAGAGGGACCCCCTATCTGGCTTTCTCGTGTCCGTACCCCTCTCCCCAACCTCACCTTTACGGCATCCTGCTTGGGTTCTGCGTCCCAACGGATACCGGCAAGAAGCAAAACCTATCCGGATGGCAATTCAGCAAGTCCGTTTCTATTTGTAGTAAACAGACCCTCGTGGAGAACAGAGTGGCCTAAGACGGTCTCGAGTACGCGACTCGAGCAATTTTTTTCTCCTGTTTACACTTCCGCTGGCTTCGGTGAGCCAGCATTTTGCATCTTTCGGGCTCGACTCTTCCATCGATAAATGCACTTCCCTTTCTTTCTACTCATTTCTCTCTCTAAGCTTTATGTTGAAGAAAAGGCTGAAAACACGATTACCTAATAAAAAATCAGAGAAGCTTGCACTATCGTGCAAGACTTGAGTGGCGGAGCTGTTTTAGGGGAGCATATCCGGATACATAGTTAGGATTCAGTATCATTGATTATTGCATAGTTGCGGTGCTACTAATCGTCGTCATATGCATCAAAGGGGTCGTCGCCTTCGCGGCGACTGGTGGATGCAAAGTCATCCTCTGCATTGTAGACTTCCGTAAATTCTTCGTCATCAACTCGAAGCAGCGGTAGCAGGATGTACAAGTCGTTTCGGGAAGTATTGGCACCCTCGTTGCTATGGCTCCGATTATCCAAAATGGCTTCTCGAGAAAGCTAGAGACCCCGGTGACCTCTTTTAAGTAGGGTATCTTTTCAACTTGAGCATTAGCGCTGGATTTTTTTATATGCGTGGTAGCGCTTGACGACAGCGCTGCGGGTGTTTTTTTTTGTTTTTGTTTTTTTTGCTAAAGCCACTGCGCGAGCCGCGAACTCGGCGGTCACCGCGAGGCACGCGCTCACGAGCGCTCGGCATTTCCTTGGTACCTTTTCCTGCAACGGTGAACTTACGGCCAGTAATAACACCTCCGCTGTTAAAAATGTTTCTTCCGAATGTGATGCAGGGTGCAGCTGTGGAATCCACCCGCATTGTAGGTAAAGAGATTCGCGCAAATAAATAATTTACATTACCGTCACAAAGGACTCCGAGAGCTCAAACCCTAAACTTGAAGAGGAGTTCATGAGTGGCTCTGCACTCGGGCAGCAGAACCACTTCTAACCCGTGTCGTTGGTCTCGGCAGCAGAACGCCATAGCCACTGAGCCACCGCAACGGGTCATCCCGCTGTTTATTTAGGTCACTGCAAAATTGCACTTTTATAATAACCAGGCCAGCTTACACGCGTGAGATCCAGGGTATCAATTGGTGTAGCGTCTCTTTTCGCAATATTTATTTTTCGCAACTAGCCTAGCTCATCATTGTGGGAGTATATTGTTGCGATACAGATAAACAACACCACAAGAGCGTAGAAAAACCCCTCTATCCATTAAATCGAGAGAATACGGAAAAAGAAGGCACCTTTCTCGTAAACAAAGATTGTTTTTTTAATAGGGACATTCCTTTAAATGCAAGCTCTGTAGCACCGAGCGTCATGCCTGATATTTTTCGTTTATTTGAAGACACCCGTAGATATTAGAACTCCCGGTGGAAATATTTCTTCGATGAGCGATGATTCATAGCGACATCTTTCCTTTCTACAACACACGTTCCAAGGGTTTGTCACGGGGTTCCTGTTTTCGCGTCGTAAACTTGGTTGTTATCGCCGACGCTGAAACGAGGCATGAAGCCCAAAACAATCTAGAGACCGACCTTTCCAGAAAACATGTATGACGCAGTACTTTGGACACGTGCTCTTGTTATTCTTTAATCCTTCATTGACCTTATCCCTTACTTATTTTGATTTGATCTTTTTCCTGCTTCTTTTCCGATCGTGTCGCTCTACGTCTGAAGTAACAGAAAAAAATATCAAGCGAATGTTCTGCTCGACATTGTTTACACGTGGCTAGTCAGGTATATATTGTAAGCACCAACAGGGTCATGTTCAGAAATATAATGGTTTTATGGGGCTGTGTCGTTTGGCATTCACTTCCGGAGTAAGAACAAGGGAGCATACGAGGGAGATGAAGAAAAAAGGATGAAAAAAGCGAAAAGATGGTTGAAAGTGCGCGTGTTGATGTCACCGCGCTAGATGGCACGCGTGAATTATTGAAAATAGCGGCGCGCTCCCGCACCAGATGTTCTTTAGTAGTTTTTTTGGCGCTAACGCGAGCATGCTTGTAATGTTTGGCCGTGCGCATGCAAGAGTAGCGCCTTTTCTGTCTCAGGGCACGCACGCAAAGAAAAGGGAAAATAAATTCGGTGGACAAGGGAAAAGAGGACAGTGTGAAGCGTGGAACCATCCGCGCTTTCCCTAAAAAAGTATGGGAACAAAAAAGAAGCACGTGGTGGGAAAAGGGTTGCGGGAAAACGAGGCGCCCAGGCTTGTTTATTTTATCGCCGAAGACGAGTCCCCTATCTAACGACCTCCGAAATGGCTTATAAGGCGATAATTGCGGCAATAAAGCAGGCAGAGTCACGGACTCGTGAAAGACGAAGATACGCGTGGCCGGACCGAGACATATAGAAAAGGACAGGTTATTTATTGTCGGGGCTGGGATTCTCGGGGCGACGCGGCGAGTTTGGGACGACGACATCGTGGCAGAAAGAAGAAGAAGCGCCATCTCCGCTCCCTTTTTAAAAGCTCCCTGACCAACTGTGGAAACCGTAAAGTTTTATTTACGGCCATGGCGACCGCGGTTCGGTTTTCTACACCTTGCTGCTCCGGCCGCGTTTCCCTCCAAAGAACACGAGACGCCCTACTTTCGCTTTTAAAAGCTTTAAAAAAGAAGCAAGCAAGGAAGATTTTATCTTTGTTTTCTTATGCATTTCTTTCTCGTAGACAACCATTGCTTGCCGATGCGTCGTTGTTTTCTATGTTGTACTTTCAGCCTCACCATGGGGGTCGTATGTATTTCCCCGCCTTCTCCCGCATCGGTTTTCCGCTGTCCAGGGTAGCCGTTCATTAAGCCCCTCCTTTGATCAGCCCTGGCACACATTTAGGAATGCAGGAAAACAATGAGTACAAGCGCGCCGTTTCCTACATGTCTTCGTGCACGCAAGTTTATAACGAAAGAGCACATAGACGGCGCCTGAAGTTTTGTCGCGGAAAGATTTAGGCGCAGCGCATTGGAGGCAATAACATGGGAAGGAAGTAAGGCATTGTTGCCGCTATTATACCATGCTCAATTATAAAACAGATCCGAAAAATGGTAGTTACTGAACCATGGTTTGGAATATCGGATACGGCGTTTCATTGTTCTGGTAAAGATAAGGGAGAACAGGACACCACATTATTGGCGTTGCGCTAGAAAAGTTCAATTTATTATTCCCTGGCGCATGTTTCTTTAAAAACAACAACAGGGTCGCCCTTCATACATCAGACAAACATGCAAGAACGTGAAGTCTGCACGCATAACGACGCCCCACTTGTGTTTTGTAGCGAAAGCTACACTATGCTACCTGGGGCGCTTTTCGCGGGGTGACCAGTTTTGAGCTTGACAGCTAGAGGTCAAACCACACCCCATTCCGCAAGCGCCCGGCATGGAGCAGCGGCCCGATGGCGGGGAGAGATAGGCGGCAGGGAAGAGATAGGCTTTTCTTGCATGAAAGTAGCGCGAACTTCAACGACAAAGGAAGTGGAACGCAAGGACGGCCGCTGGTTTAAAAACTGAAGTTTAATATGTGATTAAACCTTTTAAAACTGAAGTCGAGGCGCTTTTTCAAAGAAAGTATACAAGACGGGTGATTTAACTTGCTAACAGCAAAATAAAAAAAAACACTGCGCATGAGCAAAATAGTTTTACAACGCGGGTGACATCGTGAGTTACTGAAATGTCCCGGTGAATAAGGCAACTAGATAAACACCGGCTACAGTCAAGGCCCACGCAGACGTGCAATCTCTTTGGGATGAAAACACAAGCTTGCTTGTCTAACACACTTGTCTACTCTTTCTGCTATGTGGAAACGCTCCCATAATTTTTCGGGGCGTTTGTTCACGGTGCCTAAATAAAATGGCACTGGCAAGAAAATTTGGTTTACATCCACTGCACTTTGTACACTGTGAAGAAAGATAGGATGATGGAAGGCATTTTCAATGACATTTATCCTCACTCAAACTCACGTTGATACAGCTTGCGTTCCACTTCCTTTGTCTTGTTTAGGTTCGTGATGGTTTCATCAACGAATAAGTCTTTCCAACTAGCCTAGCTTGCTACCCTTCTGGCGAGAGATAGGCGAGGAAGGAACGGAGACGTGGGAGGAATGTGTGTCGCCACCTGGCAGAGCGCCCGGCACAGAGCAGCGGAGCGATGGCGGAGAGAGATATGCGATAGGGGAGAGATAGGCGAAGATGAAACGGAGATGTGCGCGGAACCCCTGAAGCCACCTGGCGGAGGCAGGCGAAGAGGCCGCCGCCGTAGCAATAAGCGCGCGTCACAAAGGAAGGTCATGCGGCTACGTGCGCCGAAGAGCTGTGTGCGATGGAGAACGACGAACATTCAGCTGTGGTGGCCTGTGCAGCGGCGAGGCTTAAAAAGCGCCGTGAAGTGAAAAGAGATAACGAATAAGCAGCGTATTAATGGTAAGCATGTCTGTATGTCCTTGCGAAAACACACCTCGATCACACTTCGACAATGGGCCTCGCCAGGGCAGTGAAGCCATCGCTATCAACTAGGGTAAACCAAAGCTAACCAAGCCTTTTTTTTCTTCCTGTTACGGCAGCAGAAGCAAACACTGAGGTCCTAATGTTTGAAAGGAGCATACCTGACTTTTTCGTTCCACTTTACAGCGCGCTTACTTAAGAGCGTGCACACGTGCTAGCATGCCGAGTGTTAGTAGCGTGCTCTAGTGTTAGTAGCGCTGCATAATCTCAATGGGCATCCTCCGACAAGGTACGGTGGGCGCTGTGGACGCAGCTCTCTGTGGACTATGCTCTAATTACAGCTATACTTTTTTATTTTTTTTTTTTATTCAGTGGCGTTTCGAAACGACGACTCATCGCTAAATGAATACTTACCAAGCGAGCGGTGAACCGAGCGGTGAAGCGAGCTGGTGTTACAGCAGCACGAAGCTTTCTGTGGCTTCTAGTATCATGACAGACATTTCACTCCTGAAAAGAAATTATAAGTGGGATCACACTGCTAGCTCTGACTTCCTACCTCACCCCACGCAGAAATCTGAATGATGTCCTGTAATGTTTTTCTAAACTATATTATTTCCCAACAGGTGATATTCCCATTGCCGCTTCATTGCGCGCGATTTACTGAAGCTAAAGTGAAAAGTTAAGTCAAATCACCACTGGCCATTTGTATACGTTCGCGCTCGCACTGACGGCGCATAGTCTTTTCAGCCGGCCCTTCCGCGTTCACATAATGAGGACATTGTCGGGCTCGACAAAGATAGCCTAATTCGTCCGTTCCACGGGACGGTGATCGCGTTCTTCCTTTCAGTGAATAGCCTATGGCTTTGCCCAGGATCTTTGTACTTCAACGTGAAGTTATATGCAGAGCAGTGGAACCCTGCAGCCATCGCGAGGACAATCCAGAAAGTGGGCAGGTAACAATGCTACGCGGCTTTGTTCCCGGAGTGTCGGCGTCGATTCCTTTTCCCGCAACAAGAAGTACGGCTCCAGCTCGCTTTCATGAGTCTCTCCTGGCACCAGGCCGGCACGAAAGGCGTAGACGTTGTGTCTCAATTTCAAAAAAAAAAAAAAAAAAAAAGGAACCAGGTTTTGCAGAGAACGTGCAAACGGATGCGTTCCCATGTGTCTATACTGCACGGAATTTTGAAAAGGGCTCCGCGAAGACTGATGCACGCATGCAATGGCGGGCACGCGCGCTATTGTATTAGACGGGACAATATTCTAGGTGGCTGGCACTTCCCTATTAGCAACTCATTACAAAAATGGCCCGTGTGAGTGTTCATTAACGTACTTAGCTTGACAACAGGAAGAACGAGGGCGTCGGCTGGAATAGTGACTGGAGCGACAATCGGAAAATGGCTGTTCCGTAAGCGCACGCGCGAAGGCCCGTCGAAGTGGCGGGTCTGGGTTATGTCCAGCAGCGAATAATCAAGGTGCGGCATCGTAACTCGGAGCGCACCGCGTGGCCGTAAACAGTCACAGAGCGTTTCACGTAGGTAAATACGGCTCGGCATGTTTTCGCTTGTATATCACGGCGAAAGACCAAATATTGCGTGGCAAGGCATTCTGACGAAGCGGAAATGGGTGACGTAATTGTATTAGTAAGACTATGCAGCTTGCTTGTTTAGTCACGAGCGTAAACAACACTGACTGCGCGTGAGAAACGGGGATGAGGCTATGAGACAAGTACGCACGCGCACACACGCTCAAGCATACGCAGACGCGCACACACAAGCACACAAACACCAGCACAAGCACGCACAGACGCACGCACGCTCAAATGCTCCCTCAGTCGGTGGCAGTCTGTGGCCTGGCGACTCTTGCAGTCCAAAAACCGTTCCTAACCCCGTAGCTTACAGCCGCCTGTACCCAGACCTTTACAAGGAGCAATGTAGATGGCGCTCAGAACGATAAAACCTGCAGCACATCGTATGGGCCTGTCCCGAGAAACCACAACACACACCACTCTGGAGCGATGGGAGGCCGTGTTGCTCAGCTCCGACCAAGAGACTCAACGCAGCCTTGTCCAACTGGCCAAAGATGCCGCTAGGGCTCCCGGGCTCCTGGCCGCCATATGACGGGGAAGAACCGTCGAACGCTCCCTTTCGTCCCCTTCCCTCTCCTAGTTTGGGTAAACTAATGTTTTCTCATCATCATCATGAACAGATATTTTTTTCTCAAATGACTTTGTAGTAATCAATCATCTGAAAGTTGCATGTATCCTATCGGAAATTACGGCCGCGTTTCCATAAAATGTACCCCCGGGTACATAAAACTGAACTTTAAGGCCGTCGCAGTCCTTTTGTTGAATGCGGAGTCGATAATAAATCCTTAACCCCATCATATTCTGCGCGGCTCTCTATAAGTGTTTATATATTATTCCTATAGTACGGCCTAACCATATTGTGGGGGTGCAATGAAGACAGCCTATTCATAACATGCTTAATTCAACGTCGCCTAACAGGGCCGTTCGTCTAACGCCTCGCATTTGCGGCGGATGGGCGATCAGTACAGAGTTCACACCTGCATGCCCAGTTATGCCTACACAGCTGTACCACACTCTGATAGAAAACGGCCATGTGCGTAATTTTAAAAAATGCGAAAGATAATCGCACAGAATACCCATGACATAGCAGGATTAAGAATAAAAACTGCTTTCCTTTTCATAAGGAAGCGCTTGTGTTTTTGTTTTGACATTTAAACCACAGTATACTGACCTTTGAATGCAGCCAGCCCGTTGATTGTTGTACCCTTGTAACATGCGTTATGTGTGATTGCGACTGATGCTGAGTAAAAATATTCCAAGGTGCGAAACTTCTGACCCGATGAATAGAAAATTATAAATCAAATGTACAAAAGGGCGAAGTTGATACAGCAGTAAGGGGTAAATAAATAATCTCAGTTTGATCGTGTGATCATTATTACCTGAAGGTCAGGTTCACAAACGACGCCGCTCATTGAACTACCATAGAGGGAAGGATCCATGTGTACTACCAGCGTCGCTAGCCCCGTCGATCTCACCCGCCTATTCCTCCCTTCCCGACGCACATATACCCCTTGATGAAACCGCCCCGGAAACTGTTGCACTCTAACAAACAGGAACGGAAGGGTAATGTTGCGTGAGGACTCACATAAAGTGCGGCTACACCCAGAACTATACGCCGCATAAATATAGGGCCTGTTGTAGTGACCTGCGCGGGGGGCGATATCTAAGTGCTGAGGCTGCATCTTGCACCGTGCCCATGTCGAGTATACGGGTTGCGGATCAATGGAACCCTGGCCTGGTTCGGTCGGTTGCTGGCAAAACAGGAAGACGAGAAGCGCTAGAAAAAACAACAAAAAACATTCTGCTTTCCTCTCTGTTCAGTCCTAGTTGTTCCTTTTTGCCCAAGGTTAGGAAATGTAGCCGGAAATGGAAGAAAGGACAGCCAAGAAAAAGTGACGCTCGGCGCTTACCCCTTCTTTTGAGGCCGGCCTAATAGCGTTTGAGTGGTGCCTCGGAGCCGCAAGCCCTTAAATCAATCCTGGACCCGTCGTGGAGCTCTCAGATACGCATACATACGCAATGGAGGACGCCGGAGCGTGCATTTCCCGACCGCCGCCTCGCTGATCTATGTCCAGTTGCTCGGAACGCACGCACTCTAGCTTCATGCTGAGGCAGCATAAACGCTGCCAACGCACTCAGGGGGAGGATGGGAAAAAAGGGAAAAAGTGAGCGAGGTATCGCCGTTAGGCCTAACGTTTCGCGCACAGCACTATACTCGGAGAAAGCCTTTTCCTCGGTGCTTAAATGCTCCTTGCGTCCTTGCAGCACGGCGCAAAGAAGGCTAGCGTTTAATAATCAGCAAAACCCGTCTCCGCAAAAAAAGCTAGCGGTTAAGGATCAGCAAAACACGTCCTCTGCCTCGCTTCTTATTGCGGCGTACGTTGATTTGCTGCTGCTGCCCCTGCTTTTGGGATTCCGTAACCACACGCTCTTCTTCATCCTAGGCAACCCTTTTTGACTAAGTGCTTCTGCGCGAGGATGCAGTTTTGGCAATGAAAAGGTGCCCTCAGCCTTTGCCATCGCGAAAGGGAGCCGTGTTCGAATGCAGATGCCAGAAGTGGGCATTGGAGCATCTGCTCCGCTCCTGCATCTGCACCGAAACATGGACGATCGGGAAGTATCGAGAAGGGGACTGTAGTTAACCATTCCTGACCGCTATCACTAAAAAAGGTCGCTTTCTCGTGTCACGAAGTAATAGAAAATGTGTGGAATGCGTGAGCACTAAAACAGTCTTTGTTCAAAAAATATTGTTGATTAAAGGAAGGCGTTTTGATTTCTCCTCAGCAATGCGTTCGACAACAATACTTTTCGAGCCTTGAAAACTTGCGTGCTCAGTTTTTACGACGCAAAGCAACAGAGGCAGAAATCGAAGAAACTTCTTCTAAACAAAGAAAAGTTTAAATGAAGCGAAATTTCGCCCTAAGCGTAGTTAGCCTACACGCACACATGGGGTGCTGGAGGTTGAATAAATTCGCTTCCTAGAAAGTTCGTTGGTAGGGTAAGTAAGTTTGAGGGTAGGTATGTTATACAGAAAGTTTCCTGCGAAAAGTCTGTCCGGGCCGGCGAGAGACAACTGCGAATTTGTGAGGTCGGAAGAAACTATATCTTCTAAGAACAGTTGTTAACAGGCTTTCTAATGAACGCAGCTTGAATATATCCACATCATTGAGAAGAGGAGCGTTAGAAAATAATTGCCGCAGCTGGCACTAGTGGTGCAAGGATGCAGAAGCAGCAGAGTTAGAGGGCCCTCTCCCTTCGTCGACGCCGCTGTACACGAGCGTTTATGCCATGTCTGGCGCAGGGACGTCACGGCATGACGGGCGCCGGTGTGGCTCGGCGGAGCCACGCCTTGTCTATAGAGGCAAGCGCTACTAGGCAACGCGAGGTGACGTCATCGATCTCCGAGGTTTCTTGGTGCGACGGACGCATAACGCTCGGCGTAAACAGAAATGCTGTTAAAAGACCGCTCAAGAAGCTCCATATTGGTCCGCGCCGTTCGATTAATTCACTCACTATTTGAAAATGTGCCGAATATGACATTGCTTAGAAAGGGTGAATAACGTTGGATAAACGTGTCATAATACGCCAGTAAACATCACAATGCGCCGGACGATTGCGCTTTATAACCTTCTTTTGTCGTTGTTTGATTTGCGGACCAGAACAAGGAAGTTGATTTTCTTTTTCCAAGCCCGGGCGCTTGCGCGTGATGCGCCCTCTCGCAATTTCGCAACCGATAACGCCTTTCCCATCCATCATCTGACCCGCGCCAGAAAGCGCGGAGTCTAACGAGAAGCAAAACGAAACGAGCGTAATCACATCCGAGTCTAGTCTTGCGAATGAAAGAGAAGAACGAATTTCCTTTCCGCGCTAGTTTCCTTGTTCGGTCATACGGCTTTGCAGCCTCCGAGTCGTGCTTCCTGGTGAAACTCAAGTAACGCAGTTGTCGCAGAGATATCGACTGCGTTTTCTTTTCTTTTTCTTACAAGCTTTCTCGACTGTTCCTGATTAGCGCTGAAGAGTAAAGCGATGCCTGTTACCAAAAAGAAATTCAGGAATCCTTTGAAATGCTTCCAAAATGTTTATACTTGGACGCATCCAACTTGCCGTATTCGCGGAAAAGGTTGACACGTAAACGAAACGGCTCTTAAAGGCTACATTAGGATTATTTTCTTCAGTGGTACTATTTGCGCTCCGCAGCCTGCTTTTTCTTATAACGTCACCGTTCCCAGTTTGGACACCCACTTGAAGAATGTGTCTGCTTCGTAGGGGATTATTGAACCCCACTGCGCTGTAACCTTGAACGTTATCTCCGCCTTTTTCGCGCTTCTGACGGGCGGCGACTTGCCCTATGGCCGGTATTCAATGGCGTGGAATGCATGCAGGCAACCATGCGAGTGCGCCGCCATATATGTGGCCAAGCGTCTCTTGCTAGGTGACGTTGTGCGCATGGTCCCCAGATCAGGCACCCCTCTTCTCCTCCATGCAACCGTGTGCGTGCGCCGTCACTCGTTACGTCGGGCTCCGTGAGATGGCGGTACCTGTCCATGTCCGTGGCGCATCGGCCATGTCTGTGGCCGTTTCCAGTGTTGCCAAGCGAAGAAATTGACCGCTAAACTTTTCAACGAATACCATCTATACGGCGAGGTTGTTGAGACTATGACCGCTAATCGTATTTATGTGTAGACTCGGAATAACTCCTCGCTGGCATACTTCAAGACAACGCCAATGAGTGGCGACGGAATGGAATATCTAGGATTGGTCAGTGAGTAAGTACAGCGTAAGGGGCAGCTCGCAAAATTAGGTCTGCGGTGTGAGATTACCCCGTGATAAGTAGTGATCCCACAGCGGATATCACATTCTGGAATGTAGCACTATGTCGGACATTCTTATACGTCATTATTGACTCCTTCATTTGACACCTGAGGTTTACCACTCATGCGCGTTGTGTCGAAGCAGACCCAATTAATTTTCTTGTTTTAACAATGCTCATCATGCGGCAGTTGTGAGCAGGCATTCAGAAGGTGATGAGAAATACTATTACGCGATGTCGGCGGTTACAATACATTACATGCATGTTGATGAGTGCTTGGAGGCCAAATAATTTCGCAGCGGATATGCCAAGCCTGATAGCCAGGAGCACTCTCGGTGCGTTCAACAACACGTTTACGGTACCAAGATCAGCGTAAGCGCCTCCTTCCGCTCATGTAGCTCTTTCGAATTTCCGCTATCGAAGATTCGCACAGTCTCTACACATGAAGTTCTGGCATTGCAGAAGCTTCACGTCGTGGTTCGCCGTTAGAAGGTCGGCGTCAGGGAGGTGTTTTTTTTAGTCCTCGGGCTTTTTGTGCTGCTAAGCCAACAGTAAGGTCGATTTGCACCTCTGGCAGGTGTCATTGAATGTCACAAAGAGGCAATGCACGTAAAGGGCAGTGTTCAGGCAGTCTTTTGGGACAGAACCAAAGCAGATTCGACACGCATAGTGCTCTCGTCAAGGAGGGCTGTCTGTTGAGGAGGGTATTGTAGCCTTCAAAGGATTGTGCCTTAGTGCCGAGTAATTAATATGAGGGCGAGGACATTTGCGGTGGCTTAGTTGTATACATTTCGGATAAGTGAGGAAGTTGGGGGCGTCGTGAGGAGGGTGTACGGGTGAGCAGCTTCCGGTCAAAAACACTGGCATTTATGCCTTATAGGCCGTGTAAAGTTCCAGTGCCGGTAGTGGCGGTTTTTGAGCACTAATTGCATGCTGGCACAGTGGCTGCTTCTGTGGCTGTTGTGGGTTATGGTATGTGCGGAAAGTGGTTATCGAAAGATGTTGCACGCCATGGTCAACTACGGGGATGGCTTATACTTATTGGGAGAGTACTGGGCGGCGTTTCGTGTCCAACCTGCCTTCCAAAAAGATGCACCGCGGTTCCAAACACATGGCGTGGTAGCAGTGCAAACCTGGGAAAATTAAATCGAATTGAATAATTTTAGTACAAAAGATTAACCTAGGAATAAATGGGAAAAGGGAAAGTGGGATAAGAGCGTGCATATATCTAGAGGGAGGGAAGGGGTGAAAAGCAACGGATGATGATGGCATTGAGAAAACAGGTTTGTAGAAGGGCACTGACGTTTTTTTTTTTTTGTTGCTTTCACTACATTATAACGAGTGCTAAGTCGAACTCGACATTGTTTTCAGTTGGTGAACGCTAGCTGTGCCACTTGCGAAAAACTTGTCTGTGTGCGAAGCCAGCCTGAGCAAACGAATGCCGTACCACAAGAAGAGGAGCGCGTTTGTCCAAATTTCGGCAACGTCTGGGCAAGCGCAGAGTGGCTTGTATTTTGAGAAAAAATTAGCAGTGGCTTAGCTCGGCTATGCCAGGATATACGCAGCGTGAGCTAAGGTTCAGCTGGTTATTCTTAGCTTTCCTGGTAGTCTAGGATTAGCTTGGTTATATCATGCTTACTGCTGCTTCAATGACACACACACAGAATACGGATTATGTGACACATGTATATTTATCAAGAGGCCTCGGCGTAGAGTCACCAATCGCCCCAGAGCTAAGCTGGTTCCACAGGCCCACGCCCGTGTTGCTGCGACGCACGAGACATCGGTTCCACACCCGCTCACCCACCGCATGATCATCAAGTGGGCCGGGCCGCCACGTGCGGAACGGAGGTCGGCGAAGACGCTAGGCGCGTGGGGTGTGCATGAGAGAACGCCGGGCAGCGAGCAACGTTCTTTGCGCCGTGTGACGTCACTGCTCCTCGCGCATGCTGCAGCACGGCTCTCCGGAGCCACGCGAAACTGCTCAACCTCGGCCAGTGTAGCTCACGCTACAAAAGAAACCAGGGCCAGCAAGAAAGAGAAGGACGGGCTTTCTTGCTGGCCGAAACGTTCATGGCGCTGCGCTGCGCCTCGTCGTCCGGCTTTCTCTGCCCGCTGCTGTGTGTGTTGTGTATGTTTATAGTGGGGTTGGCCTGGGCACGGATGAATAGCAGGATCATAAGTTGAGCATTCGGGGAAAAGGTGCGCGAAACTTAGGTTAATAATGAGAAATTAGCGTCGCTTTCATGATATTTTGCCTCATTGAACCTAGAGCCCCGTTTCGTTTAGCTAACCAAATTTGTTTTTGTACTTACTGCCGTTAGCTTTATTTTTTTTATTCTCATAATAGTCTAACCAAGTGAAATATGAGTTAAAAATGTTGTATAGCTTAACCTCGATAAAAGGGCTGTGTATTTCAACCTCGAGCAAATTTTGATCTGTGTGGACGTATATGCATATATACGTCCACACAGCCGCGAAATATGTCCACACAGCTACGTCCACGCATATACGAAATATACGTCCACGTATATTTCGTATATGCATAAACACTGTTAACCCAACTATAGCATGGCTAAAGCAAGAAAAACCAAAAGGAAGCACCCAGCTTTCCCTCTAATCTGTAATTTGTCGCGTGAAACGGCACTTTCCCTAAATTCTTGAAGCATTTTCTAGTTACCCCTAATGTCGACCCACGCTTAATTAGGAATTTCTACTCTAAATAAGGCTACTCTGTAGGTTTCTTATGGTTGCTACCGATAGTTGTGGTTCTACGAAGTGACACGTAAATGCACAATCTCGGTGGTGCTGTGAATTCATTGCGCTACAGCTTTGGGATACAGCTTCACTTTTTTTTCTTTACTCAGGCCAATTTCCTGCCACGCTGTGTGCGTATTTCAAAAGTATATTGGGAACATAAGTTTCGCTGTACATTAAGTCCTATATCGTCAGTAGCATTACATATATATTTCTAACAACAGCGTAGAACAGTGCAACATCACCTGCCTCCGACCTTTGTCTTGTGAACTCTGGCAAACTGCTCTTATATACCGGAGGGAATTGCCCGAAAGACAGCGTGTGTGGCTTACGAAGGCTTCGTGTTCTTGTGCAGGTGTTGCCAGGCGGCAGTAAAGAAAGAGCGGGCCGGTCCTGCACTCCCCGGAGCAGCGATGTCACAGAGAGCACTGCGGCCATCAGTCGATGCCACGCTTCTGCGACAGCTACGACGGCCTTCATGTCCTGGGCTGTAGCCGCACTCCACTGCGCCGCTGTAGCCGCATTTAGTAACGAGAGACCGCAGGACGTTTCCACAGCGTAGGTTTAATAAGAAAAGAACAGCAGGAAAACTACATGATGATGGTTGCATGCTCCACGAGGCAAGGCTTCTTCCTCACTTCTATTGTGCCTTGTACGGGAAGATCAACTGATGCTGATCTTCAACACCGCAGCCTGGAACGTCAAGGACTACGGTAAGTGGCTCTTTCTCAATCGGTTTGGCTTGATTCCGGCTTACGTGCGTTCAGTCAGGAGACCACACAAACACGCACTGGAACACGCATGTGTGCACAAGCATACGCAGCCCCTCGCAAATGCACGCCCACGAGGACGAAGTAGCCAGGAGAAATACTTTGTGAGAAATTGCCGAACCAAATGCTACCTAAGTTTAGCAACCTACTCGGTAAAAGGTAGAACCTCTATTTTGTCGAATTGCGTTGTAGAGAATTCGAAAATGTGTTAAGAGGTTTTATTTCCTACAGTACATATTTGCGATACGTTTACAAGTATGCTTGGCATACACCGGAAACAGCTACTGCCACTAAACAACAGCGTCCAACACCACTGATGTCGAACTGTGAACAACATCTGTCAACGATTGTCGGAATCTGCTCAATTTTGAATGTCTTACTGGCAAGTGCTGCGTGTTGGTAAGCAATAATACGGTAACAATGACTTGTCATTCGTCAACGATTAAAACACTGCTGTGTCATGCGGATTGTTTGCACTGATTTCGAAGAAAGAAGAGCTTGTGGTACATCATCTGGCACACCATCCTTTACGCCGTACTCTGCTTGGGCATTTTCTAAACTATTTATAACGGTTAACTACACTGACAATCTTCGACCCCGAAAGTTCGGTTATCACCAAGAACCCGACGATAGGTATAGGCCACCATAAATGAATGCGTAGTACACATTTGTGTTCAACAATCGCGGAATAAGAATTAGTTGGCCGCACGTGAACTCTGCCTCTAAGCCATTTTAACAAAGTAAGGTCGTCAGGGGCAAGGATGAAAAGTCACAAGTATAGTTAGTGCTCTGCTTCTTCCGTTCGTGGGCATACTTGATCACCGAAAACCATAACAAACACACAAAACTTGAGTAACGACTTTAGAGATTGGGACCGTCGAGGGAAACACGATATACCAGGAAGCGAACGGGAAAGGCGTATCCGGCAGGTTTCACCGCTAAGTACGAGGTGGTCGGAAACGCAAGACAAAGAAAGGGTTGAATGCACACAAACCACCGGAGCGTCCTGGCGGCCGTTGAGTGTTGGAAAACCGACTTTGTTTGCTGTCCCCGTCGTGAGCGTCCAGCGCACTTTTAGAAGCTGGAGCAAACAAACGGTCAAAATCTTAACGAAGAAATTGTGGACGGACGGGGAAAGTTTGGGGGTAAAAACAGCGAACTCCCGGACCGGAGAGCTTCCCTCATTTACTTTGAGGGTCTGGACGAGGAGCCCACAGAATTTCTCCTTAAAACCAGAAAAAAAGCTAGGCGAATCATACTGACCGCCACACAAACTTTGTTTGCTAACCCCAGCGACCCACCAGTCCCCGTAACCGTGGTAAAAGCCTTTGGCGGAGGCTGGAAAGAAGCCTAAATTAGGTAGCTTACAAACTCCAGCTTAATTAGGGCACTTTACAAAGCAATAAAAGCAGTGGAAGTTACGGAGCAAACATGCGTCTGCTTTCGAACGCCTTTGGTTTAGTCAAAATTGGGCTTGGGGTTGTCTCTTAACGAAGACTGTGTCTTAATTGTGTTGATACTCCGCAGAACAAAAACGAGAGGGCAAAAACAAACCCGGGGATGGTGGCGCCAAGTTACGGAACGTGAAACGGGGAACAAACCCACACCTAAGGGGTGGGAAACACGGTCCCGTGCCGCCGCAATTGGGAACTCCCGGACCGGAGAGCTTCTTTAGTAAACCTCAGCGCGTTTTTTACTCGGGCGGCGAGCGAGCAACCGAACATTGAGGGTCTCTACCTGAGGCGTGAATGAAGGTAATGGAGCGGTCGGTTCCCGAGGAGCCGAAAATCAAAATTTGCGTTTAATTTCTAGGACGTTTTGTATAAAGCGCTGGGGGGCACTATAAACACGAATTTCTCCTTATTTTCTCTTCATGCATCCTTATCGGAAGCTGAGCTGAGGGGGCGGCCTAAAAGCAAATTCGAATGGGAGGGAGGTGCTCGACTTTTAAACTTTGATACGACAGGAGTGCTTTGGAGTAACAATACGAGACCCCCGCCTCACCCTTGACAAAGATAATATAGATCCATCTCGAGGGCGTTCGGAGTAATGAATGAGTTGCTGAGAGTGACAACAATGGGCCCCCTACGTTAACCGCAGGTACCAAGAACAAGAATTCTTGAAAGTTTACGAGTTTCAAGGCACAGTAAAAGCTTCTTAACTCACCACTCAGTAATTCCAATTTTCGGATAATTAGAACAAAGTGACGCGGCCCGACAATGCTCCATAAAACCCTGTGTGTGGGGTGTGTGTGTGTGTGTGTGTGTGTGTGTGTGTGTGTGTGTGTGTGTTGTGTGTGCGGAGCGTGGCGTGCGTGTGTGTGTGTGTGGTGTGTGTTGTGTGTGTGTGTGGTGTGCGTGTGTGTGCGTGTGCGTGTGTGTGTGTGTGTGTGTGTGTGTTGCGTGCGTTCGTGTGTGCGGGCGTGTGTGTGCATGTGCGTGTGCGTGGTCGTGGGTGTGTGTGTGTGAGTGCTTGTGTGTGTGTAGTGTGTGTGTGTGTGTGCGTGTGTGTGTGTGTGTGTGTGTTGTGTGTGTGTGTGTGCGTGTGTGTGTGTGTGTTTGTGTGTGTGGTGTGTGTGTGTGTGTGCGTGTGTGTGTGTGTGTGTGTGTGTGTGTGTGTGTGTGTGTGTGTGTGTGTGTGTGTGTGTGTGTCGTGCCAATTAGGTCGTCTGCGGATCATTCGAACTGCGCGCCGCCATAACTACCTTGTGCTCGCTCTGGAAATATGGTACTGACGCTATTTCAGCTTGCTATTTTTTTTTCTCAGAACTTATTCATGAAACATTTTTCTCCATAAATCTCAGGCCTGAATATGGGAACACTAAGCCTCCACATCTAATTCGGATCCAGCCAGCCCATTATTTTAAAAGGGGAAGTTTCATCAGAAATGTACAAAACAGGCTGATGAAGCCGTTTTCTTTCTAAACGTAGACACTTTCATGAATATATGGTCTCTCTGTAGTCCTGTCTTTTCGCTACCTGCGCTCCAATTTCACTGAACGTTTACTGAAAGGCATTTTGTAAATTTGTTACCTTCTGTTCCTTATGTCAGACGTTACCACCTACTCACATTTTTCTTTCTATTTTAGCCACGTTTTTATTGCTGTTTGTGAAGAAATAGACCGTAAACTAGAACGAGGGGGAATTAAACTTTAGCCGTGGAAAATGCTTCAGTGACTTGAAATTGTGTTGTCTGGAAACATTTTTCACCGAAATTACAGCGCGCCCTCACGATTCGACAATTGCACAGACAAATTTAAAGGTAATGGCATTCACGAGATAGAGTGTTTTTGAGGGCAGTTTGCGGGGCGGATATTGGTATAACCGAAATATTTCGCGCAGCGGGGATCGGACCATCGACAAAAAGTATTACACAAGTCGCTCATTTGGCCCACTCTTTTACACAAGCTATCCGCACATTTACTATTTGCAACTGCGTTGAATACATGTGCTCTTTATAGCGCCAAACGTCGGGCTATCTGCCGCTTTATGACGCTACAAACGCTGGCACCACCTCCGGCATACTTTTATTCATAACTTCCATCGAGCTTCTTGCAGGTATGGGAATATGGCGGCAGAGGTGGGCGCCAGCAGCTCGGGAATGTGTACCAAACTTCCGGCGCCAACTGATTATTTGAGGTGATGGCAGCTTCCGCCAGTGTTATTTTTATTTCAAGAAAAAATTCAAAGCCCCTTTCTTGACAGAAAGATGGTTGACACGCGAAGCTTTTTTCCATGCAACCTCAGTCAAAGTACCAAAATCCAAACTGCTTCGACCGTGCACGGAATCGGGTGGAGCCGCATGTTTGTTAGGAATGCGGATGTTAGGATGCTCGTTCCAGTGCGCTCGTATTTCGTGAAAAATGTTTGTGAAATTCTCGAGGTGTTTTTTCATCAAGGTAGCGGTGATTTTTTTTTTTTTTTTTCGAGGCTCCCGATGGGCGTTTATAAAAACCCATTGTGTAGGCTGACTTTCCTGAAGTACGTTTTGAGCGTAACGACGTACGACACCAGTCACGCGAATGACGCCATCAGTGGAGTGTAGAAAGCTTAGCTAATCATTATCATCGTTTTCTGAAAACCATTGTGTGTTGGCATCAGGACTCTCAAGCGGGTAGAATCCAATTCTACATCGCATGCGGTTGAATGTCCCATACACGCACAACTCCCTCTTAGGACGAAACGAGCTACGTCGCCCACCTCCGCCCCCACTGTGATGTGCGATAAACCCTCCAGCACGTGCTCTGTGAATGTGCTCTATTCAGTGCTCAAAGAGTGTCCCTCGCAGTGTCTTTGGGACAGCCGCTTTCCGTGGACGTTCAGCTAAGGACATTTTAGGACCGTGGGCATGTGCAAACGTTCTTTACGGCCTACAAACTCTGATAGAGTACCTGCAACACAAAGGTCTAGACCAGTCTCTGTGAATAAACTCAACGTTTCTGTGAGCTTCAAGGTCTTGAACATCATCGCCATCATCTTCATCACGTTATCAACTGGCGTAGCAAGGTCGGCATTTTAGCCCGGCTAACATCATCAGACGTCATCAAAGATCGTTCTCTCTCTCTTCCTCTCTCTCTCTCTTTCCTGCAGGGTGTTTCGCTCGAACATGGACGCCATCACTGAGGCATAGAAAGCTTGGCTTTAATATTCTGTGCCGCATGGCAACCAAAGTTTGCGGCCTGATGGAGACATGATTACGCGCTAAAAAACTAAACTGAGACGTTCTCCCTGCAAAGCGTTGCCGCACAGCAGCAGCGTTAATGTCGAGGGAAAGCTTGCCTTTTGAGAAAAAGGCCAGGTGTTGGTTTCTTTTCTGCCTCTGTGTTCCTGCCCAAGTGTACAACAGAACGACGAGGAAAAGCAAACGGCCGTCATACGATAAAGAAAATTGGTAAAATTGATATAATTGATAGTTATTAGTGAATGGTTATAAATTGAGGCAGAATGCACCATAGTGAGTAGAGTTCAAACAGCTTTTGTTGTGTGTTGTGCTTCCTTTCGGCAGGACCGGGTGGAATTAACCGGATATATGGGGATTAAAAAAGCCAAACGCAGTTTTTTGGCGCTTACGGAGCTTAATTTTTTTATGTTTTGTATTGCCGGAGTTCGGAGCCGCTCGGGGCAGTGCGAGAACGGATCGTTTTCTTTATATACTGTTTTTGTTCTACCTATAGCGCCCTCTACGCGACGCCGTTTCAACACCCACAGCGTCTTTTCCCCTTGTTCGGTGTTGGAATTTATCGTGTGAGGCCGCTGATTAATTACGTATTTATGACTTTTTACGCTTGTCAAATTTTTTCAACGTGTCTCGTCACGACACGTCCACGCAATTCTTCTAGCTATTTTTGTAGTTAATGATTGAATGCCTATGTTCATACCAAAAGACTCTAAGACCTTATTAGGAACTTGTTTTTCCGGCACTGTTGCCCGAGGCTAACTATGCGCTAGAGAATGGTGACATGTGTAAATGTTGGCACCAGTGATTGAATTTCTGAAAGGTTTATCCTCCATTTACTTAGTTGTCACAGCGTCGCATGAAAACCTACGTATATATCACGCTACTGATTTTTCGGAACACAAAAATACACTGCGCACAAAACGCGCAAAGTGGAGTTTGTTCTGAACTACTAAAAAGCGCACATTTCATTTGTTAAGAATAATCAGGATAGAGGGATTGGACGCAAAGGTCGCGACTTTCAAAGCTGCACAAAAAAAAATACAAAAGGAATAAAAACAACAAAATCCTTACAATTCAAATAATTCAGCGCCCTCGCACAAGTCATCTGGAGAAACAAATAAAAGTACGCTGTCTTGGTTACAAACAGCAGGGACGAGAGACGATAGAAAGCAGGCAAAAATTGAAGGACAAAAAACACGTCCTCGAGCTGTCGCGAGCGTCACAAAACGCAACAACAAAACAAAGAACACAGAAACTCAATTAGCTCCACAGGCACAAACAGATGAATTCGTTTGGTTTAGATCGCCACATATCCAGTCAAATTAACCCGGTCGCTCGTAAATGAAAAAGAAAAGACCCCATGACGACGTCGATTAAAACATGAATGCTGTGCACTACACCACTATTTCCAAGTAGGTTGTTTCGGCCGAAATTTTGTTTATAAGCTTGGCGCCATTTATGGCCTCGCTATCGTTGTCCGAAAAGATGCTCTCCAGATTCTGTAAATATCCAACCTTCTTCCTATTCAATATTGCCTGCCGCAAAAATGTTTCTTCCCAAGGCAATTCTATTCAGGCCTACTCGACCACGGAGAAAGTATGCCCACGCACATTTCCCTCAGCCGTAACAACAATCTCTCCAGTTCTGTTACGGACAAATACTGTGAGCTGCGCCAGAAAACATCACCTCTCCTCCGATGATTCCCGCCAAGGACAAGCGGAGTCCACCTGCCTAGCGCTCCATAAAAGCTTTCTCATGTAAGAAACGTTCAGCGGATGAACGGTTACTTCCGCTTTCTCGGCGATCCCAAGGACGAACAGAACGTGCACTTCCGGTCAATTGCATGAACACGAAACGTACTTCCGGGGTTACTGTTAGCCAAACGATCCGATGAATAAATACAGTTATTCTGAAGTTGCTCATGTGTTTTAAAAATATATCAATGCTTCAGATTTTTTATTGCTCGTGTGCATTTTGTTGGTGCAAAACAACGATTTTGGATGGCAAAAAAGTAGAAGAAGCGGAAAGCACGCACGAGTAACAAAATTCACAGCATATCCACCGTGAATGATGATGAGTGGGCGAAGCTCCTGAGGGGAAATCATCGGTAAAACCGTGACTCTTCAGTGAAAGTTCGCCCACTACATCTGTGTCCGAACGTAACGTCTAGAAAGTCTCGCTTAAACCGCGCGTCGGCACCTTGGGGCTGAGCTCGCCTGATGCGTTTTGCAGACGCCTCACGAGCTCTCACTGAATCGGGGTCTGCTGCCGATACGCGCGTTTCTCGCCGCTTCCCGTTCTCAGACGTTTTGGAGATCCTCTTCGCGCCGCAGCCGTGCCGCTTCGCGTACGGCAGGGTCCTCGCGCCGTTGCCGTGACGCTTGGGCCTCTCGTTCTCGAACGCTGGGATCTTGGCGGCGGCGTCGTCGCGCAGCCAGACGACACGCTTCGGCCTCCTCCCGCTCTCGTCGTACGGCAGGATCTTGGCGGCGCGTCGCGCAGCTTCACGGAGCGCTTCTGCTGCGCGGGCTCGCACATCTGCAGCCTTACATCGGGCGACTCCGAGCGCGCGCCAACAGCGAACGATTTTTTTCCAACGCTAGAAACGCCATCTAGTAACAATAAAAGCGCATCTTTTCATCATATACAAGTACCGCCACTAGTAAACAATCAAGAACTAAACTAGAGGTAGCCACGCCATCTAGTAAACAATCCAAGAACTAAACTAGAGGTGGCTACATACATACGTCGAGGATGGACAGACCCACGCCTTAAGGAGCTTCGCCCCTAAAATGGCGAGGCATTGATGTTGTAGCGACGCCATCGTCATCATGAGCGCCAGATCATTTTCAGCGGGCCGACCAGTGTCAGCAGGCGCGGTCGCATGTCTACGCATGTCTACGCCGCACGTCTGGCTTGCGCCTTACAGCACCTGAATAAATTTAGGAGAGCCACAGCAGCACCGAGGCCCACGGCTCCCTCTCTTACAAGTGTTGACCCGAACGTGATCCCCGGCCAGCGGCGCACCGACATGGCGACGTGGGGGGACCCGCGGATACCGATGTTCGCCGCACGCCACCTCAGAGGTTGGTTTTTCAAGCTTGAGGCCACCTTCACGCTGAACTACGTCGCCATTCAGCCGCTCAAGCACTCCATGCTCTGGGAGACGCTTCCCCTCGAGCTCCGCTGCGTCCTCGCCCTACCACCACCCAGCGGAACACCCTACGATTGACCTTCGAGCTGCCGTGCTCGCGCACGACGGCTTTCGGGGACCAACTGCTTTTCGGCCTGCAGCAGATAAGGTATCCGCGCGGACCGCGCACGCTTCGCCGCCGCCCATCGTACCTTCTACATCATCGGCGTCGTTTCCTGCCACGAGTGTCGCCATCGTAGACTGCACCTCCAGCGCGGCCAGCCACACCTTTACCGACGGGACTGGAAGCCGACGACATCGCAGACGTCCACCGACCACCGGCCCGCTTCTGCCACTCCACGCGAAGGCACGGGGAGCCTAGTAATATCGAGGCGGCGACCTCACTTCCTCCTCGTCTGAAGTCATCAACCCAATGGCCTCTCCACCGCAACGCTGCCCCCTTGGTTCCAGACTACACGGCAAATACAGACACCACGAATGAGGCGCACATTGACGCACCCACCATCTGCCGTTATGACATTGCATCTCCCGTCCTGGTGAAGCAACAGCAACACTGTGACTCTTCCAGGCACGACGCTCTCAGCCGCCGCAACATTATGGACAAAGCTACCATTCCTCCGCGTGACTGCCCGACAACCATGAACCATGTGGCCTAGTGAGCCCTGAGGGAGTGACGGTAGATGTCCCAAACGTGCGACCGCACGAAGCTCTTAGCGGCACCAGTGAGTCACAAACTTGGAAGACTCCATTCATCTATGATCCTCCCTATACACCTCATGCGCTTTCCTCTGCGCTTCGCCACAGTTCGCCGTATCTTGTGGTCCGAGTCAGGACAGCTACACGCGAACGCACAAACGCGGTGCACCTTGCGTTAGCTTCGTCGTTCAACATCAACCCAACCCTTCCACGACAGTGCGGCCGTCACAAGCTCTGCGGAGGCGATTTTTCGACCGTCCCCATCGACAACGATTTGGTCGAGTTCGGAGGCCATTCACCACTATTCTACGTGACTCGCGTGCCTGCACATAACATAAGGAGCGTCACTTCAAGCAACCACGACGGTCAATGGCCCATCAGTCGCTCATCCCTAGACGAACGCGGCGGCGACGGCCGCCTCTTACGGGGCCAAGTGATCGAGCTCCGCGCAACGACAAGCTGGTCAACATAACCGAACCGCCCAACTCTCATACGTCGTGTCACCCCTGCTCCTTGGCAGCTTTTGTGGCTCCGACAGTGCACTCGAACTTTGGCGGAACATCACTCTCTCCTCTGGGCGCTGCTAGCAGCTTCCGCCCCGCACGACGCTAGTTTCCGCCTGCGACCATTGCGCCACTCCCAGGCAAGGCCCCCGAGGGAAATGCCCTCACTGGACGCCCTCCATGGACCGACTAGGACAGTATAAGGACATTCACAGAGGACAAATCTTACTGATCACTGGTGTCGTACATACCTGTACATAGTTTCTTTTTTGTTTCGCCCAACAGCCTTCTTTTATTTCGCATCATTACGCGCTTAGCGAGGGGGGGGGGGGACCGCCCTGTAGTGACACCATCGTCATCGTCATCATGAGCGCCAGCTCATCATCAGCTGGCCTGGCCAGCATCAGCAGTGCCACGCGCCATAGCAGTTCGAACACGGCCGCGCTCCAGGGGCGGTCGCATGTTACCGCTAAGTTCCGCAGGGCCTTACGCACCTGAATAAATGTAGGAGAGCACAGTATCACCGAGTCCACGGGTCCCTTTCCTACAATGTATTACGGGTTTCTCGACATGGCATCTACGCCCATGGAAAGAAATATATGCTTCCGGTGCTTTATCTCGCACCGCAAAACTTGCCTTGTTTCGCGGGCGCGTGCGTGTGCGTGCGTCTGCGTGCGTCTGTGTGTGTGTGTAGGTGTGCGTATGCGTGCGTGTCCGTGCGTCTCTGTGTGTGTGTGTGTGTGTGTGTTGTGGGGGTGCGGTGTTTGTGTGCGTGCGTCTGTGTGGTACCTGCATGTGCGTGCGTCGGTGTGTGTGCGCGTGCGTTGCGTGTGTTTTTGTGTGTACGTGTGTGTGTGTGCGTCCGTCTGTGTGTTTGCGGTGTGCGTGTGGGTCCGGTTGTGTGTGTATGTGTGTGTACGTGTGCGTGCGTGCGTGCGTCGGTGTGTGGCGTGTGCATGTGCGTGTGTGTGCGTCTGTGGTGTCTAAGTGTGGGTGTGTGCGCGTGCGTGTGTGGTACGGTGTGCGTGCGGCTTGCATGTGCAGTGTCGGTGTGTTGTGCGCGCCTGTGTGTGTGGTGTGCGTGATCCTGTGCGTGAGCGTGCGTGTGCGTGTGTGTTGGCGTTTGTGTTTTGAGCATGCGTCTGTGTGCGTGCGTGCGTGTTGTGTGTGTGTGTGTGTTACTTTATCGCGCGTGCGCGATGAAGTAATAAAGAGAACAAAACAGTGCTACGTTATTAGCCCATTGGACCCATTGTTAGCGCGCGGTCACAGTGGTCATTTATCTCGAGATAATGAGGCTCTTATCTAAATTGAATTACTGCCGATAGAAAAGTTACCTAACGAATATTAAACTGCAAACGTCCTAAAAAACTTTTGAATTTTTTTGGCCTATTTAGTATTGTTTTACAGACTTGCGCCATAAATGTCCTTCGTCCCTGCAGCCTCATTTAGGAACTATCGTTCTAAAGAAAGGCCTGTGTGAGCCTAGGTATATCCTCTCTGGAATTAAAGAAAGAAAAGGAAGGGCCGCCGGGAGGTTCTCTGGCTGGTGACCCCGTATCATTGAAAAAGCAAGAGGGTATGGCGAAGGGGGTAGAGAAAGGGAGCAGGGTGCGCGGAGCAAGCGGCGAAATTGGCTCGGTTCCAATCCTCTCGAAGGGACTCAGAGATCGCGATAAATGAAACATAAGGGGAAGCGCACGATCCAACCAGTTGGTGTATACAGGGACAGGAAACAGTGGGTTTTCGCACGAGCTGCGCATTTCCTTATCCCTCCAAGCAAGGCCAAAGTAAAAGCCTAACAAAAACTACGAAACCAAAAAATACGGAAACACGTACAAGGGGACCTTCTGCGGCCTGCTTCGGACGTTCATGCGCTGGTAAGGAGACAAGGACAGGCTCGTACAGGCTCACAGACGGTGCGATTCCCCCCGCTGGCTCTGGCTCTCAACTCATTACGCGGTAATGGTGGCC